>JACGCM010000698.1:600000-963295 GCA_014058105.1 Kingdonia uniflora | reverse complement strand
TGTGATGCGGTGAAGGGTCGAAACTTGGTGTTAAAGGAGGCGTGGATGTCGAAAGTCGATAATTAGATAAGTTATTTAGGCTACTGCGCGGCTGTTGGAGACGTACACTTGCGATAATAGAGTTCGGGTGTGTGTTGTTGCTGTAAGCAGTATTCGACGGGTTCCGATCTGGCAGCCTAGACGGCATGGTCTGTCAGACGGTACGGGCTGCCTGGGGAAGTGTACAAAAGTAAGATGAGTTTTTTAATATGACGGAAAAGGTTATATGTAACTGTTGGCGGTTGTGTAGCTTCGAGGCTGGGAGAAGAGGTTCAAGAACTTTAGCTTTTGTGGGCAGTTAAAAGTGTATGGTATATTCGCCCCGTGAGAGTACGAGGAGGGCATATTGTCAAAACACATATAGCAAAAAGAGAGGGGAGGAGGGTGGTCGGGTCATTGATAGTGGTTAGAAAATAGGGGAGGTTTGGGTTTTTCAAAAGAGATATCTAAGTGGGAGAAGAGTAATTACAGTATTGGTTTTACTGGGCGAATCACAGAGTGGAGAGGAGGGGAATGTATGCCATTTTCGTACTTGGAGTTTTTTCTTGGTTTTGGGTCGCTTGCTGGGTTGGCTTGCTGATTGAGGGTAGTGTGCTAAAACTACTGGTAAGTTACTTGATCTTGGGTGCTTGTACTTGTTTGCCCTTTTGAGACTGTAGTGTATTAAGGCAATCTATGTTTGGGGTTTTAGAGGTTATTTCGTGGGTTAAAGAAATTGAGGGTTTGGGTTTGGACCAATTTTGAGTTTGGGGGGAGTTTTTAAAGGGGGCTACTGGGTCTGGATTAAGGTTGTGAGATATCTCGGGGGCATGGACAAGCAGGATGTGATAGGCAAGGGATTTTAAAATTTCCACGCTAATGAGGGGCCTCTTTCTGTAGGCTAAAATGCGAACCTCGGGCTGCGAGACGGAGATGATAGATGAGGTTTAAAAAATCGAAGCTAGTATTTCGGTCGAACCCCAAGGATGAGGGTAGGAGTCGAACGTGTTAGATATTGTAAACGTAAGCTCTATGGGTCAGTAGTTCTAGGGGTTAGAGGAGGTTTGGTTTCAAGGAGTCGAATGGGACGGATAGTTTATGAAGATAGTGATGAAGCGGAAACAGTATGGGGGGGAGGGGGGTGTAAATTTAGGCCTTCTGTGGTGGAGAGGGAGATAAGGTACAAAGTGAAGATAGTGGGAATTCGACATGAGTTAGGAGCGGGTCGAAGTGCTATTTTACAAAGAGAGGATTAGATTTTGATCGGTCGCGCCCAAATAAAAAACTTTCAAAGTTTAGAGGTGTATCGGAGTGTTGTGGGGCGGGGGTTGAGGTTGACCATTAGTCGACCCTGGGAAGGGATTGTGGCTTAAGAGGCCAAATTTGTTAGGATGGAGCTTCTATCGAAAGACGACTGGTGAAAGACCAGGGTGAAATTTCTGGGGAGTGGCTCCGGCAAATATATGGACACGTATTTTATGATATGATGAGGGGCTGTAGAGGGGACATGAATGTAAAACTGGATAGTGAGGGTCGTACGTTTGTGAAGGGGCCTTGACAGTATCACCTTTTATGAGGAAGCTAGTCAGAACCCAGGGCGCCTGATCAATCCATGTCACCGGAGAAAAGAAACTGGTTTTTTGGCCTGTTACCGACAGGCGAGGGTGGAAAAAGATTTACTGATAGTAAGGGGTTAGGTTCAAATCTTAGTTTTATCGATACATACATGTTAATGCAAGTTCGAACTATATCTGCGTTTGGGAGGTTAGGGTCCTCTCGAGTGGGTACTTCGAATTGGCTTCTCGGTTCCCAAGTTAGGTTAAAGGGGTGTTATACGGTAGCAATTTTCTTGAGGCTGTACGATAGGCCAGGGAGTGTTGTAAACTCTTGAACCATAGCCTTTATTGCATTGACTTCTTCTGAGACCATTCGACAATGGCTTGTTAATGATGCGGACTGAACGTTGCCCTAGGTAATAGTAAGGTTTTGGTATTGTGGGCAGAGGATGTTTGTTGGTGTTTTGAGGATTTACGTTTTAATGTTGACTTTGGGTTTTCTTTTGCCAATTGTCATCTGTTGTGATCATATGGGGGATAGCCGAAGCGATTTGTGAGGATACTTCTACCATTTTTAAAAAGTTGACAACGTCTTATTAATGGTTCGGCATAGAGGGTGCCGACTCGAACCCTTTTGCGAAGGTAATCGGTTGCGCTGAGGAATTATCTCTACTACCCGAACCTTTGGGAAGGGTCCACTGAGATAGACTTGCCCTCTTTTGATTGGCCAAGAAGACTTGACTGAAATGGAGGTCTTGAGAGGGGCCAAGGGGATGTCATGAGCGTAACGCTAACATTATAGAGTATTGTTTTTGGTAGTCGGAAGCATGCTGTTTTTTCTACCGAGCCAAAATAATCTGGCTCACAGCTCGAAGGCCATAGAATGACAGTAGTATGAGCACCGAAGGTCCTTCTTGCAAGTTCAGATGGGTTAAGAGGACTTATGCTTGGAAATGCATCGAAGGAGGACGCCATTTATGGATTTTTTTTATGTAGGTGACTGTTGTGGATAGTTATCTGCGACAGCTTTCTAGAAGGGACCGTTTTTGGCGTTTGGGAATCACGGGGAGGGTGGAGTTATTGAGGGTAAGAAGAAAAGTGTTCGCCATTAGATGGTCGTGACTGCCCACCAGTATGAGGGTATTGATTTCCATATGGTCGATACCTGGGCGTTTGAGTACTTCAATATGGGAGTGTCCAAGTTTCTGATGGCCGAGCACTTGATGCTAGGTAGGCGTGGGTAATGTGTGATGGGGTTTTTTGGGGAATCCGGTCCAGCGCTGTCGCAACAAAGAGAGCGCAGTAGCATGCGGCCGTTGTGATTGGTTTTCTCCTGTATAATGGTCTTTTGGGGACGAGTTGGGAATCTAGTAAAGACTGACAGCTTGGAATGCATAGGTCAGGTGTGAGGTCAAGGACGTGGACAAGGCTCATACTCAGTTTGGTAGAGAACATTCGAGGCGTTTACAGCTTTTTATATGCGCGTCATTAGTGGGTTTACCAAGACAATACCCATTGCCTGAGCTATTTAGTCTGCGATCCGTTATGTGAATAAATGCCCAGCCGGTGAGAGGGTCACAGGGAACTCTATTGTGGGTTGATCTCTAATAGCTCATCTTCGTGTTCTCCCAGTCGACATCTTCGACTGGAAAAAAAAGTCAGATAGAAAGTCTGTTACGGCTTGGCCTTTATAGGATATTGTCTTCTCGAATGTGTAAGTCGGGTTCGCCAAGGTATACAGACCACTGTTGCAATCATCTTGATTTTCTTTTTGCTAAGTACCTCTCGAAGGGGAGAACTGGTAATAACATGGGAGAGCCTGAAAATCTGGTTTGAGCTTCCGGGCTGATATCGACAAGGTAGAGGAGAGTATAGCGATCAAGTTGGAATATCGAGTTCGGCGGGGGGTTAGGGTTTGCTGAGGAAATATACAACTATTTTAATATGGAACTCAAGTCGAATAAGCATGACGAGAGTAGGGTATGTGGCAGCAGTATAAATAAAAGTTGGTCGGCTCTTCGAATAGGTATGCTGAGATTTGGTGGAAGGCCAAGATAAGTTTTGAGTTAAGGAAGGCTTGTTGCACCTCAGGGGTCCAGTCGATCTCGGATGTTTTTCTTTTGCTTTTCAGGACACCTTGATCGTGTAAGTGGGAAAAGAGCCAGGATATCGATGGAGGATTTGTGATGTCCTCTGGTTCGAGCGAGGCATGTCTATGCGGGCTTCAAATGGGGTGGGGTCATCTTCTATCCCACGTTACTTGATAGGTGACCCAAAATTGTGTGGGATGACACGCCAAATTGCACTTATTTGGTTGAGTTCTAGTATACATACACGTATGAGAAGATTTTTGAGAGGTCTTGGATATGGGTGTTTTCTGAGGGCTTTTGTATAACATATCATCTATATAAACTTCGACAGATTTGCAAGCAAGTATTTGGCACATGGTTGTGACAAGCGTGGTAGTGGCACGAACATTTTTAAGCCGAAGGGAATAACGTATGAAACAGTAAAGGCCTTGTGTGTATAAAGGGAAGTTTTACGTTGCCTCTTAGTGGAGGAGGGGGTACTGATGGTAACCTGAAGCGGGGAGGATGCGTTCCATCCATGGATAGGAGTTCGTGTATAAGCAGTGGCATCAAGGAGTGCAGGATAGTAGGGAGGGGGAAGCTGTCTTCGGTGTGTGCTTGTTGAGGTCTGTGAAATCGACGTAGATTTGGATCTTTGCCATCTTCTTAGGACAACTACAAGTTTTGATATACAGTCTGCGGACGCACTTCTATGATAAAGCCTGTGGCAAATGAGGCTTGTCGACTTACAGTTCCGGCTTCGCAAAGGCGTGGTGCCAGTGTACGATTCATTGTTTTACTACTGAGGACTAGGGGGGGAAGAGAGGCGATGGCAGGCCAAGCTTGGTGTCGACACCATGCATCTCTTGAATGTCCAGGCAAAGAGGTTTGTTTGTTCAAAAGTACTCAGAAGTCGAGGTGCTCTAATTCTTGAGGAAGGTTCCAAGAAATGTACCTAAACCGAGGACAGTCGAGTTCAAGATAAACAGTGGGTTCGATGGATAGGAGGGATCTGTCGAAGTCGAGGGGATAAAAGATGGTGTGATTTATATGGGCGGCTAAAAAGTTTTCAAGTTGGTGATCTCTGGGTGGCTAGCAGAGCGGGGCCGGGAAGGTTGTGGAGAGCCTTTCAAATTCGAAGTACCCTCTAATTACTGAATCGAAGGTCTGATGGTAGTCAAAGGTATAGCTCGCATGTCATGAAGCGAATCGCATACGTGTATACTGAGGTACTAGATTCTTCTCAATGACGATTGATAAGTTGGTTATAAAGGGTAATGGGGCCTGTAGTGACGGGTAGGCTGATACGACAACAACGAAAATAAATTTTGTTGATCATTGAATCCTTGAGTTCGATGTTAGCACGGTTATGAGGTCTGTTTTCTTCATGGCTTGGATTGTTTAGAGAAATAGGAATCAAGCACTCCCAGTATCACGAGTATGTATGGAGGACAAGTTTTCAATCTTATCTTGATGACTAATGGATCAAAATGGGGGGAAGGAAGATGTGTAAAGTGGTATAGTCGAGAGATGATACATAGAGTCGAGGATGACAGCTGATTTGTAGAATGGTTGGAAAGTTTCCGATAGGTGAGCTTGTGACATTCTTCGCCGCGCTTTGTTACTCGTGGAATGGTCACTATTATGTTGTGAACTCGATTAACTGATCTATGATATGCCACCTTAGTGTTCCGTAGTAGGGGTGGTAGATAAAAAATTGAGTGGAAACCTATAAAGGTAGCTGGAAGATAGCATATACTGGTGCAAACGCATTTCTTGAAATAAGTTCAAGGGAGAATTGGAGGGCAACAACATTTATTGGTATGGGACAGGTGTACTATGGTTGGAGCAGTAAGGTGAGGTATCGAGTTTCGATGGGGAAGGGATGCGCCAAATGGGGTGTGTGATGGTGTGGTAGAAAGGAGTGATGAGCAGGTGCAGGAGGCGGCAAAAAAGTCTTGGTCGCGTCTTGCGAGGTCGGTGCTGTTATCAATGTTGGGGCTTTGCGGCTCTCAGTCTCCTATAAGACAGGAGCGATCAGGGTGCGGGAACAGGGTGGGGGTTGTCGAGGTTTATTGACGTGAGATTTGCAAAGGCTTGTGCTAATTGCGGGACTTTGGAGGCGTTGTCAAAAATTTATATCGCCGTTGACAGTCGAGAGATCTATTCGAGATTTTGGTTTGTGGCGGGGACTAGTGCTCTTTACTCGGATATGGTGGGCAGGGGATTCGAATATGCACAAAATAGCATTTAGAGCAGTCGGATTTTCAATTGTCTGGGGATTCGTCGAGGAATCTTCTAGTCAAGTCTCGAGGGTCTCATGCCAAATTTTCGGAAATTGAAGAGAAGAGAACATCAACTCTAACCTCTCTGTCTTTGGTGAAGGCAAATGGGCAATGATGAAAAGGGTGTTGAAAGTTGCCGAAGTACGGAATCACCATTGGGAGATGTGGTACCACGAAGGGGGTTATCGGTAAGGCTCGTTGAAAAAGGCGAATAATAGGTGTCAGCCTATGGTAGAGGCTCAGGGAGATTGGAATTCGAGGAGTCGGATTTGGGTCAGTGTTGCGGTATTTGCTGAGTTTGGGGGGCACGAAAGATAGGTATTTCTATAGCCCAAAAGTTTGGCAGATTTGGGTATGGAGGTGGCTCCAGGAGTTTTTTGTGGTGGGGCTAGCTAACGGATGAGGGTTGTTTTTATGGTCGTGTACTGCGTGTATCTAGCCAAGATGTGGGGGAGAGATGAATTCGAAAGGGTTGTGAGGTCGAGTGTGTGATATAAATATCAGTTACTGCGGTTTGACGAGCGGTTACCGGGAAGGACGACGTCAGGGGTGGTGTGTCGGAGGAGCTGAAAGGTGAGTCTGAGGAAGGAGTCTTCTGTGGGGTAATCCGAGGTGAATGGAGCCGGTTGGGAGGATTAATGCGGGGAAAATCTTTGCCAGTGGTGAAAATTTTTTTTTTTTTCTCTTTTTTGGGGGCATATAGAGGGTGGGGAAGGTCCTAGGCACTAGGTCGCGAGAAGAGACGCATGATGGTCTGTACCTGGGCGGGCGAAAAGGTTCGAAGTACTGTAACTCTGTTGTTCCGGACGTTGTTGCGCAGCTTGGCGATGCTATGTTTGTCTGGTATCATCCTCCAAGCGCGATTCGCTTGTTTAGTGCCAAGCGGTGTTTTCACACTCATGGCTTTAGGGTCTGGTGGGCCTTATGCCTGAGAGACGGGTTGGATAATAGGCTATTTGGAGCTACTACGTCAATGGAGTAGCCTGCCTGGGTTAAGTTAGATCGGGTGTAGGGTCATTAGGCTAATCGGATGAAGTTGGAAAAACAAAAGGAGGGGAAGAAGGAAGGAGATGGAGTTTGGGGAAGCCCAAACGGCACCAATGTAGGGGACAACCTCGTTTGATGGAATTGGTCTTTACAACATAGAATATTCTAAATCCAAGGAGACAAGATTGTGACCATAAGTACGATTAACACTGGAAATACTTGCGTTAGAGGCCTACAGTGACTCTCTATGACCTCTGATGATGATTTTTTTAAGACTGATCGTATTACTGAGAGTAAATAACTGGGTTTGAGTATAGAGTATCTGGGTGGTCGAAGGTAAAATACAAGGGGCTGGAGATGATTTTTCCAACCCCTTCTTAGCTTCCCCTCTCCTCTATTTATAGAGATACAGGGAGCTGAGTCACCAAGAGTGGGTCAAGATTACATGATTGCTGTCAGGAAATCCCGGCGAGTTATGGGCGCCGGTCATGTCGGTTCTGTCACTGCAACATTTATTGGTGATGTTTCTGAACGGCGCGATGGTTGGACCTATCACTGTAGCTGCACGGGCTAATTAATACACCATCTAATCTGATGAGGTGGTCGCCTGTCTTATCTTGCTTCGATCATGTGTTAGCAAGGTCGAAGGATTTGTGCTGTACTATGTTGATCCGTTATCGAAGCTTGTCTGATGTCGAAGCTTCCTCTTCGGGGGATCTCTGGGGAGTCCGTTTTAGAGATTGAGTGGGCTTTGATACATTTGAGTAGGCTGTGAAGTTGGCTTTGGCTGACCGTCGAAGGCTACGTGTAGGCTACTACACTTTTTTTATATTTGGGTCTCCAGTATACCATCATATAAAAGATGGTAAGTTGGATCCATGAATAAGGAAGGCTATTTTTCTAGGTAAGAAGAAGGGTGTGAACGGCTACAAGTCATGGGATACGAGAGACTGAAAGATCATTCTGAGTAGGGATATCAATTTTGATGAGGATTTAATGATGAAGTCGTATTTCTTTGAGTACGCAGAGAAGACGATAAGTGTGGTTTTGCAGCGGATAGAGATTAATGCGTCTTCACATTGGCCAGAGAGTTACGTACTAAAGAGGGTATCATCTATCGATATGACAACGGGTGATAAGCCATTATTTCATGTTCCAAATGATGAAGACACAGACTATGGTGGAGCATTTGGTAATACGGATGAGAAGACTCCGGTTGTGAAGTCAATTGCAACTAGTAAACCAAAGATAATAGTGAGTAAGCCGGAATGACTTAAAAAGGATACGGTGCTTCCAACTATGAAGGCCATGGTAGCCTACGTACTACCGATCGTTCAAGAAGATGTTCCTTCCACGGCTAAACAATGGGAAGGAGCGATGAAAAAAGAGATGTATTTTCTTCGTAAGAATTGAACTTGGCAACTTTTGAAGTTCTGGGTCTACAAAAGGAAGCAAGGATCTCAAGATGATGTTACGCTTCAAGGCAAGTCTAGTGGTGAAACACTTCTCCATTCGTATCTTATTGGCATTGGTAGGGAATTTAAATTGAAGTTGGAATAACTCGATATTAAGATGGCGTTCTTACATGGGAAGTTAAAGGAAGATATTTATACGACTCAGCCGAGTGGGTTTAAAGTTGCTAGAAAAGAAGACTATGTGTGCCAATTGATAAAGAAATCATTGTACGGTTTGAAAAAGTCTCTAAGAAAATGGTACAAACGGACTCTTGGTATAGTGTTTCATAGAGATAGAGGAAAGGGAATGATATGCCTCTTTCCTATGGATTGATTTAACCCCTCACGGGGATATTGGGAACTACAGGCTACTTGATCCACGATACGCAGACAACCATTAATTTGATGCAGTCGATTTGGTCCTTTGGGACGTTGGGTTGGTTTGGGTCCTTTGGGAAGTTTGATTGAATTTGGTCATGTGGGATGCTTGGTTCAATTTTGGTCCTTTGAGACTCTTAATTCGATTTGGTCCTTTTGAATGTTTGGTTGGTTTGGGTCTTTTGGGACACTTTTTTTGATTTAGAACATTGAGACGCTTGGTTCATTTTGGTCCTTTGAGACATTTGCTCGATTTTGGTCCTTCGGGGCATTGGTTTGTTTAGGTTTCCGTAGACCGTTTGTTTGCTTGGGACATTGGAGACATTTGGTGAGAGAGGGTTTCATTTTGGGTTCGATTTGGTTGGTGGTGAAGTTTGGCTCAGATTTCAGGAAATCTTCACCGAGGTGGAGAATTGTTAGGCTCTTATCATGGTCGTTCGAATGGGCTTTGTAGCCATTCAAACAAAAATCGGGTTTTAGCCTAAAAACTGACCTAGTCAAAGTTGTTCGAATGAGACTAATAGTCATTTGAACAAAACCCAGTTTTTAGCCTAAAAATAGACCTAGTCAAAGTCGTTCGAATGAGACTGATATTCGTTCTAACAAGAATGCGTAGGTTTATTTTGCGTAATCGTTTTGAGCCATTATTTAATCTCGAGATTGATGTCGATTGTAATAGTTCTCCCAAGTATATAAGGGAGAGTTAAGTCTTTTAGAAGCCACCCTTGGTTAGATCTTTTGGAAAAAGAATTCTTGAGAGAAAAACCTCAATTGATTGTAGGATTGTAACCATGTATCTTGGAACTCTCTCTCTCTATTGTGTGTGGATGTGGGCAATTGTCGAACCACCTTAAATCTTTGCTATAGGTTTTGGTTATGTATTCCTTTAGCTTGTTCATAGTTAATCAGATCGAATCAGAGTTTGGGTTCCATGGTGTGGCCTAACAAATGAGGGTTTAGAGGGCTTCTTAGACACCATAAGGGCATTGAGAATTGAGGTAGCTAGTCTCTCTTATACGCCAGGAACGAAACACAAAAATTGCCGAATGAGAAATTAATAGAGCAAAAAACAAAAATAAAAGTATATTCCCAGAGGGAAGTGGAATGCCCTTATCGATTAAAAACTACTCCCTACAAACAATCCACTATGATTAAATAGGTTACAACGATCTCTTTTCCATACTTACTCAAGCTTTTTGTGAAGTCTCTCAAACCTTAGTTCTCTAGAATTAAACTCACAGAGATTACCACAACAAAAAAAGGCAGTTAACAAATAACTTAAGTATCCCTTATATACTTGGGAGACATATTACAAACAAAACAGATCTCGTGGCAAACTCAATGTCCGAAAACAAAATTACGAAACCAGCCAACGCGGATTTCGTTCGAACGACTTTCATCTCATTCGAACGACTTTGGCGGAACCAAGTTTCTAACCTAGAAAATAAGCATTTCATTAGAACAATTTCCAGTCCGTTCGAACAAAAAGCAATCGAGTTCACCCTTAACAATCTCCCACTTGAAATCGAATCTACCATAACCCATTTCTAGATATCCAAATAAATTGTACGCACTACCCAGACCTTCAATCATGAAAACCCACAGAAGTTGTACATGTTGTCAACATCTGAAAGTCACCACCTTCATAAACATATCAGGCGGATTCAAATCAGTATAAATCTTTACAAGCTTCAGCACACCGTCGTCAAGGATTGATCGAATATAATGATATCGAATATCAATATGCTTGGTCCTTAAGTGAAAAGCCACATTCTTTGCCAAATGTATCGCGCTTTGACTATCGTTATACAACTTAGGATGATATTGCTCTTTACCTAACTCTTTCATCAACCTTTTAAGCCAAACCATATCCTTGCATGCTTTCGTAGCCATAACATATTCCACCGCCAACGCAGACAAAGCTGCAATCTTCTGTAGCCTCGAAACCCACTTAACCGTACCGCTTCCCAATAAAAATATAAAGCCACTAGTACTTTTCCGCCTATAAATGTCATCCGCCATATCAAAATCAACAAATCCCTTTAAGCATATCTATGAACCCCATAACATAATGCCATATCTTGAGTCCCTTTTAGATACTTAAGTATCCATTTCACAGCTCTCCAATACTCCTTCCCTGAATTACTCATAGACCTACTAACAACTCCCACTGCTTGGGCAATATCCAGTCTCTCGTACAAATAAGAGCATACATAAGGCTACAAACCGCTGATTGATATGGAAAATTATGCATCTCATCGCGATCCTTCAACGTCTTTAAACAATACTAGTTTGAAAATTTAAAGTAACCTCCTAATGATGTACTAACAACATTATAACTGTCCATATTAAACTACTTAAGTACTTTGCCGATGTACTCAGCATGTGATAACTTTAATTCTTGCCACTTTCTATCTCGTGTAACACGCATACCAAAAACTAGTTTTACAGCACCCAAGTCCTTCATAGAAAACTCCAGGGACAACTGTTCCTTCAACTTGACAATCTCTCCCATGTCGGCACTTGCTACCAACATATAATCTACATACAGAAGCAGAATGATATATGAGTTTCCCGTATTCTTGATAAAACAACAGTGACCTGTATTGCATTTTTAATAACCATTTCTGGACATGAATTGATCAAACTTCAAATACCACTGCCTCGACACGTGTTTCTAACCGTATAAGCTCTTCGTGAGCCTATACACTAAATCTTCATACCCTTTAATTGAATACCCTTCTGGTTGCTTCATATAAATTTCTTCATCAAGGCTGCCGTGAAGAAATACTGTCTTGACATCAAGCTACTCAAGATATAAATCTTCAACTGTAACTATATTTATCACAGCCCGAATAGTGGACATCTTCACAACAAGAGCAAAGATCTCACCAAAAATCAACGCCTTCTTTATACTAAAATCCATTTACCACAAGTCGAGCCTTAAATTTCCTTGAATCGTTAGATTCTTACTTTAGTCTATATACCCACTTAATGTGTAATACTATCTTCCCTTTCAGTAACCGAACTAATTTCCAAGTTCGATTTATTGATAATGACTGCATCTCATTGATAAAAGGGTTTTCGGCGCCCTTTAGCAAAATACATGCTTAAAATACGGTTGTCAAATTGTAGCATGGATGAGTGGGATCAAATCCACATGGAGGTTTAGGAAAACAAATACTTTCTAGGTTGAATTACAATTTTATTAAAGATAAATCTAAAAGAAGAAATAAATACTAATTATAAAACTTAATGAGAGAGAGAGTTAAGGTTCGGACTTGGCCTCTACCTTTCAAAACACTAATCGATATATAAATAAATCCTAATATCTCTACCCATCATATGTTTGTATTAAGACACATACAATATTCTAAAATAAACCACTAAATATATGGTCAAATATTTGATGGTTATGCTTTTAAGTAATGGTGAAGAGTGTCTTAGAGAATTATTAACTCAACCATGGCCAGACTTAAGTAAGTTCTCCAGTGTTTCCCCTTCTTAGATTTCCAAATCAAGTTTATGATTAGTAGCACTTGTTTGTATCCAAAGTTATCGCACACCAAACCAAAGCTATGGATAAGCCTTCATTATGATGCACTAACTTATTAATCATAAAGTACTACGATAAAATCTAATTAGAAGCTAATTAACACTAACTATTGCTAATCCAAGAAAGGGCCTCATCTTAGCCTTAACTAGGAGATTAGCCGCTCATCTCGGACTTCGTCGTATTAACAACTAATAAAGACATTAGCAAAAATTAAACTGAAAAGAAGATGAAGAAGAAGATTAACTTTATTCACTATTACATTCCAATATGTGATGCCCAATTACAATAGGGGGAGGGTTCCTTTCATAATAGAAGGAACATAAATTTAGGTACTATACATTAAATTCTGAAGAATATTTTCACAAGAATTTTTTTTAATATTACAACCAATCACCTAAGATTCTTGTATATAATTCTCTTAAGTGATGTAGAGATCTTTCTTCATGAAAACTCTTGCATATATCTTTAATATAAAATAACTTTAAGGATCTTGGCTACAATATATTCTTTGATCTTATTCTCTAAGAATATTTATGTATATATTTCTTCAATCTTGATACCAAATATATTGTGTCTTTGACTTTTTTGTGCTATGAACTCCTGCAGACGCTCTTACTTTACTTTAAGAGCTTGGTTTCAAATATCCATCTCCAATAGCTATAACCAAACCAACGCGCATAAGTACCCAAAATTAAATATAATTGATGACTGAAATACATGTTCAGGTATATCAAAAATGTTATAATTATGCACTCATCAAATACCCCCAAACTTGTCTTTTGCTCGTCCCGAGTAAAATAAAATAATAGCCACTTTCACAGGGAGCACGTTTGCATTTATCATATGTAACAAGCCGTTAAACCCCCATGTTTAGCCAGGTGGATAAGTGTTGTCTCGTGAGTCTTTGAAATGACTACACCCACAAAAATTAATAATAACATTTTAACTAAATCTAAAATACACATGACTTATTTCCTGTGAACTTATCCTTACTTAGTTGTGATAAAAATATACCGATGGGAAATCCTTAAACCAACTATTCTCCCAAGTATAACAAAGAATATTTTAAGCTTATCTAAAACTAGAGGTACTACCTCAAGATTGGAAAGAGATTCAAGTATTTTGCTTTAGCTATATTTGAGTGTATAGTGAAAATAGTTTTATCGCCTAATACATTATCTAGAATAATTTACTTAGTTTTTGGTAGTCTAGTTCTTACTGGATTAAATTTAACGGTCAGTTAGACAAGTGCCTTAGTCAATCCGTTTTCCTAGAATTTACCTTCTTTTCTTTTCTTTTGCAAGCCATTTCTTTTTAGTATATTATTTCTTAGTGAAGCCTTCGTGAAAAGGAGTTTTCGGTTGACAATCCCCGCTAGTTGGCTAAGGTTGCTAGGGTGTGGTACCCCATCTTGACCTAGACTCAGAATTCTCACAAGTAATATTTTTTTGTGCTTCTTTCATATAGTTCATGGTCAAACTCGAGATTGATGATAATTTTTCCTCTTTCAGTTTTTAATCATGCGAGGAGCCTTGTAACATGAAAGTTGTTATAACACATTTGGCTTATTTTTTATTCTAAGGAGTAAACTTATTCTTAGGCAGTTGTTTCCCTTGTAGCAAATTATTCCTAATATAAATGCTAAATTTCTCTTAAACTGAGCAAAAATCTATTAAAAATATTACTTGCAAAACTACAGTGAAGTGTACGTTTTCAAAATATGCCAAACTAACTTGAATTAGTCGCTAATAAAAATATAGTACATCTAGCTTAACATAGTCCAAAATAATCTAGTATATTATATTAGTACAATTTCAAATTTTAGGCTTTTCTATAATATTTACGTCAAGGTAAAATCAGTTTAAGTGTTTGAAAATTTGTCAAAAATATATCATAAATTGTGGAAGTACTATTATTTCACTTTCCTTCAAAAAACATTTAATAAAATGGTTTCCTACCCCCAAACTTAAATGAAATATTGCCCTCAATGTTTAAGAACAAGAAAATAAATGGAAGAGGAAAACTTAAATTTCTCACCTGAATATGCTATTGGTTGTCTCCCATGAAGTATTAAGTTTACCGCCTTCAGCCAGACGAATGCCCCCCAGGTTTAGTGATATTGCAATGGTACTTTGGGGTTACACAATATAAGCTCTAATATAATAGATCATCTAGAAATGTTATCTCTTTATCCAAAGTGTAGGACTCTATGTATGGTTTTAATTGTGGCCATTGACCTTAAAAATATTTATGTTATTATGATCTTCCACCTCCACGGCCTCATGAGGAAAAATGGTTTTAACCGTAAAGGGGCCATGCTAATGGGATTGTAGTTTCCTGGAAAATAGATGAAGCTTGGAGTTATAAAACAATACCTTTTAATCGGGCTCGAAGGTTTTACAAATAATTGGTTTCTTATGAAAATGTTTGGTACGTTCCTTGTAAATTTTAAACTTTAATCTTCATGGCAAAGTTTATCCAACTCAGAAAGCTAAAGGTTTCTCTTGGATCCAACTTGGTCCATCTCAAATTTAAGGGCCTTTGTGGCCCAAAGGGCTTTGTGTTCTAGTTTCACAGGCAAGTGGCTAACCTTTCCAAAGATAAATCTATAGGGTGACGTTCCAATCAGGGTTTTATAAGATGTTCTATAAGCCCAAAGAGCGTCATCAAGACGATCTAATCAATCTTTGCTATCAGTTCGAATAACTTTTTCAAAGATCCTTGTAATCTCACGATTAGAAACTTCCACTTGACCACTTATTTGTGGATGGTAAGGTATGACCACTATATGAGTGATGGAATTTTTTTTGAATAAATTTTGGAAAATACGATTGCAAAAATGTTTTCCACAATCACTAATTACTGTTCAGGGAGTACCAAAATGATTAAAAATATTCTTCATTAATTTAACCATAGGCTTGTGGTCATTTGTCTGATATGATACTGCTTCAACCCATTTTGAGACATAGTTCACTATGACTTGAATATAAAGATTTCCACGATATGAAGGAAATGGGCCCATAAATTCTATGCCCCAAACAATAAAAAGTTCAGCAATAAGAATGTTGTTTATGGGCATCATGTTGCGGTGAGAAATATTATCGGTCTTATGACATCTATCACAAGTAGAGCAAAAGGTCTATGCATCACAGAAAATGGTAGGCCAATAAAGACCAGATTGAAGAATTCTTTTAGCCATTTTTTTGGTAATAAAATGCCCACCACAGGCATAGGTAAGGCAAACACATGAGTATGCTCTGGAACTCATCATTTGGAATACATCTTCTAATAACTTGGTCAGAACAAAACTTACACAGATAAGGATCATCCCAACTGAAACATCTAATCTCGTGTAGGAATTTGGTTTTATCTTGCTTTGACCAGTGGACATGTAATCGTTCAGTAGCAAGATAATTGACAATGTCAGCATACCAAGGTAGTTGTAAAATAGCCATGAGCTGCATGTAGTAGCATACTCATAGCCTTCTACCCCAAACAGATACTCAAAGGCTACTTCGAAGCCTATACGAAAGTCTCGAAGTCCAGTCAATACACAAACAAGCCCCCCAAAGATGAAGCCTCAACTCCAAACAAAACCTTGTGGATGGACTCGACATCATAGTAGAAACACTTCGACCATATCTGCACATGGTCAAAGTATGTTAGGACAGACAACCATCTCACTAGACAAGACGGTGCCGTTGTTGAACCTTGCAGCTATAGTGACAGGCCCAACCACTGCTACAGTATCAAAGTGCCGAGATACCCAATAACTATTACAATGACAGTTCTGATATTTCCGGCACCCATACCCACGTCGGGATATCCGGATAGTACCCTTGTAATATGACCAAACCATGGTGACTCAGCCCTTCCTATGTTCTATAAATAGGAGTGATAGGGAACCAAGGAGAGGCTGCGAAAATTCTCCCCAGTCCCTTTGCAGTTTACCTTCGATCACCCTATAAAAACTCATTTCTCTAACCTTCGACTACTCGACATAAATATAAGCACTCTTAAAAATCCTCATCAGAGGCCGTGAAGAGCCACATTCTAGGCCTCCACGCAAGTATATTGTTTATTGATTACTCTAATTCTAGATAATGTACTTGTATTCCTTTGCTTGAAGATTTAACCCCGTGGTGTAAGAACCGACTTCCCTCCTTAAGAAGTTAGGCTCCTACATTAGGCACCGTCTGTGCTTCCCACCCTACCAATCTCTCTTTCTTTTTCCCCTCCCTTTGTTTTCAATTTCAATCGATTATCCTCAATGACACCCATCCTCCGTTCCAGTTCTACCCACGCTGACAACTCCGTTGACAGAGTGCCCGCCCAAATAGCCCTACTTTCTTAGCAATTTGCTCTAGTGGAGGAGCGCCACCATGCACAACTTTACCAGGAGCGTGAAAAGCACCGGCTGGAGTTTGAAGCTGAATGGAATCGTCTCCTGGATGATGCTGACAAACAAAACCGAGCAATCGATGAGTTGCGTAACACCGTCCGAGAGTTGCAAAGACTACAGCCTCTGAATGCTGCCCAACCATCCTAAGCACCAGATTTGTCATGCATGCCTGCCTGCACCCGTCTAGGGCTCCTACCAGCTCTTGAAGTACCCTTAGTCCGTATCCAGGCCGAGGGTACTCCCCAGACTATTCCTTCTACTGGCTCCATCCATCTCGGCATTCACCCCACAAATTTTTTTTCTGACTCCACCCTCCGATCCTCTAATCACCCCAAATGCCACCCTGCTCAAGAACGTCTCGGGGAGCGCAGCGCGGAACACGTTCCACTCACTCGATCTTACCATCCTCGAATCCCTCGATCTCCCCCTCATCCTGCCTATGCTACACAGTAAGACTTCGACAACAAAATTCAACCTGTTGTTCGCATCATCGCGAGCCCAACTCCCATTTCTGAAGTTGACTGAATAACCGGATTTGCCCCAAACTTCTCATTATCGAGATACCCTCGAATTTCCATGCTCCCAAACTTAGCAAATACCGCAAAATAGACCCTCAATTACACATTCTCAAATTTCAAAATGCCCTGAGCCTCTAATCCACAGCCGACTACCTGCTATGTCACCTTTTCCCACTAGCCTTACTGATAGCCCCCTTCGATGGTATCACAATCTCCCTAACGGATCGATCCAAAGCTTCGAGCAACTATCCCAGCTTTTCATCGTCCAGTTTCCCTTCAATAAAGACAAAGAAGTCTGAGTCGATGCGCTGTTTAATTTCCAAAAATCAAGCAACGTGACAATCGAAGCCTTCACAAAAAGGTTCCTCGATGAATCACAAAAAGTCGAGAACCTTGACTCCGAGAATCCTGTGCTCGGATATTCAAATGTCTTACTAGATCACAGCCGTGTAAAAGAATGCCTGGTTATCAACAAACCTCGAACCGTTGAGGAGATGCTCTTAAAGGTCAATGGCTATATCGACCTTGAGCGCCTCCACGAATCCCGTAAATAGGGCCAACCTTCAACCACCAACTTCAATAAACCTCGACAAAACACATCTTCAACTCCAGCACCCCTGATCGTTCCTGTCTCACCGGAGATTGAGAGCCACAAACACCCTAACAAAGATAACAATGCAAAAGCCCATAAGAAGTGACCGAAGCCTATCTTGCCCATACTTTCTGCCCCTCTCAGTACCCTTCTGCTACATATACAGGCAGACCCCATCTGGCGTATCCCCTTCCCTATAAAAGTCAGACCAGGCGAACCTTATTGTGCCAATCACAAATATAACTGTCACCATACGAACAAATGTTTTGCCCTCCAAGGTTCCAAGAGATCATCCTCAAAGCAGGTCGTCTACATCAGTATGTTGTCGACCTTCCCAGCTGCTGACCCGGCCGAGGTGCATATCTACCAAATAAATTACATCAAGGTAAACAATATAGACAGCGGGCATTCCATGAGCAAGTGTAAGCGTGTCGAAGAATGTTACAAACTCACTTATCAGAAGAAGCTACCCGCCTTTCTGCCAGGATCAAGCCTCTCCCCTCAACCCGAAGGCATCTCTTTCATCAACTGTGATCGATTTCTCCACTTAGACCCTTTAGTCATCATGATTAAGGTCAAAAACTTCGTCCTCCACACCAAGCTAGTCGATACTGGGAGTGCAACCGATCTGCTTTTCCTTCAGACTATTCAAACCATGAAGAAAATAGATCTCATTACTGCTGCCAATGTCAAATTGAAAGGCTTCAATGGGGCTACAAAAGTCGTTGTTGGTTGAATCAGCCTACTAATCACCATAGGCCATGTTATACTTCAAACCAACTTTCTTGTTATCGACAAGAAGTCATTATTCCTCGGTATCCTCGGGCGTGACTGGCTCCACGCCATGCGTGTCATACCTTCGACCTACCATCAAACCCTTCGTTTCGCCACCCCCGATGGTACTTGTAACTTGAAAGGCTCTCAACGCCTTGCCCATTCATACGAACATCCAGAGATTGATCAGACCCAGAAACTCGTCAGCTGACCATAGCAATCACTGTCTCTTTTTATCCCCAAACCTTCGGCAGATGCAACCTCACCCATTGAACCTACTATTTATATCGAACTCGACAGTCCTGGTCGAGGTACATTCATTGGACATCTCTAGACAATTCAGAGCGCCTTGAACTTACAGATTTCCTTCGAGCAAACAAAGATGTCTTTGTATGGATGTTCCAGGAGATGCCTGGTATTGACCCCTGTTTGGCTTGCTACCTCCTCGATCCCGTTCCCCATTTTACAATAGTTAAACAGAAAAAACATACCTTGGCACCACGCCTTCAAGAAGAACTAAACCTCGAAGTAGAAAAGCTTATTATTGCGGGTTTTATCAGAGAAGTAAAGTATACGGATTGTATATCAAACATTGTGGCAGTTCCGAAGAAGAACGACAAGATCAGAATCTGCGTCGACTTCACAAACCTCAACAAACATACACCAAAGGATAAATTTCCCCTCTCGATCATCTCAATACTCCTTGATGCCAGTGCAGGTCATGAGCGCTTGTCTATGATGGATCCAGCCTCAGGTTATAATCAGGTACCCCTCCTTCCCGAAGATCAACTTAAAACTTTTTCATTACTGAACAAGGCCTTTACTGTTTCAACGTCATGCCCTTCGGCCTTAAAAATGCGGGTGCCACTTACCAACGCCTTCTCACCACCATGTTCAAACACTTGTTTGGCAAGTCAGTCGAGGTTTACATCGACGACATGTTATGCAAGAGCCTCAAAAATTAAACCAATTTCCAAGACCTAACCGATGTCTTTTCGATACTTCGAACATACAACATGAAACTCAACCCAGATAAATGCCAATTTGGTGTTTCGTCTGGTAAATTATTAGGCCATCTCATTAGTAAACGTGGTATCAAGGTCGACCCCACACATATTCGAGCCCTCATCGATATGCCTTCGCCCCGAACCAAAAATAACGTCTAAAAAGTGGCTGGTAAGATAACAGCCTTCAACTGTTTCATTTTTAAATCCTCAAGCAGATGTGCTTGGCTCTATTCCCTCTTACGCGACCAAGGCGTCCACAAAGCATAAAAAGAAAAACAACTCTGAGTTTAACTGGACACCCGAATGTGAAGAGGCCTTCCTCGAACTCAAAACTTATCTTGGCCGACCACCCATTATCAGCACCCCTATCCAAGGTGAAACATTCTCTTTATACCTCATTGTTACAGACACCTATATCAGTTCCATTCTCACTCGACTCGACTCAAGCGTCGAGAAGCCTGTATATTTTATCTGCAAAACTTGATATTCGAAACTTGAGTGTTTGCTCCTCACCCTTGCCTATTCGGCCCGCAAACTCAAACCGTATTTTCAAGCCCATCCCATCTGTATTATAACAAGTTATCCCCTTCGAGAAGTACTCAGTAAAAAAGATAAATCCAGACGAGTACAACAGTGGTCTGTGTACCTTGACGAAGATGATATTGCATTCGAGAAGCAGATATCCCAGAAAGGCCAAGTAGTAGCAGACTTCCTTGCTGACTTCTCGGTCGAAGATGTCAATTGGGAATAACATGAAGATGACTTAACAGAAGACCAACTCGAAGCAAGAGATCCATGGAACCCTAATACTAGCTGGCATTTATTCACAGATGGATTCGTTGGACTTAATGGCTCAGGAATTGGTATTGTCTTGGTCACACCCACCAATGATTGAAAAGAGAAGGCTGTCAAACTTACCTTCGAATGTTCCAATAACGAAGCTAAGTGCAAAGCCTTAATCCACGGCCTCGACCTCGTTCTCAACTTCGGCATTCCCAAACTTGTAGTTTTCACAGATTCCCAACTTTTTCAGAGGCATTATACTGGTGAAATTCAAGCTAATGGTCGCATGGCTGACTATGCTTTTTTTATTCGACAACGCATGGACCGTTTTCTCAAAAAATCTACTATCACTCATTACCCTCAAAGAAAAAACTGACATGTAGATGCCCTCACCTACATAGCAGCCATGCTAGGCCAATCTGAATCCTGAGCCCTCCATATCGAAGTACTCAAACGCCCAAGTATCGACAAGATAGAAGTTAATGCCATCAATACTGGGGATGAGAGTCTCGATACAGACGACTGGTGAACATCATTCCACCATTACCTCAACAATGTAACCCTCCCAGATGACCCCAATGCCAGGCGATCGTTGTTAGTGAATTACCCCAGATACACTATCCACAAGCAGAAATTACATCGCAAATTTTCAAATGGCATCCTCCTTCGATGCATATCTCAGGACGAAGCCTATACTATTTTAGCTGAACTCCACGTAGGTACCTGGGGTGCTCACACTGTTGGTCGTTCTATGGCCCTTCGAGCCGTCTCTAAAGGTTTATTCCGGCCAAACATGAAAAGACAAGCCAAAGAGTGTCAAATACTGTGACAAATGCCAACGTCATGCCCATGACATCCACAGCCCCTCGCAAGACCTCCATTTCAGTCAAATTTCCTGGCAAATAAAATGATTGGCTATCGATCTCATTGGCCCTTTTCCCAAAGCCTCAGGCAGCCGAGAAAATATCCTTGTTGTAACAGACTATTTTACAAAATGGGTTGAAGCTGTACCTTTGTGCCGATCCAGACTAGAAGAAGTTATCAAATTTCAATGGGAAAATATCATCACACGCTTCGGCTACCCTCATATGATCCGATGTGACAATGGTTCCCAGTTCGTCGGTAGCAAAGTCAGAAACTTTCTCAAGATACATAGCATTATCCTCTCGCCCTCAGCCCCTTATTACCCTCAAGGAAATGGTCAAGTTGAGGCCATCAAGAAAACTATAAGTCAAGGGTCTTAAGAAAAGAGTCGATGCAATGAAAGGTCGATGGGTCCAAGAATTATAGCATGTCCTCTGGGCCTATCGAACAACTCCAAGAAAATCCACAGACTGCACCCCTTATCTTTTAGCCTACAGTACGGAAGTTGTGCTCCCTACGTAATTCAAAGTACCTACAGCAGATCCTAACCTCCTAGACGAAGACAATGAGTTTGAGCTCAGATGCAACATGATATGGAATGACGAAACCATAGACCGAACCATCGCCAACCTTGGCCGTTACCATACATCACATTAGAAGTCCTATAACAAGAGAGTTTGACCACGAAGTGTGAACATCGGAGATCTGGCACTTCGACGTGTCAACTAATCCTCGAAGCCTCGGAATGCCGGTATGCTTGCCAAATCCTGGGAAGGACCCTATGTCGTGTACGATAAAACCAACAAAGGCTCATATTACTTAATGACAAAAGACGAAGAACCTTTACCAAACCCGTGGAATGCAATGCAGTTGGTCTCCAATAACAAGCCACGACCTCAACCTTGTTCAACTGATGTAACACAGAATAATCAATAAACAGTTTTTCCACCCATACTTCGTCTCCTGTTTTTAATTAATTTCTTGGTTTAACATAGGTATCATGTCGACCCTCGACCCGACTGATACTTGGGGGAAACCTTGTAATTTTTCAAACCTCTAATTTTGAGCAAACTCGAGGGATAAGGATGGTTAAAAGACCAGACCCTCGGGAATGTATTGGGGGCAAACAGTTATGCTTTGCTGTGTCTTAAGCCTTCGAAGTCCAGTTAATATCTTGGTTTACTCTAAGTATCATGCCAACCCTTGACCTGACTGATACTAGAGGGGCGACCTTGAAATTTTTAAGCTTACAATTTCAAGCAAACTCAAGGGGCAAAGATGGTCGAGAGACCGGACCCTCGGGGATGCATTAGAGGTGAACAAATATGCTTTGATCAGAATCAAAACCGTCGAAGTCCAGTCGATTTCTTGGTTTACCCCGGGTATCATGTCCACCTTCGCCCCAACTGATACTTGGGGCCGACCTTGAAATTTTCAAGTTTCCAACAATCGAGCAAACACGAGGGGCACGAATGGTCAAAAGACCGAACCCTCAAGAATGTGTTGGGGGCAAACACATCTTGCTTCGTTGTAGCTAAGGCCTTCGAAGTCCAGTGAATTTCTGGGTTTTCTCCAGGTATCATGTCAACCTCGGCCTGACTTATACCTAGGGGAGACGTTGAAAATTTTCAAACTTCCAACATTCGAGCAGACTCCAGGGGTACGAATGGTCGGCCTATTAGACCCTCGTGAATGCGTTAGGCGCGACCACGTTTTATATCGTTGTGGCTTAGGCCTTCGAAGTCCAGAAAATCCCCTGATTCCGTAAGAATATCACAAATATCTTAATGCTCTAGAAGGTTCGGTCACTCTATAATCATTCAATATATATAGCGCATGTAGAGACTATTATATAGGAATATCTACAATTCTACTATATGCAAGAAGATTCAAAACATCATACATCAGAAAAGTAGTTTCAACACAACTCAAGTCAAGTCATGCATCAAGAATTCAATACAAGTTAAGATAACAAAATCAGGCTCAATATCTCAGCAATCCAGTACAATGCAAGTTAAACACAACAATACAATACAAATCAAGTTTGCACAATGCAGTCTCAACATTCGACAACAGAGAAAAATTAGTACAACACCAGTCAGTTTCTCCACAACAAGTCAAAGCAATAACATAATTCAAATATTACAACTCCACAGCCAATCAGAAATAGTAAGAACGAATATCCAATACAAATACCTCATATCGGCGCGGCTGCATCCTCTTCAATGTTACACCATCGGCAACAAACAAAAACATAAACCACCAGCAAGTAAACCAAACACCCAACAGTACAGTCGAAAGAGGCCCTAATTATCAGCAGGATGCTCCTCCTCGACCAAAGCTGCAGCACCAACATCTTCCTGGTCTATCATTTCCCCCGCAAACGACTCAAGCAGAGACAACCGATAGCCGAGTAACGGTCCCATCATATGCAATATTCCTCACCAGTAAGTGAAGGGCATGCCAGCAATAGCTACCCCGGGTTTCACCTCAAAAGGATCTGGCGTTTCCGCATCAATGTCTTGTTCGATACCAAACCTCCGTTGTAACCCCAACGTCGCCTCCCGTACTCACCTGACCCTTACTACCGCCTAGTTCTCTTGTGTGGGTACTGGAACTTCACTGTTGTTTTGAGAAGAAGAAGCCATTCTGATCTGGGCAAGAAAGCAGAAAGATGAAGAAAGGTGAAGAAAGATGAGTAATTCTCTTCGCATCACCTCATTTTATACTAAAGGTACATTTAAAGCATTCATCCATCCCAAGTTAGATTCATTACGGTTTTCAAGTCCCCTCCTTGAAAGATCAACAACCTGACCTCTTCAACTTCCTAGACGTAACCAATTCATCCGTATCCGCATTTAAACCACATTCCCGAGGACTTGCAGCCGAACAAATCTCTAGCATCGAACCATCGACCATTTTCAAACTTCGACTCCAATCTCTTTTACCAAGTCTCAACTAACACAAAGTTAATTACCTTTGACCACATCACTATACTTCGAGACCACTTTTTCCAGCATTAATTAGTACTACCCCTTAACATTCGATGAGATAAATTTACTATCGTGCCTACAAGTCCATTTATTTCAAATGCCTACCAGTTTCAAAGACTTAAATATGCAGCAAAATATTATTCTCATTTCATTCAACATCAAAATAGTAATACATTCAAACCACATCAAAAACAAAAGCCTCTTCATACATCCTTCCAATAAAATAATAATAATAATTAAAAAAAAACCCTGCACTATCGCCACAACCTTTACCACTGCCTCAAGACGAGCCTGCCCTATTTTCAAATAGGCCAGTTCCATCTGCCAAACCATGCTCCTCAATATCCTCATCTGTACAAGTAAGACACTCAGCCAAAGCCGGCAGGTAGAGGTAGCATTTTTCAACAGTCGCAAAATGGTACTTCAGCTGCGCCCAAAAGTAAGCGCAAGGATCCCCGTTGATGGGTTCTCCGGCCTCCAGCTCCACCAGTTTATGCATATCCCAGTCGAGATCATGATGGCTGAAGAACTTCATATGCAATTCAGCTGTTTTTTGCCCTATACGACAATCTCGGGCGAATCCCATTCTTTTTTGGTAGCGTGTGTTCGGAGTAGTATCTATAGAATTTTTTAGGGAATACGGAAGCAAGAGAAGTGAATAAAGTAGAAGAAGAGTACACAACATCCCTACCCTCTTAACCCATACATATAACCTCATTTCATTTATTACCCTATAACCACCAACACCTCTTTATTACCCACTTTTATTACCTACCCGGGAACCAACAGTCAAATGGTTCAACTTCCAATGCCAAACATTTTTCTTAGCAAACGCCTCTATACCTATTTTTGAGATCTTCGCTGAGAGGGGGTGAATGTAGTAGCCTACTCGAAGCCTTCTACCCCAAATAGATACTCAAAGGCTACTTTGAAGCCTACTCGAACGTCACGAAGTCTAGTCAATATACAAACAAGCCTCCCAAAGATCATCCAAAGACGAAGCCTCAACTCCAAACAAAACCTTGTGGATGGACAATGTATCATAGCAGAAACACTTCGACCATATCTGCACATGGTCAAAGTATGTTAGGACAGACAACCATCTCACTAGACAAGACGGTGCAGTTGTTGAACCTTGCAGATATAGTGACAGGCCCAACCACTGCTGCAGTATCAAAGTACAGAAATACCCAATAACTATTACAATGACAGTTCTGATATTTCTGGCGCCCATACCCACGTCGGGATATCCGGATAGTACCCTTGTAATATGACCAAACCATGGTGACTCAGCCCTTCCTATGTTCTATAATTAGGAGAGATGGGGAACCAAGGAGAGGTTACAAAAATTCTCCCCAGTCCCTTTGCAGTTTATCTTCGATCACCCTGTAAAAACCCAGCACTCGAACCTTTGACTACTCGACAGAAATATAAAGACTCTTAAAAATCTTCATCAGAGGTCGTGGAGAGTCACATTCCAGGCCTCCACGCAAGTATATTTTCTATTGATTACTCTAATTCTAAATAATGTACTTTTATTCCTTTGCTTGTAGATTTAACCCCGTGATATAAGAGCCAACTTCCCTCCTTAAGAAGTTAGGCCCCTACATTGCAGATCAGGAAATATCTCTAAGATAAGGAGGAGATCATCGTCACCTTCGATCAGAAGTTGGGATAAATGGTCTGCTGCAATATTTTTAGCAACTTTCTTATCACAAATTTCAATGTCAAATTCTTGCAATAAGAGGATCCATCAGATTAATCGAGGCTTAGCGTCCTATTTAGATAACAAATATTTTAAGGCCACGTGATCGGTGTAGACAATAATTTTTGACCCAACAAAATATGATAAAAAATTTCTAATGCAAACACAATGGCTAATAACTCCATCTCAGTTGTAAAGTAATTCATTTGAACATCATTGAGTGCGTGACTAGCACAGTAAATATCATGAGGTTTTCTATCTACTTTTTACCCTAAAATTACTCCAACAGCGCAGTTAGAAGCACCGCACATCAATTCAAAAGGAATATCCCAGTTGGGCAGTTAGATAATTGGAACAAAAGTTAATTGAAGTTTGAGCATCTCAAAAGCTCTAGAAAATTCATCATAAGAGTAGAAATCAGTGTCCTTAGCAAGTGAATTGCACAAGGGCTAGAAAATTTTGCAAAAATCTTTGATTAACCGACAATAAAACCCCGCATGGCCTAGAAATGATCGAATGGCCTTAACTGTTTGAGGTGGAGGTAAGGAAGAAATTATATCAATTTTGGCCTTATCAACTTTAATCCCTTTGTTAGAGATGATATTCCCAAGAGCAATCCCTTGTGTTACCATGAAGTGACACTTTTCCCAGCTTAACGCTAAATTGGTTTGTGCACATCGTTCTAACACGAGCTCCATATGGTGCAAACATTCATCAAAGGAGGAACCAAACACTAAAAATTCATCCATGAAGATTTTGATAAATTTATCAACCATATTATAGAATATGCACATCATACAACGTTGAAATGTAGTGGGTGCATTACACAACCAAAAGGAATACATTGATAGACATAAGTCCCGTAGGGACACATTAATGTGGTTTTCACCTAATCTTTTGGAGTAATGGGATCTGATTATATCCTGAATATCTGTCAGGAAAGCAGTAATGACTCTTTTCGGCTAATTGTTCAAGCATTTGATCAATAAATGGAAGAGGAAAATTATTTTTCCTAGTGATCGTGTTCAACTTTCTGTAATCGATACAAACATGTAACCCGGTGGCCATACCGATGGAGAATAATTTGTTATTCTCATTTTCGACTATAATAATCCCTGATTTCCTGGGCACAACTTGGACAGGGCTGACCAACTTACTATCCAAAATGGGGTATATGATACCTGAGTCTAAAAGCTTGAGAACTTCGTTCTTAACCACCTCCATCATAATTGAATTTAAATGCCATTGCATCTCGTGCAAATTTTTAGCACCTTCCACGGGATTGATGCGATGCATGCACACTGTCACGCTAACTCCCTTCAAGTCTTCTATAAACCATTCTATGGCTGATTTGTGTTTTTGAAAGACACTCAACAGTCTACCTTCCTGGTCAGCATCAAGATTGGAAGTTATTATCACAGGTAGAGTTTCAGAATCACCTAGAAAGGCATACTTGAGAGTATTGGGCAATGGCTTGACAATATTCAAAATGGATGAAATAGGTAAAGTAGTTGATGGTTCAAGAGGTTCTAGCCTAGGTATTCATGTGGACATTTTAAAAATAGGTGTTGAGTCGAGTAAGGCATTAAACTCTTCAACGATTGTGTCTTCATCAAAGTTTTCATCAAATTTTACAAGGGAAAGAGTTGTTATGTATTATATTTGGGGAAAGAGTTGTAAACTAGAGATTTAATCATATTGAGCTCAGCCATGTCATCAAAATCAAAGACTTAAGTATTGTTGTTAAAAACATTGAGTATAATCTTCATGTCTCTCATTGATAGTTGTAAGACACCATTAAAGCAGTTAATTATGGCATGAGTAGTCGCAAGGAAAGGGTGGCCCAATATGATGGGGATCTCACAGCTAGGATTTGAAACATCTTTAGTATCTAAAATTACAAAGTCTACAGGAAAAATAAATGTATCAACCTGGATAAGAATATCCTCAAGGACACCACGTGGGTTTCGTATTGACCTATAAGCCAATTAAAGTGTCATTCAGGTAGGTTTGAGTTCTCTAAGTCCTAATTCCTGATAGACCGAGTAAGGTAAGACATTCAAACTAGCCCCCAAGTCGAGTAACACTCTATCCACTTTGTCATCTCCAATTTTACAAGGGATGGTTGGGCTTCCAGGGTTTCGAAGCTTAGGAAGGGTTAATGTCTCAGTCTAGACGACTTTCTTGTGCATATTGATTTTTATTTTCCTAGTGCATGCATCCTTAAGGAATTTGGCACATGCAGGGATAAGCATGATGGTATTGAGTACTGGAATATTTATATGAACTATCTTAAATGTATCCAATATCTCATTAAATTGAATCCCTTTATTTGTTGGAAGAAGGCACTGTGGATAAGGTACCTTTGGCTCAAAATGTGCCTTTGGTACGGAAATGGACAAAGTAGGTAACTCCTTAGTATTCTTAGATTGTTCAATGTTGCTTACCGCAACTGGTTCACACGTACTTACCTCATCCTTAATAGCAACTGGTGTTGGCTCAACCGCTGGCATTTCAACTTGGTTATTAATTTGTCTACCACTTTAAAGTGTGGTAATAACATTAAGCTATTTGGGATTGAGCTAGAATCAAACCCCGACGGTCCTTTTGGATAAAATACAGGTTGGCTAGATAGCTTACCTGCTGGTCTCTCATGCAATACATTTGCTAATTGTCCAATCTGAGTTTTTAGATTAGAGATAGATTGGGATGTAGAATTTTGATTTACTAAAGTCTATTGCTGGAATTGTATCATTTGTTGCCGAAATTGCAATACCTATTTTTGACTTTCCATTGATTATTGCATGAAGAGAGAAATGGTACCTTCTAAAGATGGTTTGGGTAGAGCGGGTAGAAATTTTTTGGATGACTGAAAGGATTATTGAGATGACTGAGGATGGGGATTCCTAGGAAAATTATTACCTGAGGTTTGTGGCCCTCCAAAACCTAAACTAGGTTGGTTGTTTTCCACAATAAATTTAGGTGGCTCTGCCGAGTTGGCTTGTACGGGGCACATGGTCTCTTGTATGTATTATTTAAAGAATTTACTTGCATTTAATTATTACTCATTTCATTGAATATGGGACACATTTAAGTTACATGGGTGACATCATAATAAACGGTGTAGCCCTGTTGCTAATCTTTGTTCACACAACTTTTTGATTAATTCGTAACCACAACCTCAATTTTTTAGGTAAGAGTGTCTAATTGGGGTTTTATGGCCGTTCGCTCACTCACCTTGTATAAGCTACCTGTCTTGGTTGTACAACCATTTCTATGTAGATCAATATCCCACTGCTGAGAGTTCTCTGCCAAAATCTCAAACTCCTCATAAGCTCTATCGGGTTCTAGGTTCTAGAATTTACCACTATGCATTGATTCTAGCCTATAACGATTCTTAGAGGTTATTCCACTATATAAGATCTAGGCTAAATGTTGCTTCTCAAGACCATGATGGGGACATTGTGAAAGAAGATCTTTATCTCTATCTCATGCCTCGTAAAATGTTTCGTTCTCATTTTGAGCAAATTCAACAATTATATTTCTCA
This sequence comes from Kingdonia uniflora, assembly GCA_014058105.1. Taxonomy (NCBI): domain Eukaryota; kingdom Viridiplantae; phylum Streptophyta; class Magnoliopsida; order Ranunculales; family Circaeasteraceae; genus Kingdonia; species Kingdonia uniflora. Next base: position 933,806 of record JACGCM010000698.1, on the reverse strand, counting down.
CCTTGAGGATTTTTCCCATTGAAAACCATTTGGTTTTAAGCATAGTCTCCATTTGGTCTCATGAATTGATAGATGCCGGTACTAATAAATCAAGCCAATGACTCGCCTTGTCTTTTAGTAAGAATGGGAATAAATGAAGGCAAACAGAATCCTCAGTAAAATGTTGATATTTTGAGAGTGCGCAAATTTTCTTAAACTCATAGACGTGCTTATAAGTTCTCTCAGAATCAAGCCTATGAAATGTAGGTAACATTTGGATCATACTAGGCTCGATTTCTTAATGATTTGTTATGACGGTTGGTAAAACAATATACGAAGGTATATCACTCACCACTGGGGTCTAATAGTCCCTAAGAGATTTAGAGGCAGCCATGATTGGGGGTTCGACTTCTAGCTCAACAACAAGCTTAATTGGGGCCACTTGAGATGGATTACCCACCTCCAAAAATGCAGAAATTCAAGATAGATCACTCTCCTCCCAAATTGGGGGTCTTAAATTCTCTATTATGTAGATTGGATAAGGTAGTCGCCTTTTCCGCTTCGGCTAAGGTAGTGGGCTGTAAATAGGCAAAGGTTCAGGTAAACCTTCTGAAGGTTTTTTTCCATGCAGCGTCCAATTGATCATGCACAAACTAATATGCGATAAAATTTGGCACCCAATGCAGTAATGAATCAATCAAACCTCTAATCTAACACTTCAACATTTTTTATGAAGTAATAAGTAGGTATCCCCTATATTTTTCTATGATCACCAAAGGGTTGGATGGTCAAAGGCTTTGGTTCCTTCACTCCCCTGCATCACTGTACTAGTACTAGCTTAAGGTAGATATTCAGTCCTCACGCCCAAGCGAGTCACCTTATCGAACGTCAACACTCGTAACGGTGATGTCGTAAACCTACAGCCAGTATTTTACAGCGTTAGGCTGGGTCCATATCCTCCGAACCCGTGTTTGTACCCCGATTCGGCACACCTATCTGTTTTGTGATGAAATCCTGGGGAAATTATGCTACTCTTTTTTATTATAAGTTATTTTTAGATCTGGGACGTTTAATTTTTGTGTGATACGAATTTCTTCGTATCCCTAATGCGTAGTCCCACTTGTTATAGAGATTTTTGGTTAATGAAATCCTGCAAGTCTCTAATAGTTTTCACTTTTACTAATGTTAGAATGAAAATAAATTTAAAACACAGCAATAGGTCAATTCAAATACTTTTTTTATTAGAGCAGCTTGTATTTGTACAGTCCACACGACTTTATGTTCCTAGTGTCAGGGCGGAGCGGATATGAACCCCTTCTAGATGTCAAGCTTAGAGAAATACCAACCTAAGGGAAGTGTTTCCCGGTGAAGCTGTGGCTGCCCCTTCACTTAGGGGGTGAAAGAATGAAGTGTCCCTTCACTTAGGGGGTACAAGGCAGATGGATTTGATGATGCTTTGAGCTTTCCATGGTTTATGTCGTAACACTTGTTTTCACTTTAGCACTTTTCTAGTGCTATTCCAAAGATAACCATGTCATGTGAAGTAGCTAGTTATCAAAGTTGGTGATGAAAAACAAGCTGCTATGAATCAAATATGAGATGAGCTTGTGATAAATAATTTTCTTCTAAAAATTTAATGCTCTCAGCTTGGGATAAATAAAGCTCAGCACTGCAAAACTTTTAAACCCAAGTATAAATAAATATCGGGTAACACATGCAAACTAAAAGAAGCTATAACACCAAACCTCGTACAAATGATTTTCAATATTAATTATGCTAACTGTTGTGACAACAATGAATACTCAAGCAAGCATTGAAGTACATTTATGTTGCTGTACCTCAATAGTTTCTACACCAAAAACCTCAAGCAGGTAGCTTAGATCTTAACTAAAATGCGCTAGAGCTGCTATACTCTATCACCCGCAAAATAAATTTATTGCACTTGAAAACAAATAGCAAGTAGCTTAGATCTTAAAGACATTAGCACTTTAAATTTGACCTAAAACTAGCTACTATAGCATAGAACCTCTAACAAAATAGGCGTTGGTAATGTTTTACCCCAACCTTCAGAATTATGATTGTAAAATTTAGGAATATTATAAATAGCCAGGAAGTTACTGGCACCCAGAAAACAAAACCCATGGCTTTTATATATATATATATATATATATTTATATTTATTTATTTATTGTTGAACAACAAAAGGAAAAAAAATAAAATAAATAGACTCAGATTACAAAGAAATCATTTTCTCCATTACCTCCCCAGCAACAACGCCATTTGATAAATGGATTTTCGGGGTCCTTTAACAAAATACCCGCTCAAAGTACGGTTGTTGAATGATTGCACGAATGAGTGGGATCGAATCCACTGGGAGGTTTGGGGAAACAAATACTTTTTTGGCCGAATTATGATTTTATAAGAGATAAATCTAAAAGGAAGAAATAAAAGTTAATTATAAAACTTAAAGAGAGAGAAAGAGCTAAGGTTCAGACTTGTCTTCTAACTTTCAAAGTACTAATCGATATAAAAATAGATCATAATATCTCTACCCATCATATGTTCATGTTAAGACACATACGATGTTGTCAAATAAACCACTAAATCTATAGTCAAGTATTTAGTGGTTATACTTTTAAGTGATTGTGAAGAGTGTCTTAGAGAATTATCAACTCAACCATGGCTAGGCTTGATTGAGTTCTCTAGTGTTTACCTTTTTTAGACCTCTAAATCAAGTCTATGGTTAGTGACACTTTTTTGTATCCAAAGTTATCGTACACTAAATCGAAGCTATAGATAAGCCTTCGATATGATGCACTAAATTATTAATCATAAATTACTAAGAGAAAAACTAATTATAACCTAATTCACACAAACTATTGCTCATCCAAGGAGAGGCCTCATCCTAGCCTTAGCTTGGAGATTAGCCGCTCATCTCGAACATCATCGTATTAACAAATAATGAAGACATCAACAAAATTTTAACTAAAGAGAAGAAGAAGAAGAAGAAGAAGAAAGTTAACTTTATTCACTATTACCTTCAAATATGAGATGCCTAATTAAAATGGGCAGAGGGTTCCGTTTATAGGAGAATGTACCCAAATTTAGAAACAATACATTAAATTCTAAAGAATGCTTTTACAATAACTTCTTTTAATATTACAACCAATCACCTAAGATTGTTGCATATATTTCCCTTATGTGATGTAGAGATCTTTCTTCATGGAAACTCTTGCATATATCATTAATTTTAAATAACTTCAAGGATCTTGGATACAATATATTCTTTGATCTTATTCTCCAAGAATATTTGTGTATATATTTCTTTAATCTTGAGACCAAATATATTGTATTTTTGACTTTTTTGTGCTATGAACTGCTGAAGACACTTTTACTTGACTTTAAGAGCTTGGTTTCTAATATTCATCACCAATAGCTACAATAAAAAAAACACGCATAAGTACCCAAAATTAAATATAATGGACGACTAAAATACATGTTTGGGTATATTAAAAATACCGTAATTACGCGCTCATCACTCATCATCGATAACAAGCTCCTACTTGCTCCTGGCCTTCATATCTAAAGCCTTCTTATAACTTTTTGGTTCACCACCTTCAGTAAGTAACAAGTGATGTAAGAAATTAACGTACCTAGCCATAAATTTTGCATTTCTCAGCTCCTTTCGAAGTGCTATTGGAATGTCGAGATCATTAGGTTCCTCTTCTTGATCTGGTGCATCAGAATCAGCAACAACTTCTTCATCAACCTCTCGAAAGGGTTCTAATTTAGTGTCGACACTTCCCGCTGCTTCACTTTGATTCATTTCCATATGTACTTTGAAGTCCTTGTACACAACATCCACATTTAATATAACACTATGGCTCCGGGTGACATTCCGATTCTTCGCATCCCAAAATCGGTACCCAAACTCATCACCACCATATCAAATGAATATGTATTTCATTGACCTTGTACCTAACTTTGTCCTTACATCTGAATTATCAAGTACATATGAAGTACAACCTAAAATATGCAAGTGAGAAATGTTTACCTCTTTATCGGTCCATACTTCTTCAGGAAGTCAAAAGTCTAAAGCTGTTGAAGGCCCTCTGTTAATCAAGTGCGTCGTCGTACTAGCCTCATCCACCCAAAAACATTTTGGCAATCCAGCGTTGAGTCTCACACTCATCACTCTTTCGTTTATGGTTCGGTTCATGCGTTATGCAATACCATTTTGTTGCAGTGTTCCGGTAATTGTCATCTGTCGCTGTAGGGACCAATCCCTCGATCTCACTTAAAGACGAGCTTTCTCCAGTTCGAATAACCTCCATCTCAGACTCACACATTTTTAACATAACTTCTACAGTCAACATTCCAACCTGCCCCACGAACTAGTTAAAATTGTGGACCAAACTTAAACCGAAATGCCTTATCTAGTCAAAGACACATGTCTCTCACGAACTCGTCAGTTACTCAGTCAATCGTCAATAACCACATTATTCAGAAAACGTGCTCTAGCAGGATGATGAGCTACGGAGAAGGCCTATATAAAAGAAAAGTTCCAGAAGAGACATGGACCAGAAAAATTACACAAGAGATCACCAAGAAACTAATTATTCTAGATTCTCAAAAACTTTTAAACTTCTTAGTTATAAGGTTCAAGCATTTCTATATCAATAGATCACTTATAATAAGATATCCGCCTCAAGCAATAAGTATATTTTTATAAAAATCTTCCACTTGAGGTCGTGGCATTTTACCTATTCAGTGGTTTTCCGCACTAAAATTGCATGTGTCATTTCTTACTTTCCATTAGAATATTGTTACAGGTTTATTGGTGCGATAGCGAATTCCAAGCCATTTCGAGCTTACATAATTTGGCCATTACATTTGGCACCGTCTGTGGGAAAGATCGTATTTCTACGATATCCTAAGGAATTCTTTCACTAAACCTTTCAATCATGGTTACTTCCAGACGACCGGCTACAGGGACCCAACTCAATATTTCAATGGAGATGGGGAAACTTACAGAATTACAGGCGAATCTCAATGTCAAAATACATAAACGCTCCAAGCACGAACTTCAGTTAATTAAGGATTGGGAGCCCCGTGTGGATAAGCTTGACACAAAATGACAAGCTCGTTTGACAGTGCTCAAACAACATGAAGACCAGATGATAACAATGCAGACTGCCCTAGAGGCTCTATAAAATACTCACCAGGCTTCTCCAGCCTGAGGTTATTATCAGTTGCCCGAAACCTCCCGTGTTTATGCAAGGAGAAGATTGGGACCTCGAGGAGTCACCAGTAAAGCCATTTCCAGAAATCTACAACACAAACCAGAGCCCTCCATACATTTAAGGGGCAAAGTTCAGTCCGAAATTAGCCGAGGTCACCGAATTTCCGTCCATCAGGAGGAAGAACAGCGACCTCAACATCAAGTTCTAGCGCAAGATCGCCTGAGTGAAGGTACGGGTACTCATCATCCACAAACTTCTCGCCCAACGATTCAACCAATACGTCATTACGTCACGAAAGAGCATATGAACCAACGAATTAAGGAGTTGATCGAAACACATGTTCTTGGTACTACCGCTGACATCAAAAAGTTATAAGGAAGTCAGATTGCCAAAAAGTTATTCGATATGGTTATACCAAAAGGTTTGTATATTCCAAAAATTTGTAAATTCAAAGGTACTGACCCAAAGGAGCACATTCAGCAGTACCGCAATTATTGGGGTTATACTCCAATCTCAACCACATCCTCTGCCATCTATTCGCCAAAAGTCTACATGAAAAACTACTCTAATGGTTTCACTCTCACCCTGAGGACTCCATATATGCATTCGACCAGCTACAGAAGCAGTTTATCAAGACATATGCTCACAACAGGGGCAAAGAGAAGAATTTATATTCTCTTATCAGTCTTAAACAGTCACATGAAGAGAAGCTTGAGGATTTTTCAAAGAAATTTTTATTGTTCGCATGAAAAGTGGATAACCTCGATCAGAAAATAGTTGTTACTGCTTTCACCAACGCGCTCCAGCTCGACTGCAAAGCCAAAGAACACATCCTCCTCAACAAACCTACGACCTTGGAGGAAATGATCACCAAGGTCAACAGTTACGCGGACCTGGAGAGGATGATGTCTGAGCGAAAAAAATTTACTAAATTTCTCGTCACCACCAAAGGCCCATCTACAGATCAAATCACAGAACCAAAGGAGGAACAGGGAGATCAGAAACGCACAAACGACAATACTGGCTACCCTCGAAAAGGCAATCTGCCAAACAAATCGATCCTCGCTAAGATGAACATCTGAATCTCCATAATGTTTCCATTGATTTTGATGGATAAGCTCTACTGTGTATCTCAACCTTTGGAAGCGGTATTGAGATTCCTTTTCAAGGCACTATCGACCAAATGGGTTTGGCCGACCAAGTTATTCAGAGTGACACCGATATCAGTAGGTTTAATGGTTCTTGAGAATAATGAGTAGGCAAGATCATCTTACCTATTACTGCAGGACCAGCCACCATCGACATCGTCTTCTATATCATCAATGCCAAATCCCGTTATCTCGGGATTATGGGCCGCTGCTGGATTCACAAAATGGAAGCAATCGCTTCCACCTATCATCAGGCACTTTGATTTAAACATGACAATCGCTTCTACCTATCATCAGGCACTCTGATTTAAACACGACAATGGTATCTATGAGATCAGGGGTAGTCAGAAGCTCTCTCGAGCTTATGAAAATACCGTTTCTACTATCCTAGATTCTTCTGGCAGATTTGCTGCATAGTATTATAGGAAGTTGAGCACCTTAATGACAAACTTTCCACGGAGGAGCGCACAAAATATATAAACATTGATGGACCTAACAGAGGTATTTTCAATGGTACTAAGGTAGTTCAGTACGAAAATGATGCTCTCATTCAGTTCTTGTAACTAAATCGAGACATTTTTGTGTGGCCTTTCGAAGAAATGCCTGGGGTCGATCTAGCCAAGGCATGTCTCAAATTAGCCATCAACATCAAGGCCATGGTGGTCAAACAGAAATAGCGACGACTGTCACCTCGTATTTGAGATGAAGTTAACACCGAGATCGATAAATTAATCAAAGTAGGATTCATTCGAGAAGCCAAATATCCAGACTAGATAACCAATATTGTCGCTGTCCTAAAGAAGAGCAGAAAAGTCCAAGTTTGCGTAGATTTCATTGATCTTAACAAACATACTCCAAAGGACAGTTTCCCTCTTCCCAATATTCATCAGATCATCGATTCTACAGTAGGCCATGACCTTCTATCTATGATGGATGCTGCTTCATGATACAATCAAATTCTACTTTTGGAAAAAGATCAAGAAAAGATAACTTTCATCACTGAAAGAGGTATTTATTACTACAAAGTCATGCCCTTCAGACTCAAAAATGTAAGTGTCACATATCAACGGCTGATGGCTACTATGTTCAAAGTACGTCTAGGGAAAGTCGTTGAAGTTTACATCGACGATCTCTTATGCAAGAATGTACAGTCACTCAATCACATCTCAGATCTCAACACTATTCAACATTTTTTGATCTTACAGGATGCGTCTCAACCCTGGTAAATGTCAATTCAGAGTACATTTTGGTCGATTTCTAGGCTACCTCATCAGCAAAAAAGGGATTGAGGCCGATCTAGATCAGATTCGGGCTATCCTCAACATGCCCTTGCCAAAAATAGCAAAAGACGTTCATAAACTTGTAGGCAAGATTGCCGCTATAGGCCACTTTGTTTTTAAATCTTCAGACCGCTGTCATTGGCTATTCTTATTACTCCACGGTTGTACCAAACGAGGAAATCTGCAGCTAAATCCAGAGGTCCCATGGACACCAGAATGCGAAGTAACTTTTTAGGATCTCAAAACCAATTTGGGGAGGTCTCCCATAATGAGCACCCCGGTAGATGATGAGGAACTGATTATCTACCTAGTAGTCACAGATATTTCCCTCGGCTCGGTTCTTATTAGCTTTGAAAGGAAAATCAAGACACCATTCTACTTTATCAGCAAAACCCTCACTCTAGCAGAAACGAGGTACTCTAAAATTGAGAAACTTCTTCTCACTCTTGTTTATACTTCACAGAAACTCAAGCATTACTTCCAAGCTCATTCAGTCAGAGTCATGATGAACTGCCCACTTCAGGAAATTCTATCAAAAAAAGAAAAATCAAGGAAAGTATAATAGTGGTCAGTCAGTTTGGGAGAATATGATATCAAGTTCCAACGACGACATTCCGAAAAGGGTCAGGTCGTTGCCAATTTTCTCGTAGATTTTCCAGTAGAGAATCCCGAATGGGAGGAACACGACCCTGACCTTTTAGAAGAAACTTCCGAAGATCCACCCCCTAAACCATTTGACGACAGAGCCGAATGTATTACAGTAAAGGGGTGGAGACTTCTCACGGATGGATCAGCAGGACCCGCATGGCTAGGAATCGAAATCGTTTTGATTACCCCTTCTAATGTAAGAATTGAGAAATTAATTCTCTTTGATTTTGAGGCCTCTGATAATGTCACCGAGTACGAAGCTCTCATTAATGGACTCGAACCCATTCTTGAGCTCGATGTCCTCGAACACTCAGTTTACACAGATTCACTACTCATCATCTACCATTACTCTGAGAAACTCAAGAAGAATGGAAAGATGATCGAATGCGCAACCCTCGTTGCAGATAGGATGAAAAAGTTCACGAAAACAAATCTCAATTATCTTCCTCGAGGTTAAAATAGACACACCGATTCCTTAGCATATCTAGCCGGGGTCTTGGGTACAGAAGCTCGATATCTCCAGATCGAAATCATTTTAGCCTCCAGCATTGATCGTATTTCTGTATGCACGATCAGCACAGGGGGCGATAAAGGGGGAGGCGAAAATTGGCAAAAGCTTTTCTTTGCCTAGCTCGGTATCAACAACAATTACAACAGACCACTCTCAGCAGATCCAAAAGAGCACCGACAGCTGATCAACAACTTGAAGAGATACACTAATCAGAATGGTGTGCTATACCATTCTGATTAGTGTAGCTCTTCAAGTTATTGATCAACTGTCGGTGCTCTTTTGGATCTGCTGAGAGTATACCATCTATCCGTCACGGGGACTTACCTCAATTGCCTCTCCAAACCAAAGGCAGATGAAAATCTCCGCGAATTACATAAAGGGACTTGCGGCTCCCATGTCATAGATCGATCACTAGTAAACAAAGCTATTTCACAAGGATTATTCTGGCCCGGCATGCTCAAGCAAGAAGAGGACTACTCACGTAGAAGTGACACCTACCAAAGACATGAACATATGATACGCGCCCCTGCGCTCGAACTTCATGTAAGCAAGGTGTTCTGGCCATTCAAAAGATGGGCACTTCATCTCGTTGGCGAATTTCTTAACTCTCCAGGTAACCGCCCTCACCTACTCATAGCTATTAATTATTTTACAAAATGGGTAGAAGCAGTTACTCTATGTCAAACTAGAGAAGAAGAGGTCATATCTTTTATCTAGGAACACATCATAACTCAGTTTTGGTGCCCCCACCAAATTTGTATCGATAACGGTCCCCAATTTGTTGAAGAAAAAATCACAACCTTCCTCAGCCAACACAATATCATCTACTTACCATCCAATCCTTACTATTATCAAGGAAATGGCCAAGCCGAGATCACCAACAAACCATCGTGAATGGACTCAAAAAATGGCTTCACTTACAGAAAAAGGGAATTAGGTCCGAGAACTACCTCATGTCCTATGGGCATATCGTACCACTCCTAGACAGTCAATAGGATGCACCCCATTCCTCCTTACCTATGGCACTGAAGCTGTAATTTCTTATAAATACCATCATCCAGTTTGAGATCACGTGCTGACTGACGAGAAAAATGAGTTTGAATTGGCTTGCAACCTTAATATAATCGATGAAACCATGGAATGCGCTATCACTAACTTAGGTCAATATCATCATATGCTAGCCAGGTCGTACAATAGCCAAGTCAGAAACTGTATCTTCCAAATCAATGATCTCGTCCTTAGAGAGATTCCTCAACATCGCAAAGAACCTCACGCTAGAAAATTAGCTGACAATTATGAGGGTCCATTCATTATCACAGATCTCTCAGGCTTGGGATTATATTATCTTATGACAGTAGAAGGAATCCCCATTTCAAATCCTTAGAACACTAGGCGACTGAAACGGCACTCTCGTTAAACATTTTACTACTCCACTTCTGTTTCTCGATTTTGATTTTTTGTTTTCTCAATTCCAAAAGTGAGATTTTCATCTCCATCCAATATAAATTCTGAACAAATCAATGAAACTTCCAAGTTTTTCACAACATCTCCCTACTTTCGTAGATTCAACCACATTCTATAGATTAAAACATAGATAATACTAGCTTTTAATCGATTTTATACCAGTTAAATCAAGGATAACACATGGTTTGGCTGACTCTACTAAAACTCTGCGATTGAAACAAATGTAGAAACTTGTTTTATATCAAAAATTCTACCAAACATGGGATAGGACAAAGGTAATTCTAGCCTTCATCTACTTCAACTTGTTTGAGACATTATACTAGTTAAATCAATGATAACACTTGGTTTTGGTTGACTCTACTAAATCTCTGCGATTAAAATAAATGTAGAAACTTGTTTTATATCAACGACTCTAACTAGAATAAGATAAGGTAAAGGTAATACTATCCTTCATCTCTTTCAATATGTCTTCAATATTACTACAGTTAAATCAAGATTCACTTGGTTTGGCTAACTCAACCCATCTCAGCGATTAAAACAAATGTATAAACTTATTTTATATCAAAGACCCCACCAGACATAAGATAAGGTAAATGTCATACTAGCTTTCATCTATTTTAATGTGTCTATGACAGATACTATTTATTTTCAGGTCACATTACAATGGATTCTTCTCTGCTGCGGGGATGTCAACCATGCTTTTCCCTTCAACAGGAGGTGGATCAGAATTTAGTTTGCGAGTTACAACAACTTTGCCTCTCTCTATCGGATTAGTAGGTTGAGGGCCTAAATTAATTTCCATGAAGGTCATACAGTTCCCTCGATCTATGATGACTCTACAAATACATCCCTTGTTAGAAAAACTCTTCAAAAATGTATCTCGTTCTAACTCAAGTATCTTTACTTCCTCTACAAAATATGCAACGGTCGACTTTAACTGGTCTGTGCGCGACGCATGAGCTACGACGATCCTTGGAAAGTGAGATCTCACCTTCTCGAGGCGTGACTCCAAAGTGGCGTACGGTATCATCTGATGTGCCATTTCCATTTCTGTCTGAGCATCAAAAGCTATATTCTCTTCTAATTTTTTGACAAATTTCACTGATTTAGCATGATTAATGGCCTCTGGGTCCACCACATGGGCTCGAAGTCTCTCGATTTCTACATTCAGCTCTTTTATGGCCAAAGTATCCCTTAACAAATAAACATTTTTCTTCATCAGAATTTTCTTCGCCCTGATTTCCCCTTTCAAAACCTTCTCCATGAACAGAGTAGCATCCAACTTGTGCTGGAATTCCCTTAAGTTTGCGTTCTCGTTTGGTACATGCCCCTGAATTTGAGTTACGCCACCTTCAAGCTCTTTAATTCAACCTAACAGGCTAACTACATCCCCTTGGACTCTAGCTTTAGCTTTCTTGACACACGCTCTGGCTTGCACCAATTCGGTCTTTAATCATGCTACCCTTTCATTTAACTCGTCACACCTCCGTTGCATCCAAAAAAATTCCATATCCTTGGTGGGTAGGGCTATATACAGATGCTCGGCTGCAGCTTTCGAGGCTAATAAATTTTCTCGAGCCACCTTCAGTTTATTATCTTTTTCAATAATTTTCTATTTCAGCCGTTCCAGTTTGCATTTGCAATTCAGAAGATCAGCTCGAGATTGTCCCTCTGATCTTTCTAGCGCATGAATACGATATTGAGCCATTTTACTTTGCCTACCCTTAGCCATTAGCGTGTCAATCCGACTTTGATGCTTCATGGCGTGTTCTCTTATCTCCGCAAGCTCTCTTAGCCCTTTGCCAATTTCGATATCCTTCACCTTGATCTTGTGAGTGAGGTCGACAACAGTCTGGGATGTCTCAACAAATTGCTGGTCTTCTCTACTCCCATTCGCCTCCTTCACCCTATCCAACTCCTCCGTAAATTCTCAGTTGCATTGGAGCGTCTCGTCTTTGGGCGAACGAACTGAATCCAATTTGACCTGCACAATAATAGACATGTTATATACAGCTCGATTCAGAATAACCATTAGCATGATATATATCTCATTTCTAAAATATATCTAATTTTTAGCATCTACTGTGCGCAACTAATTTTAGACTTAAAGGTCGAGGTACAATCTCAGATAGGTGCTTCATGACATGAATTTCAAAGTTTAAGGTACATGTTTTCTATATGCTACTTTATCTACATACTTTGAATTTTCCTATGCACTATATTGGTATTATTTTCCTAAAACTGATGACAAGTTTTTGGTCTGCCTCCACGCTTTATGTTATCTTATTTACTTGATAGCTTTATGTCAATATAGCATACAAGTCAAAAGACCTATTCTGATCTAACCTGCAGCTCCGCTTACGACGATAGCAAGGCTGTGGAGATCTCTCATTCTTTGGAAAGCCGGTCTCTAGATCTTTTATTCTGAGACTCATTTCTCTAAGTGCCTACAAGAAGGTTATAAAAAAAGAAAAATGGGAGCTCAGCCAACAGAAGTCTATTATTCAATACGTACAAATCCAATAATTTACAAGACACTTCAAAAATACTCATACAACGTCATTTCTCTACCCTACCTTCTCATTCTCACCCTAAGGGAGTTCGGTCTCATCCCCTTGATTGTCTAGCACCGTCTAGCGGGAGACACCGTCTAGCCCATCAACAACTCCCATCGCTACCTCTTCCTCTTCTTTATCATTAACCTCCTCCACATAGGTGTCAGCCTTAATGGCATCCACCTCATCCTTAGAATATTCCTTCGACATCAGGTGGCAACTAAGCCTTTTGCGCTCCCCTGCTCCTCCTCCAGATTAACCCACGCCTCTGATTGTAGATAGCCAATCGCCACTATATGGGAAGCCTTCAGGGGCTCTAACTTCTTTGCTTCCTTGAGAGCATCAGCCATCGCTCGAGCTACCTTCTTTTCAAGCCCGACCTTCACCTTCATCAGCTCAGATTTTTCTTCTTCCACTCCGAGCCAAATCCCCTTCACCAAACGAGCAACCTATACAAAACAAATCGACCTCAACGTGAGTTTGAAACATAATAAATAAATATTTTATATGATCAAACATAAATATATACCATCCTGCTCATGTCCCCTTCTCCATGAAGAGCCACCAGCCTGGCCCTTTCCTCCTTTACTTTGAGATCGTCCTCAGCAGTAGGTCGCTCTTCAGCAACCTTTTCCCCCGACCTCCCCGAAAATTCAATCCTTCTCCTTTTCTCTTTTCTGTCGATCCCACTACTTCCAGTGGTACCAGAGGCCGACGGATACTTCAACTTCTATTTTTTCGGAAATGTTTGAGCTAATTTGCTCTACGTAATAGACTCTGGCTGAATCGAACTTTCTATTCTAGGGGTCATGGCCACATTGGTTTGACCTTCCCCACCAGTTCCTCTCTTCTTTCCATTATCAACACCCGTCATCAGCCTGGTCGATTAAGATTTTTTAACATTTTTCGACTTGCTCCCAACCCTCTTCTTTCTGCTATGGCCAAGTCCTTCTGACAAATTTAAGCTCAACCTCTTCCTCCGCAACTTTGTCCAACAATGAATATTTCCTCTCTACTCAGGACTTCAGGCCTGCCATGCACAACATTTGTTATTATTACCAAAAGATCATCAGTTCATTCATATCAATATTATACTCTATGCATTGTTATACTTACTTTGTTTTACAGTTCTAAACAGAAGATCCAAAGGTTCTTCATCATCTCTCTGAAGACAACTACCCTTTATCTATATTACGTTGTTATTCCAGGATCGACCTGCTGAATTAAGATCAAAGAAGCAACGCCGAGTTGCACTCACACAGAAATATGCCCCACCACTAGCGTGATAATTCTTCACCCCATAAAACTCTAATACATCCTCAGGGGATATCCTCCTCACTTTCCCCTCATTCTCCTATTTTTCATTTAGATGGCCGCAAACACTTATTTAACTCCCACATGTTCCCGTTCAATTGAATATGACATGCCCCAATCGTATTCATAATCCCCTTAGCCAAATTGGTGAGGGGAAGACTCAACCCGTACTCCAATTGAGACAAGTAACAAAAGAAACCCTCTAAAAGGTTACTCTGAACACTCCCATCAAAATATTTTAACGAGATCGATTCATCTATACCCTTACCACATTTTTCATCCTCCAAGCCGGCCAACAATAAAAATACTCATCCCCCGTCGCTACAGTATACTACCAAAGCATCCTACCAGCGTATTCTACGCAGCTACCCCAATGCCCTCCTATGGCAACCATGGCTTTACAAAATTCTTTAAATGCATCAGAACCATGGAGATAGGCCACACTTTACCAGGAAAATGTGGAAATTACTCCAATCCTATTACAACCTCACTTTCAGACTCTACCGTCCGACCAGAGGTCGAAACCTCGTTAATAGGCGAACAATCCCTCTCAACTACAATTTTATAGAAAAATTTTGATCCTACACAAATACCTCTCACATTCAACCTACATGCAAGTTCAAGTATCTATCATTATTTCATACACATCGATCATTCATATGCAACATATCTTTCATGTATTCTGTCTATATGTTAAATATCATAGGCTGCTATAAATAGTAATTTTTTAGAGATTTGCAAAAAACACAGCACACATCTCTACTAACCTTCAGTGTCAAAATGAGAATCCGTAGTAGCACCAAGTCGTTCCCTCACAACGTTGCTATATAGCCACCTACGTGATTCAGTGTCTGCAACTCTCTTTGACTGTTGATCACCTTCAAATAAATCCTTACCAAATCCTCTGCAATTTTTTATGCTTCTCTCTCTGTACTATGCAAATTTTTAGAAGTTGAAAAACGTTTGAATGATGAAGACAAACACTATTTATTCATTCTCTCTCTAACGGCTGGCAGTTATTGTACTTCGCACGACCCATCCTCAGTTTTAGAACTGAGGCTTCCTTTCTATCATTACCCCTCCCCTCATATTTTTATCTATTTTTATCTCTATTTCCATATCTTTATTTGACTTTCTCATGCTCATGATGGCTCGCACTTTACAATATAAGATTTTAGCAGCTTTACATAAAAACAAAACTAGAAGCTCCAACATTTTTTCTGTTCTTGTTCCTTATAGTTATAGTACTAGTTACGTCATTTTCAAAGCTAACAAAATTTTTAAAGTTATTCAAAATTTGTTCGTCAAAACATTCTCAAACGGCATTTGCAACTATAGAGGATCAAATTGACTTATAATTTTTCTATTAAATTCAACAACCTTACATTTATTTATGATAACACTTTACATATAATTACATCTAAAATAGCCTTAATGACCTGAGCGACCACATTTGATCTGATCTCCTCTATCGATCATCCCATCTTCGAATTCGATCTTGACCTCAACAATCAATCTAATTATCTCTTCTCGATCTGCAGAATCTCATAAAATTTGACGAAAACATACCTCATAGAAATTTTGGGCATACTCAACTTCCCAACACCTTACATCCAGTCCTTCGAGCTGACACTTTCTCAGTGGTAACTCAGCATCATAACCAAACAATCCAAAAATCCTCTCCCACACTTTGGCGATCTTTATGGCCAATTGTCCTTCAGCAGCATGACGAATTTTCTGAGATTGAGTCCGCACCATCATAATCTCTTCTCCATATTCAAATATATATTTTACCCATTTTTATATATTTGTACAATACTTTCCCCACAAAATGTGATTTTGACATTTTATCTCGTAACAAAAACCCAAAAAATCTTGAGATAGACTATTTGAACTTATCCCTTCCCTCGAACTCATACGTTAGATTGTTTTCATGTCGAGCATATTTTTTCAAGATTTATTCTTCTATCGACCTCTAAAGCTCAAATTTTCGCATCACAGATTTCCAATAATTTTTATCTCCCACATTTCTAATACGCATACCTATTATACTTGCAACAACATATATATTTTTTTAACTTATTAATCTCAGTTCAAATGTTACAATTACAATACTATCGGTACTCATAAACTTCAATTCATATCATACATCCTTCAAACATTTTAGTTCGATTCTACTAGCTATGATCTATCTACATAAACAAAAGTAATTGGATAAAAATTTGTATTCCTGTAAATAAAATTACACTTGATTTTTCAGATAACAAGTCTTTCAGTAATCGATCTCAGGTATATTAGCGAGACATAATCTGTCCAGCACCCAACTTCAGGTATTTTACTGATAACAAGTTCTTTAGTACTTTTGCGAGTAACAGGTCATTCAGGCACTCCGAAACATTAAATCCTTCACTTTGTCCTGCTTCAGTAATCTTTCACCCTGATGTAAAGTAGAAATTGGAACCAACAAAAAACTTCCCTTACATGAGTTTGGTCAAAGTCTAGTCAAACTTCAACTGGAAACTATGCAAGTAGTAGACTCAGTGCTGGCACCAACTCTTTAAACTAAAGGTCCTCTGAGCGCTAAAACATGATGGAAATACAGAAGCAAACTTCTACTGGTTGTCTCCCTCCTCCACTACCATCACCTCCTCCTCTGAAACAACCACCTCCAAAGAGTTGGCAGAGATGAAGAGGGCCCGACCTTAGAATCCATGGTGATACAAGAAATTAGCATAACTACCCTTCAGTTTTGCCTATCCCTGCATCTAACCCCCAACCTTGTCCTCCACCATAGTACAGAGACAAGCATAGCGTTCCTCGCCTGTCAAAACGACGACGTGAAACTTCTACTTACAGTAGAATTCCTCTTAAGCTTCAACCGCTTCATCTTCTGACATGCCTTGATAAGTCGGTGGAACAGGAGCGGGTATCGACATCTCCAAGGATTGGTCACAAAAGTATTTTAACTTCAGCCTTTACATTTTAGACGCAACTTTTCAAAATTGTAATCGTCACATACATTAGCATCCACATCCTCATTAAATACATGTAATTTCCCTATAACCCACGTAACTTCCACACAGTCAAAGCCATCATTACTCCATTTTAATTATCAAGAACTTCAACCCATATACCAATTACAATATATCATTTCTCAACAAAAGCCACTCGTGACATTGGTTGCGTGGGGGCAATTGTAGGGACCTATCCCTCGATCTCACCTAAAGACGACCTACCGCCAGTTTCAATCACCTCCATCTCAGACTCATATATTTTAACATAACTTCTCCAGTCAGCATTCCAACCTACCCCACGAACTAGTTAAGAACATGGGCCGAACTTAAACTGAAAAGCCTTATCCAGTCAAAGACACCTGTCTCTCACGAACTTGTCAGTTACTTAGTCAACCGCCACTGACCACATTGTTCAAAAAATGTACTCTGGCATGATAAAGAGCTGCGGAGAAGCCCTATATAAAGGAAAAGTTCAAGAAGAGACAAGGACCAGAGAAATTATACAAGAGATGACCAAGAAACTAATTATTCTAGATTATCAGCAACATTCAAACTTCTAAGTTACAAGTTTAAGCATTTTATATCTAGAGATCACTTGTAATAGGATATCCGCCACAAGAAATAAAGATACTTTTACAAAAATCCCCCACTTGAGGTCGTGGCTTTTTACCTATTCAGAGGTTTTCTACGCTAAAATTGCCTGTATCATTTCTTACTTTCCATTAGAATATAATTGCAGGTTCATTGGTATGATAACGAATTCCAAGCCATTTCGAGCTTACTGAATTTGGCCATTACAATCGCCTAATCCCGTTAAATTTACAACAGTCTTCAAACTCATGACTATAGTACTCGCCCCCGTTATCAGGCCTAAGGCATTTCAGTTTCAAGCCAGTTTCATTTTCAACTAGAGCTCTCCACTACTTGAATTTATCAAACACATCCGATTTGTTCTACACGGAGTAGACCCACAATTTACGAGTAGAATCATCGATAAAAATAACATAAAAATGAAAACGATCAAGAGAAGACACCTTGGTTAGCCCCCAAACATCTGTGTGAATAAGATTCAGCCTTTTAGGTTTTATTGATCTTCTAGTTATTTTGAAACTAACCTACTTTGCTGGAACACACACTTTACAAAACTTATGATCAACATCATCGAGAGCCTCTAACTTTCCCTTTGTTACCATAATCTTCATCCCCTTTTCACTCATGTGACTAAGCTGCTTGTGCCAAGTACTTCTATCAATCCCCAAAGTAGTCGTAAAAATTGTTGAAATTGTGCCTTGTGTTGTATACAACATTTCTTGTGTTAATCCCTAAGCTACTACCATAGCTCCATTTGTAACCTTCCAGAAAGTATTGCCAAAGGTGCTTACATATCTACCATCATCCAACAATAGGTTAACCAAGGTAAGGTTACGCCCCAATTTGGGTATAAGTCGTACATTCTTTAAAGCCAACATCACCCCCAAAGGCAACTTAACCTAACGTTTCCCTCTCAGTAATATTGTATGCACTCTTATCTGCAAGAAAGACCGTACCAAAGTCGCCTTTAACAATATTAGTTAGGAAACCTACGTTTGCAGTAGCATGGAATGAGGCACCCGAACTATCCAAGATTCATTAACATCGCCAAATGAAAGTAATAGAGCCTCATCAGAACTAACCTCCTTAATAAGGTTCATTGTTTCTTTCTCCTCATCATTAACTTTCTTCGAAAAATTTCAATCTCGCTTGAATTACTCTTCCTTTCACAAGTCCAACACGTACCGAGTGGCTTAGACTTTTCTCTTGATTGGGAACGACCCCTTTCATACTTCGTCCCCTTTCTGTAAGACCTCCATCTTTCATCAATGTTCAATGCACTATCGCTTGAACTCAAAGAGGGTTTAGATTATTTACGACTATTCTCTTCACTCATAATTAAAGAGACTATAGTGTCAGATTTAATGCCTTCCTTCCCCGATGAATTACTCACAGCTGTAATAAACCCCTCCCTGTTCTCGGGCATCTCCCCTAAAAGAGCCCACGCTCTTACCTCCTCGATAAAAATAATTTTTACTAATTTATGTTCAGCTTTAATAATATTGAACTCACTGATATGAGCTTACATATTATGATTATCCTTCATCTTTAAAGAAAACAACCGACGTAAAAGAGGTACCTTATTTGCCCCGAATGGTTTCGAGTACATAGAGGATAAAGTCTCCATCAAATCTTTTGTTATCGCAACTTTGGAGATCATATGTAAAATTTTAGATGATAGCGCGCCCACTTTATAGCATCATGATCTGTCAGCTTCATCTCAATCTACCTAGTAGTAAGTCATGATCTTTCTGATAGAGATAATCTTCTATTTGCATCTTCTACACTCCAAATTTAAACTATTGAACTTCGTGATCTTCAATTTCTCTTGGTTGGCCATTAGTTTTTACCACACAAGCCTTAAAACAAGCGCTCTGATACCAATTATTGAGAATTCAGGTAGCTAGTTTCTTTTCTATGCCAAGAAAAAAATGCAGAAATCGCCGAATGAGGAATTAATGAAGCAAAGAACAAAAATAAGGACAAAAGTATTTTCCCAAAGGAGAGAAGTAGAAAACCCTTACAGATAAAAAACCACTCCACGCAAACAATCTACTATGATCAAATAGGTTATAACGATCTTTTCTCCAAGCATACACAAACTTTTTTGTGAAGTTTCTCAAACCCTAGTTCTCTAGAAATAAACTCTTAGAGATTATAACCAAAAAAAGGGTAGTCAAAAAATAACCTAAGTCTCCCTTATATACTTGGGAGACTTATTACAAACAAAACAGATCTCGAGGCAAACTCAACATCCCAAACAAACTTACAAAGCCAGTAAATACGGCTTTTGTTCGAACGACTTTGACGGAACCAAGTTTCTACCCCTTGAAACAAGCATCTCGTTCGAATGACTTCCACTCTCGTTTGAACGACTTTGACAAAACAAAGTTTTTGACCTAGAAAATAAGCATTTCGATCGAACGACTTCCAGTCCGTTCGAACGACCATCAATCGAGTTCACCCTTAACAGAGGCTACTTGTTGTTGGGACCTATCCCTCGATCTAACACAATTTGAACTATTTCTAGTTCGAACTACCTCTATATCAAACTCACACATTCTGCATGTGACATAAACAATTAGTATTGATACCTACGCCACAAACTGATAAAGAACATGGGTCGAGCACGACAGAAAAGAATGAACAAGTTAAAAATAACTGTCTTTGACAAACTCAACAGTTACTCAGTCAAACACCACTTACCACGTTGTTCAGAGAATGTGCTTCAATACGATAAAGAACTGCGGACAAGGCATATATAAAGAAAAAGTTCTAGAAGAGACAAAAGCTAGAAAAATATATGAGAAATCACCAAGAAAACTATATTTTCCAGATTCTCAAAACTTCAAACTTCTTATTTACAAGATCAAGTATTTATAGTTCGAGAGATCACTTATAATAAGATATTAGCCTCGAGCAATGAAAGTCACTATTACTAAAACCTTCAAATCCAGGTTGTGGTTTGTTTTTTTTTACCTTTTTAGAGGTTTTCCACGCTAAATCACCTATGTCATTTCTTATTTAATATTAGTTTTTGTCACAGGAACATTGGTGTAAGAGCTAATTCCGAGCCATCTCGAGCTTACGGAATTAGGCCATTACATTTGGCGCCGTCTGTGGGAATGAAGATATTTCCATGATATCCTAAGGCATACATTCACTCTACTATCAACTTCAATAATGGTCACTTCTTGACGACCAACAACTGGAATTCAGCTCAATCTTTTAGTTGAGCCAGAACAACTTAAAGAACTATGGGCGAATCTCCACGCCGAAATAGAAAAGTGTAAGTATCTCGAACGTCAGTTAACTCTTGACTGCGAGCTCTGTGAAAAGGAGCTCAAAGCGAGCGACAAGATCACTTTATAGCTTTCAAACGACATGAAGACCAGATGACTACCATGCTGACTATATTACACGCTCTACAAGACACTTAACAGGCTCATCTAACAAGGGATCGCGATCAATTACCAGATACCTCCCAGGTTTCTGCGCGGGATAGATTGGGATCTCGAGAAGTCACCAGCAAAGCTATTTCCAGATATATTCAGCACGAACATTAGCCTTCCATTCATTTGGGTAGTAAAGTTCAATCCAAAATCAGTAGAGGTCATCGATTTTCCATACGTTAAGAGGAAGAACAGTGACCTCAACCTCGAATTCTAGTACGTGATCATTTGAGTGAGGGTACCGGTATTCACAATCCTTAACCTCCTCATGAAGCCACTCAACCGATACGTCAATATGTCACACAAGAACATATGAATCAATGCATCAAGGAGTTGATCGAGGCACAAGTTTTGGGCATTATAAATGACCTTAGCAAGCTACAAGGGAGTCTGATTGCTAAATAACTATTCGATATGGAAATACCAAAAGGTTTTTATACTTCAAAAATTTGCAAATACAAAGGCACCGATCCAAAAGAGCATATTCAACAATACCGTGATTTATTAGGGTTCGCAATAAGTCTACAGGAAGAACCATTCTGGTGGTTCCACTCTTTACCTGAAGATTCCATACTCATATTCGATCAGCTGCAAAAATAATTCATCAAGACATATGCTCACAACATAGACAAAGAGGTGAATTTATATTATCTTATTAGTCTTAAGCAGTCACACGGAGAGAAGCTCATAGCTTTTGCAAAGAATTATTTGGAGCTCGCACGTAAAGTAGACAATCTCGATCATAAAATAGTTGTTGCTGCTTTCATCAAAGTGCTCCAGCTCGACTGTAAGGCCAAAGAACACCTCTTCCTCAATAAACCTACAACCTTGGAGGATATGATTACCAAGGTCAATGGTTATGTTGACCTATAATGGATGATGCCCGAAAGGCATAAATCTACTAAATCTGTCTTAACCACGAATGGTCCGTCCACATATCGAAATACTGAGCCAAAGGATAATCAGGGTTATCAAATATACTCTAAGGGAAGCTGGCAACCCTCAAAAAGGCAGTTCACTACCCAAACCAGTCCTCCCAAAGATGAATGTTCGAATCTCCACAATTTGTTAAATCCTCTCCAAGGATAAGCTATACCATCCCTCTCAACCATTGGAAGTAATCGAGTATTGCCCGTGCTACATGCATCACAAGGTAAACCATCATTATACTGAAAACTGCTGTGCTTTACAGAGGTTGCTGGAATTCATTTGTAAGGAGGGACGGATGTTCGAATACATTATCGCCCAGGAATTATACAAGGATGGCTACTATAAAAAGCACCTTGAAGTAGTTTAGGTCAAAGATAGAGCTGAGGAGAAACATCTCTACCATATGTACCACAACATCATGATTGAAATCCATCAGATTACCAACTTTTGCCGATTCAAGCGCAGGAGACTGTCAAAATACTGTGATTTCACACCTCAAGATAAAGAAGCCAAGCTTCTACCTGAGTTGAGCAATCGTTGACTTAGGATCTCCTTCGAAGATTATAACATTAGTCATGTAAAATTTCTACATCAGGATGTATTAGTCATAATGTTCAAGATGAAGAAGTTTGTCATGCACACCATGATGATCGATACTTGAAACAGTATTGAGATACTCTTTTAAAGCACAATCGCTTCCACCTATCATCAAGCACTTCACTTTAAGCATAATGATAGTATCTATGAAATCAAGGGTAGTCAAAAGTTTTCTCGAGCTTGCGAAAATACCGTTTCTGCCATTCTAAATACTTTAGACAGATACGCTGCATAACAATTATAGAAAGTACATCACCTTGATCTTCAGCCTTCAACAGGAGAGCCTACAGAATACCTCAATATTGATGGGTGATAACGGTTAAAATCCGGCGTTTAGTATGGGTAAAAATTAGAGTGTCGTTCACTTTCAAACAGAACTAAAAATTAGTTTTGGTCTTGTGTTTTAGTAATTTAAGGTTGTAAAACCGTAAAAATCAATGATATGGCTTTAATCAAAAATAAAGGTCTAGGGGCTTCAGATTTTGCCACCATTTACATACAATATCAACATAGTATCGTATATTAAATTCTTCACTTAATTGAAATAATAAATTTTGACCTTTTGTCGATGTAATCCCCTGATTAATTATAACTCAAGTAAAATATATTATATGAACTAAGTATGTACTAAAAACACATTCCATGAAAGCTATGCCAACTATGAAATGTTAATTAGGATCATACCTTAGAGAAATACAATATTAATATAATTTTACTATATCATTTGAGAATCACAAAACTCTTTATATATCTCTACTTAAAGAGATCATAGGATGATAATGGATGTCTCCAACAATATAGTTTTGGGATTTGTGATAATATGCTCATATTGTGTTGGAGAAAAATATATTCTACTACATGATATCATACGCTTATAGCGGATCCATCCTCACCCCTGGTGAGGACTTAGCCGGCCATTATAACAACTATAAAACCTAAATGATATGAGAATGAAATGAACATAAACTAACAACAAAAAGAAGAATTTTATTGACTTACAAAATAAAATGTTCCAAATGCTTACAAGACTTGCACCAACTTACTCCAATAATGCTTTCTTGCACTCTACAAGAATGATTCTCTCAAAATTGGATGATCTTATGAGCTCACCACCTCTCCTTTTATAGATGAAGGAGAGGGTTCTTACATTTAATATTAGATTTAAAACCTATGCTATGAATGTACATGAATTTGTAACCTCCAAGAGTTATCCTCCAAAATTGTAACCTCCCTATGTGGGACCCTTGTGTTTGACAACTCTATATCCTTCTCCAACAGTTCATCCTTTGAGCTATACATCCCGGTATTTGCACATATTTGGTAAATGAGCTCCATGTGACCTAAAATATAAAAATTAGTTTTATAAGTCATGTTTAATAATAAAATTAAGAATAATAAACATTAAGTTATAGGGAAATAGTAGTAATTTTATGTGTCCATTAATGGGCCTAGCAGAGATATTCTATCGGTACCAAGAAGGTCCAACACGATAAGGATTTTCTTATTCAGTTCTTGCAACTAAATTAAAACGTGTTTGTGTAAACTTTCAAAGAAATGCCTAGGGTTGATCCGACAAGGCATGTCACATATTGGCCATCAACATCAACGTCACGGCAGTCAAACAGAAATGGCAACAACTATCACATCGCCTTCGAGATAAAGTTAACATGGAGATTGAGAAATCGATCAAAGTGAGATTCATTTGAGAAGCCAATTATCGAGATTGGATATCCAACATCATCGTTGTCCCCAAGAAGAATGGAAATGTCTGAGTTTGCGTAGATTTTATAGATTTAACCAAACACACTTCGAAGGACAATTTTCTTCTTCCCCACAACCATTAAATTCTTGATTCCACAGTAGGTCACAAACTCCTATCTATGATAGATGCTGCTTCAGGATACAATCTGATTCTACTCTTGGAAGAAGATCAAATTTCATCACTGAAAGTGGACTTTATTGCTACAAAGTCATGCCATTTGGCCTCAAAAATATAGGCGCGACTTATCAATGGTTGATGACTATTATGTTCAAAGCACATCTTGGGAAAATTGTAGAAGTTTACATTGGTGATCTCTTGTGCAAGAGGATACAGTCAGTCAACCACATTACAGATCTCAACATAATATTTAACGTTCTTCTATCTTATCAGATGCAACTCAATCCTAATAAGTATCAATACAGAGTACATTTAGGCTGATTCCTTAGCCATCTCATCAACAAGAAAGGGATTGAGGCCGATTAGATCAAATTCAAGCTCTCCTCAATGTGTCATCCTCAAAGACGACGAAAGATGTACAAAATCTTACCGGCAAGATTATCGATATCAATTGATTCATTTCTAAATCTTCATAGCGTTGTCGTTGGCTATTCCTACTACACTGCGGTTGTACCAAATGAGGAAATGTTCAGCCAAATGCAGAGATCCAAAAGATATCAGAGTACGAGGTTGTTTTTCATGATCTAAAAACTTATTTGGGAAAGTCTCCCATAATGAGCACCCCAATAGTTAATGAGGAATTGATCATCAACCTAGCAGTTACAAATACTTCTATCAGCTCAGTCCTCATTCGACTTGAAGACAAAATTGAGAAGCCAGTCTACTTAATAAGCAAAATCATTACTTCAGCGGAAACGAGGTATTCTAAAATTGAGATACTCCTTATAACTCTTGCTTATACTTCACAAAAACTTAAGCACGACTTCCAATCATTGCCATCATTGCTCAATGACCTATATTTTAATATATTTTCATTTCTTTATTCTAAATCTCCCTCTGACCTCCCCACACCCATGATGACTCAACACTTACATGTAATCAAACTTTATCTGCTACTTTACCAGAGAGAAAATCAAAAGCTGCATGCTTTTTCTATTTTTTGCTTCTTCTACTTATAGAAGTGCTAACGTCATTTCCAAAGCACTCAATATTTCAAAAATATTTAAATTCATTTTTTACAATAGTCACAAAAAACATTTACAAAAATTGAGAAAAGATTCAAACTTTATTCTCATTACATTATTTTGACAGTTATTCGAACTCATGCAATTCACTCCCTTACATATAATTATACTTAAAACATCCTTTGTGTCATGGGGAGCCATACCTGATCAGTTCACCTCTAGTAATCCTCACATCTTCCAACTCGATCTCTTCTTCAGCAATTAGTCTCATAGCCTCTTTACGAGATGAAGGCTCTATAATCACTTCCTGGAATATCTCCTCGTAGAAGCGACGTCCGTACTCAAGTTCCCTACAAATCTAATCTAAACTTTTAAACTGGCAATCGGTCATTGGTAGGTCAGCATCATAGTTCAACATGCCAAAAATCCGTTCCCGCACTTCAGCTATCTTTATTGCCAACTGTCCCTCTACGGCATAACAAATTCTCTCAGATAGAGTTCATACCATTTCTATTTTCTTCCACCTACTTAAAGGCTCATTTCCTCCTATTTATACAATTTTCTAAATTACTTCATATCCCCCACAATTTGTAATTATATTATGTTATTTCACAACAGAAAACCTTAGTTTCCTGAGAAATATTATTTGAACTTATCTCCCCACATCGACCTCAATGAATTTGACCTATTCCATCTCGAACTTATGTTTTCCAAATCCAATATTCCAAAATGATCTTCCTGAGCTCGAATTTCCAATTCTTATATCCCCTAAAACTCTTACAGTCATCTCTCTCGCCTAATAATTTTAAGTCATTCAGTTCGAAAATGAATTCCTACACAACTTTTATGTTACAAACATATTTTTACCGCTCGATTACTATAATAGATTTTGTAGTTCCAATCTCATACATTACATTTTATCCTCTATTCGCAAGTCTTCAAATTATTCATAACTCGATTTTAAGAGTTATTCTATATATAATCATAGAGTTTGAATAAGAAATTTTATTAAGTTTAAATATAAGTTACAGGTACTTTATAGATATTGAATCTTTCAAGTACTTTACAGATAGTAAATCTTTCAGGCACTCCAAAATCAGGTACTTTACAGATAATAAGTCTTTCAGGTACTTTACAGAAAACAAGTCTTTCAGGTACTCCAAAATAACAAATCCTTCAGTTCATCTGACTTTAGTGATGTTTTACTCAAAGAATCCTCTGAAGAAAAGTAGGCATTGGAAGTCACTAGACGTCCTCCTCCCTTCACACCAGATTACTCTAACCAGAAATTAGGCTTGGAAGAAGTCTGGGCATGAAAGCAGAAAGAGTCAGTGCTTGAACCAATTCTTCAAACAAAAGGTCTTCTTAGAGCCAATAAACGATGATGGTACAGAAATAGACATTCA
Source organism: Kingdonia uniflora (assembly GCA_014058105.1). Classification (NCBI taxonomy): domain Eukaryota; kingdom Viridiplantae; phylum Streptophyta; class Magnoliopsida; order Ranunculales; family Circaeasteraceae; genus Kingdonia; species Kingdonia uniflora. Next base: position 906,770 of record JACGCM010000698.1, on the reverse strand, counting down.
TTCTCCTCTCCCTTCTCTACTACCACCGTCGCCTCCTCTATAACTACCACCATCAAAGAGTTAGTGAAGATGAAGAGGGCTTGACCTTAGGATCTAATCATACGAAAGACATTGGCGAAACTATCCTGTAGTTGCACCAACCCCCGCATCTGTCTCCTCATCCTTGTGGAAGACAAGGTTGATGAGACACCTCCAGTGTTGCCCGCCTGTCAAGACAACGTAATGGAATCTCCATATACAGTAAAAATCTTCTTCAACTTTATCAGCTTCTTCTTCCGACATACCCTGATACGTCGGTGGAACGGGAATGAGGGTGGGTACCTCCAAGGACTGATCTCTGAAATGTCTCAACTTTAACTTCTGCATCTCAACAGAAACTCTCTCTTCGTAAACCATTCTCCGGGCCTTCAACATTGTCAATCAAGACTTCTAGATAATTTTGCAACAAACAGCGTACTTTACTGCAATCCTCGGTACAGGTACTATTTATATAACCCTAATATTTAATGTGTAGGTATATTTCGCAAACGTCATCATTCAAAACAGACGAAACTCTAAAAACCCCAAGCGTTGTGTACATTAATATTCCCATCATTATTCAATGCACAAACATCCCCCCATAAGAATATACACATTTTTTATACAGTCAAATCCACATTAATACTTCCTTCATTTTCAGACTTCCATAACCCATATACCCATATAAGCATAAATTTTTTCTCTACCAAAGCCACTCATGACTTCGGTTGTGAGGGGGCGATTGTAGAGACCTATCCCTCGATCTAACCCAATTTGAACTCTTTCCAGTTCGAACTACCTCCATATCAGACTCACGCATTCTACATGTGACATAAATAGTTAGCATTGACACCTACGACATGAACTGATGAAGAACGTGAGTCGAGCATGACAGAAAAGCATGAATAAGTCAAAAATACCTATCTCTCACGAATTCAACAGTTACTCAGTCAAACACCACTTACCACATTATTCGGAGAATGTGTTTCAGCATGATAGAGAACTACGAACAATGCCTATATAAAGAAAAAGTTCTAGAAGAGACAGAAACTAGAAAAATATACAAAAAATCACCAGGTAAACTATATTTTCAAGATTCTCAAAACTCCAAACTTCTTATTTACAAGATCAAAGTATTTTTAGTTCGAGAGATCACATGTAAAAAGATATTAGCCTCAAGCAGCAAAAGTCACTGTTACTAAAACCCTCAACTAGAGGTTGTGGTTCTTTTTACCTATTTAGAGGTTTTCTACGCAAAATCACCTGTGTCATTTCTTTTTTCACATTGGTTTTTGTCATAAGAACATTGGTATAAGAGCTAATTCCGAGCCATCTCGAGCTTACGGAATTAGGCCATTACACTTGTCATGGAGCTTATGCAGGTAAAATAGTTCCACAATCAGTTATCTGCCAAACGATGATTAATATTGAAAAAGGGCTTGCTCTAGCTTGGAGACTAAGAGTTCCCAAAATCAGAATTGCTAAACATCAAGGGAGGAGCAACTCCACTATGGGATTGTTTCTTGCTGCTACAATCTATTAGAAGATATTGTGAGAAGTTGGAAGCTTACCAGATTGATCATTTTTTTAGGAAGGCAAACCAATTTGCAGATTACTTAGCTTCCTTTTGTACTTTAATTGGTGAAATCCTCTTAACTCCTGGTTTTTGGCCTCTTGAATTCATTCTTAAGCTTTTAGAGGATGCCAGGGGTAAGAGAGTTATTTGGTTGTAATAGTGTTTCTTGTCAGGGCATCTCCAACAGAGTGGTATGTTGTTAAGGTTTTCCTATACTCTTGCAAAATCTCCATCCAACAGGGGTATAGTGTACAACATACTCACCCCCATACCGTTCCAAAGTATGTGAAACCTGAACTTGGCGAGGAGTATGCGCATACCGCCTAGGCGTTGAACCGTTTAGCGCCCAATAATTTTTTTAATACAGCTGTCCAAGGGGAAAAGTAATGATTAACAGACGCTAGGCGCTGAATCGTTCAGTGCCCAATAAAAAAAAATGTAATTTGCTGTTAGACCAAAACAGTATGCAATTCTGGAATACCGGTATGGTAAACCGGAAACAGCATACCACTTTGTTGGAGATGCTCTTATAAACCTGGTTCAGGGGTCCTTGCCTAATCCCTGTTTGCCTAGCGGAAAAAAAAGTAGCAATGCGATCGCAATGTAACACACCCACGAAAAGCAAATTAAAGTCGAACTTACAAAGTAGTTTAGGATTTTCTTATGAATACTAGACACAATGGACGCTAATGCGCCCACAATGAACCTTTGAAATACGACTCTCAACGGAATATGGTGCTCAAAAAAACCAAAACCGAAACAAAAAAAAACAATCAGGACCTTTCTTTAATTTGGGTATCAAGAAGTGTTGAGGGCAGCTTTGAAAATCCTCTCAAAGGCCTTATCCAAGCATGAATTAAACAATTTGTGATCTATGAATCCTCTCTCTGCTCCCACAGCCACCCTTACCATTCCCATGTAGCTCACCATTGTTATTGAAAGACTGCACCAATTTCATAATCTCTACATTGGTTAAAACTCAATTGCCAATATAACATCACTAACAGAGTTAACCGTACGATATATGAACCAAAGACGATTCCTCAAAGTATTACATTACAATATACAAGCGTAACGTAAAGTACTCTACCTGAGGGATACCCACGACCATGAAGTAGATGCCGGTACAAGGGTGTTCTGCCAAAACTATACGCTCCATTGGACCGATCATATTTGAGATTGTCATGCTTGTATTATTTAGTGTGGATCGGATGTATCGCGCTGTTGTCTTCATACTATAACAATATACTTGTCATTAGAGATTTCAAAAGTCACGATTGAATGTAATTAGGAAAAGTTTACAATATATATACCTCTGGTCCTCTTAATTTTCTCATTGTCTCTAGTAATCTACCCGTAAGAATCATAGCTAATGAGCCCCTCTTCCTCTTGATTATTTCCTTTGCTTTTTAAACAAACTCAAGAGGATCAGCCTTCTCTGTATCGGTGGACGACTTGGGAACCGCTACGTGCAAGAAGCCGAAATTGTTGCCCCATGGAGATTCGGAGTCAGGTTTTGCCATCTCATTGATTGTCTTGTAAGTGTTGATTATTCTAGCGTTTAGCAACACCAATGCTGTTGTACGGTTTTTGTTAGGACCGTGGACTTTTGTAGCTGCAGCTTGCATGTATAGCCGTGTTCCCTAAAATATCGTCCCCATTATTACATCATTTACCGTCTGCACATTTTAGTGTACAATTCTTAGACTAGCAATTACAGAGCCTAATTACATCCAAAAATGTTAAAGCTGGCAAAACTGCGGGGCAAACTTTAACCGGTTTTTAGAAGACTAGCAAAAATTGCGAACTCAAGGAACACTTACCCCTCCAAGCTTGGCCTTGATTTGTTTGATATGGTCAAGCGAAAATGTGATGGTCGAGATCACCAAAGGAAGATGCTCCACCCCTTCTGTCCCGGACCTAATCGGTGTTCGATCATCCACCAACACGCTACTTTTCATTACACTCCAAGCAAAATCCAATGAGGTATCCACAAACATGGAGAAAATCCGAGGCACATACTAAACAATTTTCTTCAGCCCTTTATTATCAGACCCCAATGTCGAATCTAGTTGCGAGGAAGGGAAAGTTATAGGTAGAAAAGGATCATCAGCCCGCTGGAAACATCGAAATAGCGCTCCCATGAGCGAGAATCCGTCACGGAGCGCGTGATGAAGTTTGAATATAAGTGTACCAGCTGCATTACTTGTGGGGTACTTAAATATATGGATCTCCCATAATGGCCTGCTCTGTGGAAGTTTCTCCAAAGCAGTATTTGACAAATAATCTTGTAAGATCCCGTCGTAAGATTCCGGCGATAACCCGTTCTGAAATATGGGAACGATAGCATGGTCTTCCAGTTTAACAGTAACACTTTTCCACTGTTTTACTCCACAGTCATCTGTGATCTGAAATCAGATTTTTAAGTTTATAAGCTGCATCATGTCAAACTAGGCGTAATATGTAAACACAACGTTAGACCTCTTGGTGATGTTTCAAAACACCATTTTTTCGCGGTCGATATATACGGGGCCAACTAATTTATTTATTTTTGAGTGTGATTGTCATATAGTACAAGTTAGGAGCTCCCACGTAACTTTTCTTATGCCCACGTTAGCATATGAGGATTCCCTCTGTTTTTCAAGTGCACGTTAGCATAATTAAAAGACTTTCCCAGATTTTAATCTTGGCAGTCCATCATGTTGGGTATCTACTGTGGGATCTCAAACTAAGCCTTTTAGTACATTGTTTCTGATGTGATCATCATTTCTGTTCGTTTGTTTACTACATGGCCTTGGGCTATTTGTATTTTAGGTTCTACTATGCTCGAGCTTTATTTCTGCTCGTTTACTGCATGTCCTTGGGCTATTTGTATTTTGTGTTCTACTTTGCTCGAGCTGGATTTATGAGTTTATATTATTTAAGTTTATTTTTATTTTGAAGAGATATTAGGAGATATTGTTAGTAAGATATTCTAGGGTTCTAGCTCACTATATGCCACTCGTGACAAACACGTGACAAACCCAATTCAGTCTGCGTTCCGGGTAACGTTCCCGGTAACGCTCTAGACACAGACCAGTTTCCACCGACACGTGCGCTTCACACAAATCACTTCCCGCACGTAAATCACGTGTCCAACCAGGCTCTCGGGACTCGTACTTTTACACAAGATGGTGAATTTTCCTCAGTCGTTATTGGGATAAACCCCTAATATTTGATGAGTATTCAGATGATGTCATTGAGAAAAAGTTCGTTGATCCGTTTTGGGAAGATTTTTTTTCTTCTTAGTTTTGAGATACGGTTCATGCTATTTTATTTACTTCTAAGTATTGATCGGCGTAGAGATATCGATGACGACATCGTACCCCCGCTTTGGGTACAATCTCTGGTTACGAAAAATTTCACGGAAGACTCCTAAACTTTTAAAAGAGTTCCACCGTGCAAATTTTGTCGTCAAAATCATCCGAAGACGGAGGGTTTGATGTAAACATCATCTGTGCTCAGTTACTACATCTCCTTGGGCAATATGTATTTTACTTTATGCCCTGTTGAAGCTGATTTTAGGAGTTTATATTATTTAGGTTTATTTTTATTTTGGAGAGATATTGGGAGATATTGTAAGGAAGATATGTTAGGGTTCTAGGATGTATAGGAGATGGTGGTGTAATCTTTCACTTGGTTGTTGCAGAGAGAATTAAAAGATTAAGTTTATGCTTTAGATTAGTAGCAGCCATAATCTTGAATTAGGTCTAATTAGCGCAATAAACTTCATATGCAAGAGTTCGCATTGAGATACCAACAACTTGTAAATGGCCACAATGTATTCCAGTCTTGTATGAAGATGATAAAATTACAAATGTCCAGATTGAGTATTCTTGAAAAACTCCCAAAGTGTTCTTATTGCACTATTTTTGGCCATGCAAATGATGGGTGTGACAATGCTGTCAGCACCAATCAAACTAAAACTCAAAATAAAAACACTTTCACAGCTGTGATTAAGAAAAGAAGTATAAAAAAGTTCCTGAGGAGGGTTTCACTATCCCCAGTTCAAAGAAGACAGTTAAACCAATCTAGACCAATAAATTTGTTGCCTAAGTTTAAGAGAAGCATATGAGCCATTAAGAGATATTGGTCCCAATCTTCTATGGGCTAAGCTGGTGTGGTTTAATGACAACATCCCAAGGCATAGCTTTGTCTCTTGACTTGCTCTTAAGAGAGCTCTTGGAACAAAAGACAAGCTTAGGAAATGGGGTGTGATAGATCAATCCAATTGTGTCTTTTGCTGGGATCACGAGGAAGATTCTAACCACCTTTTTTTCTCTTGCACTTATACTAAATCCATTTGGGAGAGTCTATTGCACAACTTGGAGTTTAACAGAGCATCTCTCAACATGGATGAGGAAGTTAGCTGGTGTTGTAAGGGCTTATTCCCACCTTCAGTCTCACAGAGGTAAGATATTGACCTCTGTATAAATAGTTTGAACTCATAGCCATGCGATGCCACTTAATGAAGCTATTACAAGACAGAAGAGTCAGAGCATTACACTACCATTAAGAAGATCCGCCCAAACTTTGTGGTAACCTTTGTCATTAAAGGAAATAATGGTCACGAAAGGGTCATATTATATGACCTATAAATAGGATTAGAGAACTATAGATCTGAGACAAGATTTTCTACCCAGAAACTCTATATAGAACTATTCAGAGCATTCATTATAACAGCTAGTCAGTCAATCAATAAGATCAGTCTGTCTAAATCCTCAAGAGAGGACGTGGTTATTACCGATTCAAAAATTTTCATGCCAATTCTCGTGTGTGATTAGTTGTTATTTTTTAGGTTCTAATCGTATTTGGTGTGAGATACTAAGCTTGAAATATGAAATTAGGCTCTTATATTTGGTATCGTCTGTGGAAACAAACAATTAGCCACAAAACTCAAATACAGAACCAACTTCACAGAATACTGAGTCCAAGCAAGAACCCTCCAAATGGACAGACAGGAGGAGCAGACACGATAACAGAATTACGCGCTACCCTGAACGTCGAGACAGAAAAGAAAACGATTCTAGAACAATAATTGGCGGACGTACATGAAGCATTGAAAATCATTCAAGAATGACAGATGACAACACACAGGAACAAAGAGGCGATACCGGCTACATCATGAAATCTCAGCTCGAGATAGATTAGGACCTCCTCGAGGAAATAGTCAGGGAGCTGACATTCGACTTGATTATAACCAGTACATACCTGAGATCATACTAGTACCTACCACTCAGGATTAAGTTGTTAAAGTACCAGCCGATCTCAGACAAGCGGATGACCCATAGAGGGGAAGGACTCAAATCCCCGTACGCGAGCACCTCAGTGGAGGAAGTAAAGATCACGACCCCAGAGGAGGGCGAATCCAACGCCAAACAGATACCACACGACTGTATGTTACTCAAGAACACGTCAACAAACGCATCAGAGAACTACTTGAAGCCCAGACACATGCAGGAAAAAGCATCTTCAGTAGACTGCAGTAGAGTCTGATTGCGCAAGATCAATTAGACGAAAAAATTCTTGCCTTCTTTCACATGCCAAAAATATGAAAGTACAAAGGGATCGATTCCATCTAACATGTTGAAAAATTCCATAATGCGCTGGTCCTGCATTCCACATCAAATCACATTTTGTGTCGCCTCTTCCCTTCCATTCTCCAAGGCAAACCTTTGCGGTGGTTTCACTCGTTAAAGGAGGGATCAATTCATACCTTCGAGCAGCTGTGAGAACTCATTGTCAAAAGTTATTTGCATAACAAGAACAAAGAAGAAAATCTCTACTCTCGTTTTAGTCTCAAATAAGTGTCGGGAGTATAGATTGCGACATTCACCATGAAATTCTTAGATTTGGCAAGAAGGGTAAACAACCTCGATTAGACGATTACTATTTCGGCCTTTTCCAATACTCTATTTATGGAGAGCCGGGCAAAAGAATACATCATATTGAACAAACCTTCAACTCTGGAAGATAAGATCAAAAAGGTCAGCAGTTACATAGATCTTGGAAGGACGATATCCAAATGCCAGAGCCACAAAAATTAATCCTTACAGCAAAAGGACAAACTACAGATTGAGAATTCGAACAAACAACAAATACCAGAGGAGACAAAGTGAGTTAAATCTAACGGACATCAACCCCAAAAAGTTAGCAACCTTCCAAAACCATGTCTTCCAAAGTTAACTGCCACGCTGGCCAACATGTGCCCTACGCTTCAGAAAGACAAGTACTTCAGAAATGTCCAACCTCTCCAACCCATTGAGGGAAGGCCATATTGCAAGTACCACAAAGTCCAGCACCATGATACCGAGCACTGCTACATTCTGCAGAAGCTTATATAGTATATACTTAAGGATGACAGATTGCACGAGTACATCATCGACCTAGAAAGTTATAAAAACAGAAGTTACAAACTTACCATAGAAGTTATCCAGATATCAGGGGGGACAAAGGAAAAACATTTATATCATATTCGCCTCCGTCATTTCATCGTACCATACAAAACCAACATATTAGTTAAGTTCAAAGGCCGTTGCCTCCTCCAATGCCACGACCTATCCATGGTCGACAAGGGGGCTCGATTACTTCCAACATCCAGTAATAGGAAAATGGGAATCTTCTTTGAAGATTACGATACCAACCACATTAGATTCCCTCATCATAACGCGCTTGTTATCATGTTAAAAATGAGAAATGTTGTCTTGCACACGATGATAGTAGATACTGGGAATAGTATTGAGTTACTATTTTAAAGTACAATTGACCAGATGGGCCTAACAGATATAGTCAAAGCTAACGATATCAACATTAGTGGTTTCAATGGATTTAAGGAAGAGTAAGTAGGAAAAATTATGCTTCCCATTACAGTAGAACCCAGAACTATCGATGTTGCATTTTATGTTATAAATACAAAATCATGTTATTTGGGAATCATAGGATAATGTTGGTTGCATAATATGAGGGCAATTCCATCAACTTATCACTTGCCATTATGGTTCGATTGGAATGGCAGACTATAGGAGATCAAAGGTAGCCATAAGCTAGCTCAGGCTTGCAAAAATATAGTTGCTGTCACACAAGAACTTTTTGAAGAATATGTTGCACAACAATTATAGAACACCACGCCCGCAGATGGCCAAGCATCAAGCGCTAAAATTACAGAATATGTCAAGATCAATGAAGATATGAGAGACACATGTATTAGAACTCTTCTTCCTACCACAGAAAAAATGTTCTTGTCTATTTCCTAAAAAACAATAGTCATGTGTTCACATGGACATTCCATGAGATGCCAGGCGTCAACCCTTCTTTGGCTTGCCACAAACTTTGTTTAAAGGGCAAGGTCGAAGCTGTTAAACAAAAACAGAGAGCACTAGCACCCCGACTCAGGGAGGAAGTTAACAAGGAAATCGACAAACATATCGAGTTTGGTTTCATTCGAAAGAATGATTATCCTAAGTATATCTCAAATATTGTGGCAGTTCCAAAGAAAAATTGCAAGATCAAAGTGTGTGTAAATTTTACAGACCTAAATAAACATACTCCAAAAGACATCTTCCCCCTTCTCATAATTAACCATCTGATCGACTCAACCACTGGACACAAGCCCTTGTCTTTGGCAAATTTTGCATCAGGATATAATCAAATACCACTTTTACCCAAGGACCAAGAAATAACAGCTTTCATAACAGAACATGGGTTATACTGTTATAGAGTTATACCTTATAGACTCAAGAATGCATGAGCCACTTATAAAAGACTGATGACCCAGATGTTTAAGGATAATCTCGGTAAAATAATGGAAGTCTACATTGATGACATGCTATGTAAAAGTCTAAAAAAAGAAAATCATCTCGTAGATCTTCATACTGCTTTTAAAAATCTTTGATCATATAGAATGGAGCTGAACACTGATAAATGCCAGTTCGTAGTCCAATCAAGAAAATTCCTGGGATATTTGATTAACAATAGAGGAATTGAAGCTGACCCAGATCGCATTCGCGACCTATTATACATGCCTTCACCAAAGATAAAGAAAAATGTACAAAAGTTGGCTGGTAAGATAGCAGCAATCAATCATTTGTGTCTAAATTCTAAGACCACTATATATGGTTATTTAACCTACTATGGGAAGGAACGATGAAAGGGAAAAGTAAAAATGACCCTGAAATCGAGTGGAGTGCCGAATGTGAAGCAACATTTCAGGAACTAAAATACATGTTCGGGTATATTAAAATTATCATAATTGTGTGCTCATCATATACTTCCCAGAATCTAAGGCAATACTTTCAAGCTCATTCGATTCGTGTACTGACCAATTACCCATTGCGGGAGATCTTGTCCAAAAAAGAAAAATCCCGACGAGTACAACAAGGATTGGCTAGCTTGGGAGAGCATGATATTCATTTTGAACCGAAACATTCAAAAAAGGGTCAAGCAGTCGCTGATTTCTTGCCAGATTTTCCCGTTGATGACCTTAATTGGGAAAAAGAAGATATCGATCTCGTGGAAGAACAATTTGAAGAAAAATTGAACTGGATATTAAAAAAAGGATGGCGACTTTTAACCGATTAATCTGCGGGTCTGACAAGCTCAGGGATCGGTATTATTTTTATCACACCCTCTAATGACAGAAGCGAGAAGTCAATCCAACTCAATTTTGAGGCCACCAACAATGAAGAAAAATATGAAGCACTAATCCATAGGATGGACATGGGACTAGAATTTGGAGTGACCGAACCCTACCTACACGGACTCCTTATTGATCATAAACCATTACACAGAGAAGTATCAAAAAAATGAAAGAATGGTAGACTACAGAACAGCAGTGGTTGACAAGATAAGTAGATTTAGAAAGGCAACAATCTAGTACTTACCTCAAGGAGAAAACAGACACGCAGATTCCCTTGCTTACCTCGCTGGAGTCCTAAGAACTGAAGCTCGATAACTATAGATTGAAATAATATCTATTCCCAGTATTAATATCATCGAATCAAATGTCATTAATATTGGGGGTGGCGACGAAGCAGATGACAATTGGAGATGGCCTTTCCTCACGTATATTGGACCCGATAACAAGTTTTTTGGTGCACTTCCTGATGATCTCAACAAAGAAGAAGACTGGTAGATAACACTAAATGGTATACTGTCATCGACAACTTCCTTTACAAAAAATCAGTTACATAACCTTATCACAAATGTTTGTCTAACAAATAAGCCTTCAATTTTTTGTATGACCTATATTATGGGACGTGTGGGTCATATGTGGCAGGACGTTTTTTGGCAAATAGGGCTATTACTCAGGGAGTCTTCTGGCAAAAAATACATGCATAAGCTATTGAATATGCAAGTAAATGCGATACATTTCAATGACATAGACCCAAAATTTGAGCTCCAGCCTTGGAACTTCATTCTAGCAAAGTATATTGGCCATTCAAAAGATGGGCCCTCGATCTCGTTAGAGAATTCCCAAACACACCTGGTAAACAAAGATACCTTTTGGTGGCCACTGATTAATTCACCAAATAGGCAAAAACAGTCCATTTGTGTCGAACACGGGAGGACGAAGTCAACAAATTCATTTGGGAGAACATTATCACCAGGTTTGGTTACCCTCACCTCCTCAAGATTGATAATGGACCTCAGTTTGTGGGCACAAAAGTGGTTGAGTTTCTCAATAAGCATAACATCATTCACTCCACTTCCAATCCATAGTACTACCCATAGGAGAATGGTTTGGCCGAGATAACCAACCGCACTATAGTCAACAGGATAAAAAAATGTTTGATAGAGAAAAAGGGAAATTGGCTCTAAGAGTTACCACATGTACTATGGACATATCAAGCAAAACCACGAGTATCCACGGGATGCAAACCTTTTTTGGTAGCCTACGAAACATAAGAAATTACACCAACACAGTATCATCATCCTAGACGTAACCATGAAATAACAGAAGAGGAAAATAAATTTCAGTTAGCATGAAATATGAATTGGATAGAAGAAACAAGAGATTGCGTAGATATAAATTTGGAGAAATATCATCCGGCGTTGGCAAGATCTTACGACAAATGAGTTTGACATAGAGAGTTCGATATTCAAAACGTCGTGTTACGAGAAGTACCAAAACATAAACAAGAATTGAATACCGGGAAACTCGCAGAAAATTGGGAAAGACCTTTCATTATCATCGGCAAAAACAACCTCTATTCTTACGATCTAATCATAGAAGCTAGAGTTCGTGTGCCAAACCATTGGAATACAAGGAGGCTAAAGTTATATCAAAGATGAGAATGTGTCCCATCTACATTTTATTGTCTACTTCATTTTATTATGTACATCGCTCTTACATCAATAAAATACTTATGTTTGACTGACTTACACATCTACTATACTGACTATACACCTAATTGCACATCTACTATACTAAGAACTCATCTATTATACAACCCAATAAAGTACCTATTATACATTTCTGTATATAACCTCATGCAGCACAGCTCACACAACTCCAATATTACAAATGAGACTTTATTTTCTCTCTGACCTTAAAGGGCGAGAATACTATTTTTTCTTACTACGCTTTGAGCTGCTTGCCTGCTCAGCTTCAAAATTTACAATATCTTGCTGATGCCCATCTATCGAGAATGAGGAATTAAGCTCTTGACTTCCTCCTCCTTGTCCTCAGGCCAATTATGTATTAGTTCAGGAACTGGTTTTTCAAACCCTTTCCCATGTTCATTCTTCACAAACCACTAATTTTCATCTTTCATATTTTCCACATCAAAATCCTTCCCACAATCCATAATAAAATTTTTAAATTCCTCATCCACTCTAGCCAGCTCACTACCATAGTACTCTATAACTAGCTTTATTTGCCACTCCTGGTCTGATTGAGCAACCACTTATGCTCGTTTAGGGTATAGAAATGCCCTCATCCACTTGTTTACCTCATATAAATGTTTATGAGTATCGTTTTGACACGCTTCTAAGGTTTTCAATTCTTCCTCCGCTTTCCATCTCAATACGATCTCCTCGGTCATTCGAGCTACAAGACGTACATTTTGTTTAGTACACAACTTCAGCGTTTCTTGTGATTTATTCAGTTCATACTCCAAGTTTGTTTGTCTCATCCGATATTCTTTATTAATGTTGAACAATAAGATTCTCATCACACTCTACCCCTGCACAAAACCACAAGCCTCGGGTAATACACCTGCACTACCCCATATAATAGATACACCAGCTTGAGTTGAACATATTTTCACCTTTATGCTATGACGATTCCGCGCTTCCTGCGCCAAAATTTGAACTCGAGCTGGATTTGGTATTGCATCCCTCTCTTTTAAAATATCTACATAAACATCTTTTAGCCATCATTCACTATCAACTTTACCCTCAAAGTAAAGTGTTAGATATAGCAACGCCCTTTGATATATGGCTTTATCATCCTTATCAGCAAAACAAACCTCTGCAATAGTTTTTTCAATAGCCGAAACCTTTCATCTTTTTTTCTCTTAACCCCATCCCTTTCTATTTATATTTTAACATATCAACCCTAGAGAGCATATAATTCACTAAAGTTCTTCTCTGACATAGATTCAAAATGCCTCCTCTCATATTCAATTTTATTTAATACCTGTTGATTGCAAGTCACGGAGTTCATAGCTATACTCGGTGCTCTATCCATAGTAGTAACAGTTGCCCTCAAACGCTCTACATCCTTCAAGGTTATAAATTTTCTATTATCAACAAACATTCAAAATCTCTAACAAAATTATACCAAAATCTGCAAAAAACAAACAAAAAATAAAAAATTAAACCCTGCCCATACTTTCTTTTCCCTTATTACCCAATAAACCTTTTAACAAAATTTTCCTCATTTCACACTTTACACAAAAGTATTCAGACTTTCCCCTTCTAACATAAACAGTTACAACACATGAGTTCAAACAAACCCAAAAAATAAAATAAAATTAGGGACTACATACCCCAAACAATGATTCTATACTAATCCAATATCAATAAAACACAGACAAATTTCATTCATTTCCCTAATTACCCCACATTTTAATTTATCCACATACAAAATCTATTCCCAACAACAAATACACAGAACCCAATTCACCTAAACAAAATTGTAAGATTAAGGAACCCACTCACCTATACTAGAAGAGCCATATTCTTCTGCTTTACAAACATCCTTCGAAGAAACCACTTGTTTATGTTGTTTTTGCAATGAAGCTCTTATCCTAGACGAAGTGTTTGTTAATGGTAGGCAATACTCAGAACTCAAACATTTTATCTCTCTAGATGCACTGGTCAAAATACTTTTTTTTTCTCTCTATTACTGTAGATAATTTATGTGGGAGAGAGATAAATGAGTTTTTATAATCTCCACAATTTTTGAAACGACGACTCCCTCAGACACGTGTCAGTCACCCCTACTGCCTCTACATGCGCGTCCTTTCGCCATACAGTGTCGTCATTACTTATTGGATAACGAGATCTGTCATCACGTCTATCTCTCACATCAGCCATAAAAAAAAATGCAAGTCCTCCTTCCCCAGAAAATCTACATGATTACACACACTTCTTTCCTTTAAATAACTCATAATGCACCATCACTTATCACTATAGATAGCAAACAATTTCGAAATTCAAAAATACACACGACAGATGTGGACAGTAGGCACAACTGTCACCCATATAACAACCCCATAAACGGCATCATACACGTATCAATTCTACAATTCAGTACGAAGATCAACTACATACTTGTCACAAATCAATAGTTAACAAATTACTTATTCATTTCAATCTGGAAGAATTCGAGATCATATTTAAAGATAGTTATATTTAAATATCTTTAGGAAGTTTATCTAACGCGATTTCTCGAATAACAACTTCTCGAAATACAACATCAAGGATCAGTGTTTATAATACGTCGTACTAGAAAAAGTGATCCAACTCTACACGCCTCCTATCATCATCTAACCCTTTCAATTGTAATGGCCACTCCGGTAGCATAGTGTCATAGGGAAAAAGATGGAAGTATCGCTCATGCAGGTTGGCCACCTTGATAGCTAACCTACCTTTTACTGAATGCTGCAGATATTGAGAGCGTGCCCTCACCATATCACTTTTAAAAAAATAGATCTGTAAAAGAAGAAGATGGAAAGTCCCCAAAGATCACAGTCCCTTATATAGTCAACAATAAAATCTTTTTTATCACCCATATATCATGCGAAATAGATTTTTTGGGAACCTATATTCCAAGAAATAGATTGTTGGAAACAAAATATCTCCTTTTCCAAACCTCACAAACGCATATACCAATACATCACTATTACCAGCAACAGAAGACTACTTGACCCGAACAGTGTACACTTGCCATAACAAGAAGACTATTTGTCCAAGACACGGGATACTATTACTCATATGGTTTAAACTCATTACAGTTCGCATCTATTCCTTTTTCAGGTCAAATTGAAGTAGTTCTCATCAATTTTGTTTAAATTCGTATATAACAGTTTGGGAAAATCCTACATGTTTTAAGCCAAACTCCTAGTTACCCCATATAACCAGTTCAATTTTTTTTGCCCCAAGTCGCATAAACAAGGCCGAGGTTATTTTCTACAATTTATACCAAGATGATATACTTCACATAATAAGTTTAAAAGGACAATCAAATACACAAAGCGAAGAATGGAAAGAATGAGTTTATTTCATGAAATTAAGGTTACAACTTATGTTGTTTTTCAAAATAACCTAGTTACAATCACTACATCAAAAGCGTCTTCGTCTTCCACCGTCTCATAAGCCTGAATCCTCAGGCTATCCCTATGCTCCACTTCTGTCAGTAGAACATAGTAATACTGACAAATCCAGAAGAAGTCCAATTCTCCACCCTTAGCCTCCAATTCGCTCATCCCCTCGTATGTCGGCTCAATGGGTATGGGCTTAGGGTTTGACAAAGACTGTTGGCCCAAATAATGCATTTTCAATACCTCGTACTTATCCTCGACATGTCTTACAAAATCCTCATGACGAATTTGGGATCTGATCTAAACCATGATATAGAGAGAATGAGATAACAATTTCTCTCCAAAATAGAATACTTATAGTCTTCCAAGCTTAAGTTACAAATCACAACAATAAAAAATGATGCAATCAATGTACATTCGAAGTATAACAAACTAGTCAAATCAATTTCAGGTATTTTAGAATGAATATGGGAAATGATTCTACCGTATTAAATGCTATTACTGATTCCAAGATAATAAATCGAGTCCCCCAAACACAGTTCCATAAAACTGAATGTTGGGAATAATCCCATCACATTTTATACAGCATTAATGATGCTTCTCAACCAATACCAGTCGTGCTCTAGGTTGAGAGGGGACGGTTATAAGGGCTTATTCCCACCCTTAGTCTCACAGAGGTAAGATATCATCTTTCGTGTAAACAGTTCAAACTTATAGCCACGCGACGTCATTTAATGAAGCCATTACAAGACAGAAGAGTCAGAACGTTACACTATAATTATCATGAAGATCTATCATAACTTTGCTGTAACGTTTGTCATTAAAGGAAATAATGGCCGTCAAACGATCATATTATACTACCAATAAATAGGACTAGAGAACTGCAGATTAGAGATAGGATTTTCTACCTAGAAACTCTATTCAAAACTGTTCAGAGCATTCTTTGTTATAGCTAGTCACGCAATCAAATAAGATCAGTCTTTTTAAATCCTCGAGAAAGGTCGTGGTTTTTACCTATTCAGAGGTTTTCACGCTAATTCTCGTATGTAATTAGTTGTTATTCCGTACGTTCTAATCATATTTGGTGTGGGATACTAAGTTCAAAATATGAAATTAGGCTCTTACCGGTGCAGACAACACTTTACAGGCAGCTTCTTTATTACAAAAGTTAGAAAAATAGTTTTCAATGTTTATATATATTATATTTGGAGAGAGAGAAATGAAAAAGTGTTTAATAGTTTGGCCATTAAGTCTAGGATTGTTCTTTAAAAAATTCAGAATATTGTTAAGGAATTTTTTTCTAGTGGAACCTTCAAGGTTATTGATAATTGTGACAAAGAAGGTTTCTGAGCAGATGGAATATCAATGCAGAATGAATTGTTCAATGAGGATGCGTAATTGTTGTGTGTGTACAAATTAGTGGGGTGAGTATACAGATCAGTGGGATGGGTTCAACATGCTTAGTAATGCTGACAAGACAGCGGTCTATCATGGTTGTTTCTTCTTCTATGCTTAAATAGGGTGCCGAATAGTATAGTGGTTGGGGATTTTAATGCTCTTTTTTTATTTCTGTTATTGTTCATGAGTCTAATCTCTTTGTTATCACTGTTTATGATTTAGTGCAGGTCTGCAATCTGGTCACAACCTCTTTGTTATCCAACATATACTAAGAGCATCCGCAGCAGGGGTGTGGGTTGAGTTTGGTTTGCCAACCCACACCCAAACGCCTCCCAGCAAGCACTGTTTGAGTGTGAGTTTGATGAACTGGCTCTACAGGAACTAAACTAAGTATAGGGAGCTCACACTCAAAAAAATTGAGTGTGGGGGTGTTTTGATTACCGCCGCAATTAAAAAAAAAAAAATATTTATTTATTTTTTTAATGTGTGAAAGAGATGAATAGTGCATGAAGAGAAATGAATAGTGCATGAAGATAAATGATTATCGCGCGGACTAAGCAAAAAAAAAAACAGAAATAAACACAAACTCGCTGCTGGATGGGAATGGGTATGAGTTGGGATTTTTGTGGGCCCCTTGTCAGAGCCCACACCCAAACTCCCACTTGCTGCTAGAGATGCTCTAATAGCCTCTTTGTTATCCAATATATACTAATATGTTGGATAGTCTGACTATGGTTTTTCCCCACTGCAGATTTCTGGTTTATGAGAATACTTGGAAGCATTGCATTTGTTAAATTGTGCTTGAGATTTGGACTGTGAATGGCAACTAAGGGAGTTACTCATAACTTAATTGGGCTGGTTTCTGGGTGCTTAGAGGGCTGGTTGTGTTGCAGTTCTTTGTTATGCAGCTTGTCCCCTCTCTGTTGGTGATATGATTATTTCCATGAGAAGTGTTGATTGTGGTTATGTCTAGATGCTTGGGTTGTCAGGTTTGTATAAACATGCTAGTACCCATCTTTGTGATGTCATGGTTAAGACTTAAGATAGATTTTTGGAAGTTGTGATTTGAGCTGGTAGTACTCTCACCCGAACTGTTTCACACATTTCTGGTCAAAACTTTGTTTCTACTTGGGATGATGTTTCTAGTAACACCTTGGATAAGGAGATTTGGTATATCTGTTGGGGTTTGAACTGGTGTTACCTTCACCTTAGCATTGATTACAAAATTATCTTAACTTTGGGCTCCAAGTCTCCAACATTGTTTTGAGGCTCCCTTATAACTGGTTCTTGCTTTTTGTAGATACAGTGAGTACTAAAAATCTTTATTGGCTTATCTTTTTGTCTAAATGTTGTTATTAATTCCATGCTAAGAAGAGTTGATTGACTGCAAGTATATAAGAGTACTATTGGCAAAAGAGTGGCTAGTAAGATCGACAGGGTTCTTATTAATTCCATTTGGATCAGTTCCTTTCCTGATTTTGAACTGGAGTTCTGTCATGGAGGTATTTTTAATCATTGTGTTATGGTTCTTTCTATTTCTGCTGGTACTACCAAGGTCCTAAGCCTTTTAGATTCTTTAATAGCTGGACCAAGGAACCTAATTTTAATATAGTAGTGAAAGATGTTTGGAATTGCATAATTGAGGGTAACCCCACCTTTAGAATGACATCTATGCTAAGAACTCTCAACAACACCCTGATGGAGCAATTTGTTGTTAAGAACCTTGATGACAAAGTTGAAGCTGCAAGTTATGCTTTAGAAATTCAGCAGGGTAGTTTACAACTTGACCCTTTAGATCCTAATCTTGCTTTAGCTAAAAAGGATGCCCTTCTTGCTTATTATAATATGGCTAGAGGTGAGGAGCAATTTGGCTAGAGATGTGGAACAATTTGGCTAGAGCTGGGGAGTCTAAATAAAAATGTCTAGGATACAATGGTTAAAAGAGGGTGCTAATAGCACTACCTATTTCCACAAGTATCTCTTATCTAGAAGGTCAGGGAATAAGATTCTCACAAGCTCTGATTGTGAGGGTAATGTTCTTGACCAGGATAAGGTGATTGGGAATGAAAGTATTAATTATTTTGAATTTTTTATGGGAATAAACCACAACTCTGATATGCACATGGACTTTCTTAGTGGCCTCCAAATCCCCACTATTAGTGATGTGATGAAGGTTGTTTTGGGTAGCGATTTTCTTAGTGGCCTCCCACCCCCCACTATTAATAATGAGAAGACGGTTGCTTTGGGTAGTGATGTAACAAATGAAGAAATTGTGGATGCCCTTAAGTCCATTCGCAATTGTTAGAAAACTAATAACGCGAAACCTAAATTAATTTTGATTAATACTAAGATATCTCAATTGAATAAAATAAATACCAAAGATCTAGGGTTTATGAGATTTACACCAAACTCTACAATATCTCTTTAAGACTAAGCATTTTCTTTCACTAAAACCAATATACCAAATAAACTAAGCTTATGCTCTCTTTTATAGGAGAAGAGACCTAGCACAAATTGGAACCCTAGCTAGACTCTAATTATGAGACTTCTCCTAATTATAATGCAATTAAAGTAAATAGTATAAACTAAATAAGTGGGTGTGCACATGATGTACAAAACGTGCTATGCATGGTTGTGGGTACGGTTACGTGACTTATCAACTCACCCTCTCTAAGAAGAGTTCGACCACAAACTCTGGTGAGAAAATCAGCACGACGTACAAAATGTGTCATGCGTGTTCATGGGTACGACCACGTGAACTATCAACTCTCCTCGTCTAAGAGGAGTTCGACCACGAACTCTGATGAGAAAATTTGTAAGTTAATAAATAAATGCACGCCGAAAGAAATGGGAAGACGGTTGCAAATTCTTTCACGGTATTTTCCGTACCTATTAACTCTAGTTGCATAACAAAATAAGATCTTGAACTCTAAAGAGGTACCTCCGAGAAGAGGACGATTGCCAATCCGTCCACGGTACTCGCCATACCCAATAACTCTGCATACGGGATAAAATACTTTGTCATAAACCCTGTTGGTAACATTATGCAAATTCTCCAAAAATCTATTTACCTCCATACTTGCATAATTCTTCCTCTCTTGCCAAAACTGATCAATACTCATACTCTTTTTAGCAACCTGAATTTGTAGTAACATACTTATCGTTTGGGACACCGGATATGTGGTCAGAATAGTGACAGTACTTGCTGCTATTGGTGTTGCATTTATTCTCGAAAAACCTGAGCTCGAGTCAGGGCTTGCGATTTCTCTTTGGTTTGCTTGAATTTGGGCCCTAATCATTTGAAGAATGCTCATGCATAATTTGAGTAGAACTAGGACTGGGTTTGCGGTATCTTCGATGGCATGCATGCCAATTGGTGTGCTGAAATATGTGTCACCGAACTTCCGTGTGCCTCGTACAGGGGTAGTTACCCGCACGTGCGGCGTAGCTCCTTTCCTTATTAATTCAAGTTGGTCCTGGGCCACCCCATCGCAAATAATCATTTCTCGATCCCCCCAGGCCTTGGAAACCTACCCAGACTGCTCTAGTTCTCGGTTGGACAACTCTACTACTCGGAGTTTCTCCAATCACCTCTGATTCCGCACCAACAATTGTCGACAGTTTTACCTTCTTCTTGGCTTTGTACGGTCTCTTCTCTCCACGATTATCACTCATAAAGCTTATCACATTTGAATCATTAACTCCACTCATTTGATGTTGAGTTTTGGGTGCCGCTGCTTCTCTGATGACTGTCCCTACAAGATACAGTAACCCTAGTTTTGGGTTACCATTTTATGGCTCGACTCCAAGCCCGAAACACACCCTGGTGACACTCTCATTATTTTCAACCACTACGGTGGTCTCAAATTGGTTAAAACTTGCATCTCTCCGCAATCGCTAATAACTTCTTTATCGAGCTCATAATTTTATTCTTCGCTGCCAAACAACTCTGCGATTTGTTCGACTCGGGGTATTGGTTTTGGATTGGGGTTGGTCTTCTTTGGTAGGGCTTCCTGACGATTAGAATTGGTGATTATGTGAACCTCTTGCATCAAAATCGCAACCTCCTCATTGTCCTTTGATCGAGAACTCTTTGACATGTCTCCGTCTTTCCCGCCTACTAGATTAGTCGCACGGTGAACCTCTCTCTCCGTCGTTTTATCGAGGCATTTCATCTCTAAGCCTTCTCCAGTGAATTTCTTTGAATCCTCCGTTACAACTCCTGCCTCAAACCTTGCTACCTAAAGAATGGTATGAACATAGAAGGCAAACCTATGATCATTAATTATAAAAGAAAATTCTAGCATAAATAGCAGCAATAAAATCTCTGTAGCATGCAAAAATTACTATAGCAGTCACCAATATCCCTATATAAGATGTAAAAATACTGTAGCAATACAAAAATCACTATAGTAGATGCAGAAATCACAGTAGCAAAAGGAAAAAACATCTCTCACAAAATCTTGCTAGTTCTGGTACCAATTTTTAGAAAACTAATAATGCTGGGGCTAAATTAACCTTGATTAATACTAAGATCTCTCAATTGAATAAAAGAAAGGCCAAAAACCTAGGGTTTATGCAGGTGCTAAATTAACCTTGATTTTTACATCTTAGTATAAGATGTAAAAACCTCTGTAGTAATACCAAAATAATTGTAGCAGATGCAGAAATCACACTAGCAAAAGGAAAAAAAATCCCCCGTAAAATCTTGATTGCTCTGGTACCAATTGTTAGAAAACTAATAATGCAGAAGCTAAATTAACCTTGATTAATACTAAGATCTCTCAATTGAATAAAATAAAGGCTAAAAACCTAGGGTTTATGAGATTTACTCCAAACTCTACAATCTCTCCCAAATGCTAAGCAGTTTCTCTCATAAAAACCAACATACTAAATAAATTAAGTTTAGGCTCTCTTTTATTGGCGAAGAGACCTAGCATAAATAGAAACCCTAGTTAGATTCTAATTATGAGACTTCTCCTAATTATAATGCAATTAAAGTAAATAACATAAACTAAGTAAGTGGGTACGCACATGATGTACAAAACGTGTTATGCGTGGTTGTACCAACAATGATAAGGCCCTTAGTCCTTATGGCTACTATGCTATATTCTTTAAAAAGACTTAGTGCATTATTGACAAAGACTTTTTGAAGGCTGTTTCTAATTTTTTTAGGTCGTCCCATATGCTTAGAGAAACAAATACTATGTTTATTACCCTTATCCTTAAACTAGACAATCCTAACACCTTGAATGATTTTAGACCTATTGCTTATAGTAATGTTCTATACAAGTGCATTTTAAAGTCATTACTAATAGGATTAAAAGAGTTATTAAAAGCATTAATCAATCTGCTTGGAAGACCATTTTTAATAATGTACTAATTACCCATCAGATTCTTAGAAACTATCATTGAGATAAGGGAACCCTTAGATGTATTATCAAGATTGATATTAGGAAAGCCAATGACATGGTTAGATGGGAGGCTGTCGTTGAGACTCTTAAACCTTTTGCCTTTCCTGGTGAAATGATTGGGTTGATTTGGGAGTATATCTCTACTCCAACTTACTCCATCTCTATTAATAAAACTCATAGGGGCCATTTTTATGGTCAGAGGGGCATTCATCAGGGTGACCCTATGTCCCCTTATCTTTTTGTCATGTTTATGGAAGTTTTTACTCTTCAGTTTCATAAGAAGGTTGATGATGGTTTGTTTAAGCTTTACCCTAAACGCCCGAACCCTAAAATCTCCCATTTATGTTTTGTTGATGACTTAATTGTCTTTATGGCAGAGGTTTCTTCTTATGATTTTAGTCTCATGAAAACTCTTCATGATTTTAATTTTTTTACAGGATTTTCAGGACCTTGAACCCGATAGAGCTTATGAGGAGTTTGAGACATTGGCTGAGACTCCCAATAGTGGGATTTTGATCTACATAAAAATGTCTGCACAACCAAGAAAGGTGGCTTACACAAAGTGAGTGAGGGAACGGCTATAAAAGCCTAATTATATATTCTTACCCAAAAAATTAAGGCTATGTCTATGAATCAATCTAAGGGTAGTGCTAACCAAGTTCAACAACAGGGTTGCACCGTTTATTATGATGTCACCCATGTAACTCAAATGTGTCCCATGACAATAAAATGAATGACAATCAAGTACAAGTGAATGCATTGAATAATACCTATAAGAGACCATTTAACCCGTACAAGTCAACTTGGCAGAACCACCCAAATTGTTTATGGATGAACAACCAACACAGTTTTGGTTTTAAAGAGCCACAAACCTTAGGTCATAATTTTCCTAGGAATCCCATTTCTCAATCTTATCCTCAGGCATCTCCGCAATCTTTTCATTCATTCAAGCAGTTCCCACCCGCTTCACCTAAACCATCTTTAGAAGACACCCTTGCTCTCTTCATGCAATAATCAATGGAATGTCAAAAACAACCAATAGAAAGTTAAAAAAATAAGCGATACAATTTCAGCATCAAATGATACAATTCCAACAACAGATTTTGGTGAATCAAAATTCTACATCCCAATATATCTCTAATTTAGAGACTCAGATAGGACAATTGGCAAATGCATTGCATGGGAGACCACCAGGTAAGCTACCTAGCTAACATGTATCTAATCCGAAAGGACCACCGTGTTTTGATTCTAGCTCAATCCTAAAACACATTAATGCCATTACCACTCTTATAAGTAGTAGACAAATTAATAACTGAGTTGAAATACCAAGGGTTGACAGAACATCAGTTGCTATTGAGGATGAGGTAGGTATGAGTGAACTAGTTATAGTAAGCAACCATGACCCTTCTGAGAAATCTAAGGAGTTGCCTACCTCATCCATTTACATACCAAAGGCACGTGTTGAGCTAAAGGTGCCTTATCTACAATGCCTTCTTTCGGCTAATATAGGGATTCAATTTGATGAGATGTTGGATACATTTAAGCAAGTTCATATAAATATTCTAGTCTCGATGCTATCATTCTTATTCATGCGTATGCCAAATTTCGTAAGGATGCCTGCACTAAGAAAAAGAAAATTAATGTGCACAAGAAAGTCTTTTTGACTGAAACATTAACCCCTCCTAAGTTTCGAGATCCTGGAAGCCCAACCATCCCTTGTAAAATTAGAGATCACAAAATGGATTGTGCGTTAGTCAACTTGGGTGCTAGTGTGAAGGTCTTACCTTATTTGGTCTATCAGGAATTAGGATTTGGAGAACTCGAACTACCCGAATGATACTTTAATTGGCTGATAGGTTAATGCGATATCCACATGGTATCCTTGGGGATATTCTTATCAATGCTGATACTTTTATTTTTCCTGTGGACTTTATTGTTTTGGATACTGAAGATGTTGCGAATCCTATCTGTGATATCCCCATCATATTGGGCCGCCCTTTTTTTGCTACTGCCCATGCCATTATCAATTTCTTCAATGGGGTCTTACAACTATCTGTAGGCGACTTGAAAATCAAACTCAATGTCTTTAACAATAATACTCAAGTGCCTGATTTTTATGACATGGTTGACCTCAATATGATTGACTATTTATTTTACAACTTTTTCCCCAAATCCATTTCTGAGGACCCATTAGAATCATGTCTTGTAAACTTTGGTGAGGACTTTGATGAAGACATAATCGTTGAAGAGTTTAATGCCTTACTCGACTCAACTCCTATTTTAAACATGTCCAAATGAAGACCTAGACTAGAACCATCAATTACTTTACTTATTCCTTCCATTGTTAAGCCACCCCAGTTGGACCTCAAGCCATTACCCAATACTCTCATGTATGCCATTCTAGGTGATTCAAAAACTCTACATGTGATAATAGCTTTCACTCTAGATGCTGACTAGGAAGGTAGACTGTTGAGTGTCCTTAGAAAACACAAATTAGCCATAGGGTGGTCTATAGCTGACTTGAAGGGAATTAACCCGCCCGTGTGCATGCATCGCATCAATCTCTTGGAAGGTGCTAAAAATTTACGCAAGATCCAACCGCGTTTAAATCCAACTATGATGGAGGAGGTTAAGAAGGAAGTTTTCAAGCATTAGACTCGGGTATCATAAACCCCATTTTGGATAGTAAGTGGGTAAGCCCTGTTCAAGTTGTACCCAAGAAATTAGGGATTATTATAGTTGAAAATGAGAATAATGAATTAATCCCTATCCGTATGACCATCGGGTGCGTATTTGTATCGATTACATAAAGCTGAACACGGTCACTAGGAAAGATCATTTTCCTCTTCCATTCTCAATCAAATGCTTGAACGATTAGCTAGAAAGAGTCATTACTGATTTCTTAACGATTATTCAAGATATAATCAGATTAACATCGCTCTAGAAGATTAAGAGAAAACCACATTCACGTCTCCCTACGGGACTTATACTTAACGACGTATGCCATTTGGTTTGTGTAATGCACCCGCTATATTTTAACGTTGTATGATAAGCATATTCTCTGATATGGATTATAAATTTATCAAAATGTTCATGGATGATTTTTCAGTGTTTGGTCCCTCTTTTGATGAATATTTACACCATTTGGAGCTCGTGCTAGAATGATGTAAACCAACCAATTTGGTGTTAAACTGGGAAAAGTGACACAAGGGATAGTTCTTGGGTATATCATCGCCAACAAAAGGATAGAAGTTGATAAGGCAAAAATCTATATTTTTTTTCCTTACCTTCTGCTCGGACGGTTTAAGGCAATTTAAATTGATATGTGATGCATCTGACTAAAAGTAAATAAAAAATCTCATGTTATTTACTATGCCAGTCGCGCACTCAATGATGCTCAAATGAATTACTCTGCCTTTGAAATGGAGTTATAAGCCATTTGGTTTGCATTAGAAAAAATTTAGTTATATCTTGTTGGGTCCAAAATCATTGTCTACACTGATCACGCGGCCTTAAAATATTTGTTATCCAAAAAGGACGCTAAGCCTCGGTTAATCCGATGGATCCTCTTATTACAAGAATTTGACATCAAAATTCAAGATAAGAAAGGTGTTGAAAATATTATAGCAAACTATTTATCCTTACTTCTGATCCAAGGTGGTGATGACCACCTCCCTATCTTTGAGACATTTCTTGATGAGCAGTTCATGACTATTATACATCTACCTTGGTATGCCGACATTGTCAATTATCTTGTTCCTAAACGATTACTTGACCACTGGTCTAAGCAAGATAAAACCAAGTTCCTACACGAGGTTAGACATTTTAGTTGGGTTGATCCTTATCTGTATAAGTTTTGTTATGACCAAGTTATTAGGAGATACATTCCAAATGATGAGTTTCAAAGGGTACTCATGTTTTTCCACACCTATGCCTGTGGAGGGCATTTCAGTGCCAAGAAAATGGCTGGATTTTTTTTTCAATTTGGTCTTTATTGGCCTACTCTTTTCTGTGATGCACAAACCTTTTGTTCTACTTGTAACAAATGTTAGAAGATAGGTAATATTTCTCACCGCAACATGATGCCTCTAAATAACATTCTTATTGTTGAACTTTTTGATGTTTGAGGCATAGGTTTTATGAGTCCGTTTCCTTCATCTCATGGAAACCTTTATATTATAGTCATAGTGGACTATGCCTCCAAATGGGTTGAAGCGGTAGTATGTCTGGCAAATGACCATAATCCTATGGTCAAATTGATAAAAAAAAATTTAATCGGTTTGGCACTCCTCGAACAGTTAGTAGTGATGGTGGGAAATATTTTTAGATTCGTGTTTTTCAAACTTTATTGAAAAATTATTCTATCACTCATAAAATTTCCACACCTTACCATCTACAAACAAGTGGTCAAGTACAAGTTTCCAATCGAGAGATTAAATTTTTTTTAGGAAAAGTTAATCGAACTGATCGCAAAGACTGGTCAGATCGTCTGGATGATGCTCTTTGGGCCAATCGAATAGTTTATAAAACCCCAATTGGAATGTTACCCTATAGGCTTGTTATTGGGAAGGCTTACCGCTAGCCTGTGGAACTTGAACACAAAGTTCTTTGAGTCACAATGGCCTTTAACTTTGAGATGGACAAAGCTGGGTCCAAGAGAAAGCTTTAACTTTTTGAGTTGCATGAACTCTGTTATGAGGCTTATGAAAGTTCAAAAATTTACAAAGAATGTACCAAAGCTTTTCACAATAAATTAATTATTCATAAAACCTTCGAGCCCAGTCAAAAGGTA
Organism: Kingdonia uniflora; assembly: GCA_014058105.1. Lineage (NCBI taxonomy): Eukaryota > Viridiplantae > Streptophyta > Magnoliopsida > Ranunculales > Circaeasteraceae > Kingdonia > Kingdonia uniflora. The sequence goes on along the minus strand of JACGCM010000698.1, from coordinate 879,767 downwards.
TTGTTTTATAACTCCAAGCTTCGTCTATTTCTTAGGAAACTACGATCCTGTTAGCATGGCTCGTTTACGGTTAAAACTATTTTTCCTCATGGGGTCGTGGAGGTGAAGGATCCTAAGAAAGGAAACATTTTTAAGGTTAATAACCAATGATTTAAATTGTACTTAAAGTTTTACACTTTTGATGAAGAGATAACATTTCTAGATGATTCAGCATATCAGAGCTGATATTGTGTACCCCTATAGTTGTAGTAGCCTACTCGCAGCCTTCTAGCTCGATTTGAGCACTCGAAGCCTACATCCATGCCTACCTAGAGATCTAAAGCCCAGCCAGACGATAGATGTGTCCACAAAGCCTTTCGATACTAATCAAACACTCGACGGAACCATCGATGCCAACCGCTGTGGTCAGAGATAGATGAGCAGCGCATGAACTCCACATCAATACCAAAATTCTTTGGCCATGGTCGTACATGGACGAAGGTGGACACGTGAGATAGCCAGATCACCAGACAGAATAGAGAAATAAGCCGCTCGACAACTACAGTGCCAAATCCAATAACTATAATGTCAGATCCAACAACTACAATGTCATAACCAACAACTATAGTGTCAGAACCAATAACTACAATATTAGAACTGACTCCGGGTATAAGTTAGTTGTCTCCAGAGGATATGCATATATCTTGCCCCCCCATGGTGATACAACCCTTTCTATATCCTATAAATAGGAGGGAAGAAGCACTATGAAGGGATTAGAAAAACTCTCCCGCAAAGCCTTTGAAGATTACCTCCGAATACCCTATAACAACCTACCTTTCTAACCTTCGACTACCTTCGATAACAGTTCTCTTAAAAATCTTCACTAGAGGTCGTGGAGTATCCTATTATAGGACTCCACGCAAGTGTGTTATTATATTAGTATCGTTTATTATTATATTAAATACTTGTAAACCCCTATACGTGGATAATCCAACGGTGTAAGAGTTTGTTTCCCCTATATGAAACTTGTCTCCTACATTTGGCGCCATCTGTGCTATCCCACCCTACCCTATACCCTTCGCCTTTTTTTCTTTCTTTTTCTACCATTCACAACCAACCTCAATAGCCCCCACCCTTCGCTCCACCTTTGCCGTTGTTGGGAATTATATCGACGGTATACCCGCCCAACTCGCTCTGATCAGCTAACAGTTTGCCCAAGCTGAATATCGCCATTCCAACCAAGTACGTCTCGAACAGAAAGACAGACGCAATGAACTTGTGGCTAAACAGCAGCGTCGTTTGGACGACAACGAGTGCCAACATCATGCTCTTGCCGAACTGCTTCACACAGTTCGAGAGCTTCAATAGGTTGAGACCTAGGACACTCCTCCACGATCCCGTGCGCCTGCCCCTTCTTGCATTTCAGCACGCTCCCGCCTTAATCCCCACCCCCAGGTCAAAGTTGCCCCGGTCCACCTTGGTGCCGAGGGTGCTCCCACCATTTTACCTACTGGTTTGATCCACCATGGTGTACACCCTGCGGAAGATTCCTCCTACTCCACCCTTCGAACTACTCGACACCCCAAATGCTGCCCTGCTCGAAAACGTCTCGGATAGCGTAGCGCTTAACGCACTCCGAACCTTCGACCACTTCCCCCTTGACCCAAGTGCTCTCCCCCTTATCTTGCCTACCTTACTCAGCAGCAAATCGATCATAAAATCTGCGTTGCTATTCGCATCAGTACGAGCCCTACACCAAATTCTTAGAGTCGGCTAAACAACCCCATCTGTCCAAAACTCCTCGCGATCGAAGTGGCCCCTAATTTCTACACACCTAAAATCAACAAGTACCGAAATACCGACCCTCAGTCTCATGTCCTCAAATTCCAAAATGCCTTACGCCTGCATTCTATAGTCGACCATATCCTATGTCCATATTCCCCACCAGTCTAATTGATAGCCCTCTCAAATGGTATCACGGTCTCCCTAATGGTTTGATCTGAAGCTTCAAACAATTGTCGAGCCTTTTTATTACGTTGTTTGCCTTTAACAAAGACCGTGAGATCCAGGTAGATGCCCTCTTCAACTTCTGTAAATCCTGCAATGAAACGCTTAAAGCTTTACTGAGCATTTTCTCGATGAGTCGCGCAAAGTAGAAAACCTCGACTGTGCGAATGTTGTCCTCGCGTATTCTAATGCTCTATCGGACTACAGTCATATCAAGGAGTACATTATGCTTCATAATCCACGAACCCTAGAGGAGATGTTATCTAAAGTTAACAGATACATCAACCTCGAACGTCTTCGTGAATCTAATCACCAGGGGAAAGCATCGACCACCAATAACAACGAACCTCGAGAACCTTCTACACCCTTGGTCGCTCCCATCTCATAGGAGACTAAGAGCAGCAAACGCCTTCATTCCAACGATACCACTACTGAGGCCCTCAAAAAATGGCCCAAATCGGTCATTCCCAAGTTCACTGCTCTATCAACACCCTTTTCCCACAAATTTAGACTAACCTTATCTGGCGTACCCCCTACCCCATCGAGGTCAGGAAGGACGAGTCTTACTGCCAAAACCACAAGTAAAACTGCCACGCTACCAATAAATGCTAAGCTCTTCAACGTTCACAAGAGATGATCTTTAAAGAAGGTCATCTATATTGATACATTGCCGATCTTCCCAACTACCTCGATGGGTCGTATCTCACGCCTCAAATAGCCCTAGCTGCCGACCCTGCCGAGGTACACATTATCCAACTCCATCTCATTGAAGTTAACAATATCAACAGCGGCCTTACTAAAAGTAAGTACAAGCGTGTCGAAGAATGCTGTAAGCGTACCTACCTGGGGAAGCTACCCATCCTTCTCCCAGAATCGAGCCAATACCCTCGACCTGAGGGTATATCATTTATCAATTATGATACGTCTCATGTTCGCTTCCCCCATTTTGACCCCTTAGTCATTATGATTAAGGTCGACCACATCGTCCTCCATGCCATGCTTATCAACACGGGCAGTGCAGCTGGCGTACTATTACTCCAGACTGTTCGAGCCATGTAGAAAACAAACCACCTTACCCCAACTAATGTCAAACTTAAGGGTTTCAATGGCACCACTGAAGTTGTTATCAGTCGTCTTAGCATCCCTATCACTACAGGACTATTGACCCTCCAAACCAGCTTTTTTGTCATCGACAAGAAATCCAAATATCTCGGCATCCTTGACCGCGACTGGCTCCATGCCATGAGAACAATACCTTCAACTTACCACCAAATACTTCGTTTCACTACCCCTTTGGGCATGTGGAACATGAAAGGCTCTCTACATCTTGCCCGCTCATACGAGCACCCGGAGATCGATCAAACCCAAAAACTTTTCAAACCATAACCATCAATGTCTCTACCCCTCCCCATATCTTCGATACCATCTACTACACCCATCAAACCTACTGCCTATATCGAACTCGACGGTCCTGGTCAAGGTACATTCATTGGTACTTTTCTAGACGATGCTAAAAGCCTCGAACTCACCAACTTTTTTTGAGAAAATAAAGACGTTTTCGCCAGGATATTCCAAGAGATGCCCGGTGTTGGCCCCACTTTAGCATTCCATTGACTTAACCTCATCCATCACTCAACCTCCGCGATGCAAAAGAAGCGAACATTGTCCCCGCGTCTTCGATAATCTGTAAACATCGAAGTTGACAAACTCCTAGCCGCGGGTTTAATTAGTGAAGTTAAATATACCGAATGGATTTTGAACACTGTTGCTGTGCCTAAGAAGAACTGCAAGATCTGAATCAGCGTCGATTTCACCAACCTCAATAAGCATACACCAAAGGATAGTTTTCCTCTCCCAATCATTTTAGTTCTCCTGGATGCCATAACCGGTCATGAACAACTATCAATGATGGACGCGACTTCGGGTTTCAATCAGGTACCCCTCCTCCCTGAGGATCAACTTAAAACTTATTTTATCACTGAACAAGGCCTTTACTATTTTAACATCATGCCCTTCGGCCTTAAAAATATGGGTGCTACTTACCAACGGCTTGCTACCACCATGTTTAAACCATACCTTAGCAAGTCGGTCAAAGTTTACATCGACGACATGTTATACAAAAGCATCCAAAAACACACTAACATTCAGGACCTAACCAAAGTTTTCACGATACTTTGAACATATAACATGAAGCTAAACCCAGACAAATGCCAATCTGGCGGAGTGTAAGGCGATACAACGAGCTGTTCGCGTTGAGCAGAAACAAGTGCCAAAGACAGTAAAAAAAACATGGGACTACAAAGAGCACGGGGAATGGTAATGTGGCTCCATGAGAGAAAGGGGTACAAAGCAAGTCGGAGATGGGACAGAAACATCATGAACCACCGAATACACATACCTATTTTGAGGAGATTTTAGTTGCAGATAGTGAGAGAACCCATACTGGCCAGGTTGAAAAAAATACAGAATAGGGGGCATGGTCTACCCCCAAAACAAAAAGAGGAAGCAGTATCTCACCTAAGACTAATTCCAGGAACCAGCTTAGGGACATCGGCTTGGCAAACAAATATCACTCTCTAAGCGATGGGGACAGCTTAGAACAAGATAGCAGTGAGCACAGGGTTTCTAGATAGGAAGTGGACAAGGGAGACCAAGGGATACAATTGTTGGAAATAGTGAGGGTACCCTACAAAGTCAAAATATAGATGGTGATATCTCGGTAGATCAGAATAGTCCAATTGAGGAGGTGAGGAAACTTCTGAATCTAGATCAAAGAATATTACCTAATCAAATTAAAAGAGGGGGCCGAGTCCACACGTTGGACCCTAGAGTTACACGTCCAAATACTGTTATGCAATGAGAGTGCCATTTTAGAATACAAGAGGTCTGGGAAATAAAAATGCCATGACCTATATCAGGAATAAAATCTTGGGGCTGAATCCCAATATTATTGGGTTTGTAGAAATTAAAATTTTTGCCAAAGGATTTCGTATCTCAGGATACAATAAATTGATTATCACTAATGAGGCTGGGGTATAGAAAGGAAACATTTGGATACTATGGAAGGAAGGTCTTCAAAATCCGAGTGTGGTTATGAGTAACAGTCAACACATAACAATCCTCTTTATGGATTGCCTGCTTACTTTTGTTCTTGCGGATTGTCTGCGCATCTATAGAGCTGATCTTTGGAGCAAGCTGGTTCATATATCAAGTACTAGCCAACTGCCATGGCTTTGTATTGGGGACTTCAATACGGTACTTAGAATGTCAGAAAAGAAGGGAAGGAAACCTCCTTGTCGAAGAGTAGTGGTAGAATTCTCTGATTTTTTGGATACAGCTTCTTTTACACAAAGTATAACGACGGGTGTCACTTTTACTTGGTACAATGGACTAAAAGGGGTAATGAGAATATTGAGCGTGCTGGATAGCTGGAATCACAAATTTCGCCACTAGAAGGTAAAGGTGTATCCCCGAACTAAGTCTGATCACTCTCTTCTTTTCGGTGAGTGCAATGATATAGCTAAACCGGATAACATACCATTCCATTATTTGTATTCTTGGAGTAAGGTGAATGGGCTTAGATAAATGGTGGAGAATTTCTGGAATCAACCTCTCCCTGCTGCTCCTTTATTCAAAATCATGATGAAATTACGGCGACTGAAAATGGAGATTAAAAACTAGAAAAAGTAGGCCCTTGATAATAGCGTCCACAACAAGAAGGAACTAGAGCGGGAGATATTACAACTTCAGATCCGTCAAGAGGATGATGAAACAAATGATATCCTCTATATGCAGATGCTTACCAAATCAAAAGAGCTAGAACAGATAGAGGAAAAGGAGGAGGAAGATTGGTGTTAACAATCAAGGGTTAAATGGTAGTATACTGGGGTTCGTAACACTGCATACTTTCATCAGGCCACTTAAAGGAAATTGACCAAGACCTGCATTATGGAAATTAAAGATCAGAATGGGGCAGTGATCTCAAATGAGGACTGCATTAAGGAGTACATTGTAAACTACTACGCAGATAAGTTTGCATGATATGAGATGATGGATTGCCTTGAAATGTTTACACATAATGACGTTTTGGTTACCCAGGAAGAAAATAATAGTCTATCTGGAATTCCTATTGAGAAAGAGGTTCGCGAGGTTGTTTTCTCTCTAGATGGAGAGAGCTTTCCAGGGCCTGGTGGATTTTTAGGAGCATTTTTTAGGACCTATTGGGATATTATTGGGGTAGATGTTATGATGGGTACTTCTTCTTTCCTCAAGGACCGAGTTCTTCCCATAAACTTCAACTCTAACCTTATTGTTCTGATCCCTAAAATACAGAAACCATCTTGGGTAAAGGACTATATGCCTATTTTCTTGAGTAACTTGATCTTTAAACTCATTACCAAGATTTTTGCTACGAGACTCTCTTCGATTGCGTCGAGAATTGTGTCTATGGAGAAAAATCCGTTCATACATAAGAGAAGCATCCAGAGTAATATTTGCATGGCCTATGAGATGGTGAATGAGATGGGGATTAAAAGACATTGTGGTAATGTTGGGTTAAAGATGGATATTACCCAAGCTTATGATACAATGAGTTGGGATTTCCTGATCAAAGCTCTCCGATCTCTAGGGTTTAACAATACCTTCTCCAACTGGATCCACACTATTATTAATACGAGGATAATATTAGTTTCAATTAATGGTAGCCCTTCTGGATACTTCAAGGCTTCTCGGGGCCATAAGCAAGGTGATCCACTCTCCCCGCTGCTATTTGCTATTGCTGAAGATATTCTGAGCTCCAATCTCAAGTTCCTTGTGGGTCAAGGAAAAATTAATTCCATGGTCAAGGTCAAAGGTATTGAAGGCCCTATTCACCTATTTTATGCTGATGACATTTTTCTGCTTGTTAATGGTAACGCCAAGTGCTTAAGGAATCTGCAAAAAATTCATCAAGCATACCAACAAGCCTCTAGGTAGGTGGTTAGCGTTGAGAAAAGTAAGGTTTTTCTTCGATATATTCCTGATCATAGACGAAGAGGGGTGATCGACATGTTTGGGTTTTGGGCGGGAGCATTCCCAGAGACCTATCTTGGCATTCCACTGGTACAAGGATGGATTTCTAAATGCACTATTAACCCCCTGGTGGATAAAATTTGGAAGCGAGCGAATAGTTGGAATGGGAGATTGCTATCATTTCAAGGGAGAGTGGTCCTTCAAAAATCTATTCTTAATAGCATCCCTATCTACAATATTGCCATTTACAAATGGAAAACATCCTTAATTAAAGAAGGTGATGCCATCATTCAAAACTTTATCTTGACTTAGGATCCGGCAAAGAGAAAGGGAATTACTCTGAGATAGGAAAAGGTGTGTAAACCTATCAATGAAGGTGGTCTAGGTATACGAAGCTTGAGAGAGGTGAATAGCGCTATGCTATGCAAGCTGAACTAGATTTTCACTCAAAGATTGGAGATTTGGGCTCAACTCCTACATGCTAAATTTCATACTACTAGTGGTGAAAGCATCCAGTTCCATAAACGATCTTCTGTCTGCCCGTGGATTAAACATGCGGAAGGCATTACCAAACCTTATATTGGATGGATAATCAGAAATTGTACGAATATTGACTTCTAGAGAGATTCTTGGGGATCAGACATCCCCTTACGAGAACATATTGATCTTCCTCACCACCTATGGAAGAAGTGTACAGCTAGGGTCAGTGATTTCATAAACACTGATGGATGGAACTTCCTTATAGATATTACTCTAGCCTTCTTGGCTATGGGTAAAGACATTTCTAATATTCCTTGCAACCCGAGTGTGGTGGATATTCAGATCTGGAAACCAGATGTTAATTGTGATTTCTCCGTTAAAAATGCTTTTGAATGGACCAGGAAACGATTAGACACAACTTGGTGCTGGAGATATACATGGAGGAAGTGTTTACAACCGTTTCATAGCGGGTTTGCATGGAGATTAATGAACCAAATCATCCCTACTGATGAGAAGGTGCATAGGAAGGAATACAGATAGCCTCAGTGTGTACTTACTGCGGTAGCAATGTCGAAATGGAAGACCACCTATTCTTCGAATTCCCCATGGCCAAAGTGCTATGGTGCTGGGCATCAAATGCTTTCCACCTGGCTGCTATTTTGGGTACAGATAGCTGGAAAAACACTACGGAGAAATGCAAGAAACATAGCTCGTACCTCAATGACTTATGGATTATCTATGGTATTCGCAATCTGTCGATGGCTGTGGAACTCGGTAAAAAAAATAAGATTTGATGAAAGGAAGATACCAATTAGAGCGATACAAAATAAGGTTCTAGGTAACATATCCAATAGCACCAAACTGTCTTCGAATAGCATGTACAACACAACTTTCAAACTACAGGTGGTAAAGGAACTATCGGTCAACTGTAAAATGGGGAACGCTCCATCTATTCGCAGCTGTAGATGGAATCTGCCAAACATCGGTGAGGTTAAGTTGGGTTGTAATGGCTCTGCATTGGGAAACCCTAGATCATCAGGTATTAGAGTAGCTGTAATGGCCTTGATTTTTATTTCCTAATTATAGCTATTTTTATATTCATTGTTGTGATACTCTGCATATTCCTATTCATTCTCTCATCTGCAAATTAATTATCCACGTTAAGTCCGCATACATTTTCTGCATATACTCCTTCATCCATTGTGCATCCATAATTCCTTTTGGCAGGTTTTGTCTATTAGATTCATTTTCGGCGTTCCGGTGGTTTAAGGCGATAGGGCGGTGTTGTGATTTATGGGAACCCTTAGTTGGGTTGTATTTGGTGGTTGTGAGGCTGCTTTTAGTATGGTTTGGGGGTCGTGATGTTTTTGGGTGTTTTGGCATTGCTTGAGGTAGAGGCATAGCAGTCATTTTCCTGGGTGAATTCTTTGCAGGATTTATGGAGTCTTTTTTTGAACAGACCAGTTCTATTCGAGCAAGGCTTTCTCTGTTCGAATAGGATCCTTCTTGGTATAGTTAGATTTTTCCCTGAATTGCTTTTTTCGAATAAGATTTCCCTCTGTTTGAATAGGATTTCTCTCTGTTCGAATAGGACTTCCCTCTGCTCGAATAGGATCCTTCTTAGAACAGTTGTTTTTTCCCTGAACTATTTTATTCGAATTGGATGTTTCTTTATTCAAATAAGTCCTTCTTTGTACAGTTGAGCTTTCTTCGCTGACCTTTTCTATTCGAACAACTCTTCTCTCTGTTCGAATAGGAATATTTCTTATTCGAACAGAGGCACGTTTTGATCACCTGTTGGGTTTAATGCTCTCTTTTCCTCACTTCCTCTCTCCACTCAAACTCACTCTCTCTCTTCTCTCTCCCTAACTGATTTCCCTCTCCTCCACACTCTTGAACCAATATTTCCCATCACACGTGGATTCTTCGACAGCTTTTTCGCAACCTTTACTCATATCCTTGGAGAGTTATTCTCGATTCCCTTTCCATTTTTTTCTCTCGATTCGACGTAGGGTTAATTTTAGGGTTTGGGCTTTGTTGTCCTTTTCTTAAATTGACTGTTTGCTTTTTGTTATTATTGGTTGTGATAGCTTGTTCCTTGTTTCGATTGCCTCGTTGTCGATCCTAGGTTCAGTATTCCGAGTTGGTTTTCTGCCGGACTTGGATTATTATCAGGCGAGTTTTATTCCCTCATTACAAAGTTTCTATACTAGTTTTTGAGTATTTTTTAGAGTGTTAAATTGAACTTAGAGGTGCTATGTAATCAAATTATAATTTAACCTAGGAATTATTCTGTTTATATTGTTAACCTGTAGTTTAGGCTTGTTAATTATTCGGGAGCTTGGTTTATGGTTCGTATAGGACCTGAGCTTAGTTAGTAGAGGTTGGATTAGCGTTCTTGTGGCTTTGCCCCTGAATTCCCCTCCCAGCCTTAAGAGGTTGATGTGTTGGATGTAGTGACGGTTTGGTTGCTGTGTCGGCTATGCTTACTCAGTGCAACCAAGTTCCTATTCATCCAGATTGTGTTGCTGTGTGAGCGGTAGCTGTGTTGTTTTCTTGTGCACCTGTTGCATCTTAATAACTTATAATAACATCTTTCAAAACTTATTGAGATTGGATACACGAACACTCTGCTTCGGTTAACCTCCGATAGGATCCAAGGAGTCCTAAGAACGGGTTAAAAGATTTGATGAGATTTGTAATGGCACTATCATACCTAATTCAACCACTCAGGAGTGTGGAATGGTATGAGACAGAGTCATGGGGATCCCAGTTTATCCACGTTGAGGTTGAAATTCTTTGAAATGATACGGACTATTACTCCGTCGTGTCAGAAACTCCCATAACCACTTTGATCAAGTGAGACCTATCCTGAGCTTGGTCGAGCTTAACCAAATCATACCTGTGTGTCCCCTTACTGATCTCTTTAAGAAATTAGACGTTAGCGGTTCATCAACCTACTACTTTGGAATTATGTGTATCGATTTTATAGCATCACGTCACACTTCACGAAATATAAGTATAGGATTATCCTAGTCATCACATCACGTCATGGCATTGCATGTTCTCTTATCATCGCATCTCCCTCTTCTCATATTCTTGACTCTATTCTCCACCCTCTTATCAACTCTAATCTTCTTTCCTTATCAACTCTTTATCCATTGTATTACGAGATCGATCCTACTCATATCCGCGCTCTCACCGATCCCACTCATATCTGCGTTCTCATCCATAGCCTTTCACAAGACCTCCATTACAGCCGAGTATCTTAGCCATTCAAGCGGTGGGCCATCGATCTCGTGGGTCCTTTTCCCAAAGCATCAGGAAGTCGAGAAAATATCCTCGTGGCAAGATATTACTTTACTAAATGGGTTGAAGCTGTGTTCTTATGTCAAACCAGAGAAGAAGAAGTTATCAACATTTTATGGGAGAATATTATAACACACTTTGGCTACCCTCACATGATATGATGCGAGAATGGTCCGCAATTTGTTGGGAACAAAGTCTATAATTTCCTCAAGAAGTACAACATCATCCTCTCCCCCTCAACACCTTACTACCCCTAGGGGAATAGTCATGTCGAAGCAATCAATAAAACTATAGTTGACGGTCTTAAGAAACATGTCGATGGGAAGAAAAGACGATGGGTTCAAGAACTACAATATGTACTCTGGGCCTATCGAACAATACCACAAAATGCGACGGGCAGCACACCTTTACTCCTAGCATATGGTGCCAAAGCAGTGCTCCCTACTCAATTCAAAGTACCAACACGCAAACCCAACCTCCCTGATAAAGATAACGAGTTTGAACTCGGATGCAATATGTTATGGATCGATGAAACCAGAGACCGCGCTATCGCTAACCTCAGCCGTTATCATCTCTCCCTCCAAAAGTTATACAACCAAAGGGTTCGACTATACAGCTTTGAAATCGGAGCTCTTGAACTTCAGCGAGTCACACCCTCTTCGAAGCCACGCAATACTAGCAAGTTAGACGAATCTTGGAAAGGACCTTATATCGTGTACGATAAGACCGATAAAGGATCCTATTATCTAATGACAGAAGATGAAGAGCCTCTACCTAACCTATGGAATACAATGCAGTTAGTCTCATATAACAGGTTACAACCACCAATTTGTCCAACTGATGTAAATACAATATAATTAATGAACATATTTCTTACCCTCAGAACATCGTATCCTGTCTTTCAGTGAATTTTTTGGTCAAACTTAAGTATCACGTCCACCTTTTGACCCTACTGATACTTATGTGTGACCTCAAAGTTTTTCAAGTCTCCAATTTGAGCAAACCCAAGGGGCATGAATGGTCGACAGACCGAACCCTCGGGAATACATTGGGGATGACCACATTATGCTTCGTTCAGGCCTAGGCCTTTAAAGTCCAGTAAATTTCTTAGTTGAACCTAAGTATCATGTCAACCCTTCGACCAGACTGATACTTGGGGGTGACCTCAAAGTTTTTCAAGTCTTTAATTCGGACAAACTCGAGGGGCATGAATGGTCGATAGACCGAGCTCTCAGGAATGCATTGAGGGCGAACACATAATGCTTCGTTTAGGCCCAATCCCGCGGACAAACCCGGGGGTGACCTTTGAAGTCCAGTGAATTTCTTGGTATAACCTAGGTATCATGTCAAGCCTTCAACCAAACTGATATTTGGGGGACACCTCAAAGTTTTCAAGTCTCCAATTCGAGAAAACTCGAGGGTCATGAATGGTCGACAGATCGAACCCTCAGGAGTGCATTGGGGGCGAACATATAATGCTTCGCTTTGGCTCAATCCTGCGGACACACCCGGGGACGACCTTAGAAGTCTAGTGAAATTCTTGGTATAACCTAAGTATCATGTCCATCCTTCGACCAGACTGATCCTCGGGGCTGACCTCGAAGCTCTTTAAGGATCTAGCTCGAACCCTGCTACAAGCATTCTATACTTCTCAACTCACACAAATACAAGCATACAGGAATATCAGAAATTCAACTATATGCAAGAAGTCCCAGTACAATATATACCAGGAAGTCAAGTTCAATACATAAGCAATTTAAGTCAACTACAAGAAACCATGTTCAAATATGAAGTACTGTCCATCAGGCAAACTTAAATATTACAGCATGATAAGAGAGAGTTTGTTTTAGCAACCAAATAACATAGACACACCTTCTCTCAGAACTCTACTCATACAGGAGTGGCCGTACTAGCTCCTTCTACAGGTTCTCCAGACACCAAACCTCTAGTACCCTTGACAGAAGGGTTTGGCCACACAACATCTACGACGTCGTCGGCTATAGTACCTGCAGCAGCCCTGCCGACCACGGGAGCCTCCACATCACCACTTCCACCAACAAGATTTACTTCCATCCCTTCCATCTGAGAGACACCTTCGATAGAGCATCCTACGGTTGGAGGAAAGCGCTCGAAAGTTATGGGATTATACCCCAAACTGTCTATGAAGTTCTTTAAGGAAGTATTCGTCTCACACTCCTCATCAAATTGGACTTGTTAAGTTGCCCTCTGTTCTTCCATTTCCGTCACCTTCTCAGCAAGCTTTGACTCCAACACCTTCCGCATTTGTGAATTGTTATCACGCTCAGCTTCGAGTTCCCTCACACATTCAGCTTTAATAGTCAACCTCTCTCGATTTAGCACATTAACCTCAACTTCCAGCGACAGTACGGTCCCTCGAGCAAGCTCTAGACTATCCACCACCTGTTTTAGCTGCCTTGTTATTACTTTTAGGGCCATGGAAAAAGCTTAGGCCCAAGCATGCACTTGCTAGAATACTCAAACCATCAGTATTCTAGAATACTAGAATACTCGAAGCAAGTAAATTTTAGCATAATTTCAGAATCTTAGAAAACATTTACCTGGTACAGAACCTTATTCATCTACTTTTCAGCCCCATATGGGTTATTTCCGTAGAGAGTCACCATCGACGCGACCGTAGCTCGAGCATGCTCCTCTAATTTGGCTTCATGTCGTTCCTCGTCTGTATGCTCATCATTATAAGACCCCAGCTCTCGAGGCCTCTTACGCTGAATAGTTTTCAAATGTTGGACTTTTGAAGGTTCAGGAATGACCATTGCCCTTACCTTTGTTAGCCTGCTTTGACACCTCGAGAACTACTTCGGGTACAGGCACTGCTTGTTGGTTCCTTGGAAAATAGGTCAACTTACGAATCAACCTTGCTTTCTCCATTCCTTCGGTCCCTTTCAAATACCTTCTTCTCTTTTCTTCTTCGTTGGCCTAGCAACAACATGTACGTTTCGAAGTAATGTATCTGTCTTCTTCTGCCTCTTCCTCATGGTTTCTAGCTTCCCGAATACCCGATTTATCCACTGCTCATCAAAGTCAATGAGTTCATCAATGTACCTCTTCAGGTTCATTAAAGTTTTATTACCGGGTTCTGCACAGCAACAAAAAACATATTTACCAACCCATTCGATTAACATATTACACAGCCTTCGACTATCAACTTACTTGGATTATACACCCTGTGCTGCAGCTTATAAGCATCCTCCCTTTCACCATTCTCATTATTACCTCTTGCCATAACCAAGTCCTTATCGCACCCTCGCTCCGCCGAACACAGATCAAACAACCATGGTTTGTTTGCATGATATTGGATGTGGTAAGTATCGACCTTCTTATTCACTTTTCTCGAGTAGAACAATACAATATCGAACCACTCCATTAAACCCTTCTTTTCATGTTTTAACTCTACATTCATACCCTCGACTTCCCTCATCATCTCGTAAAAATTACCATTCATCTGGCATTGGGCAACATCCCAGAAGTTCAATACCTCCATCACCATCCTTCGATGGGGTAGTCGCACCCCCAGTCAAATCTGACCTCTGAAAGCAAATAAACACTCTCGAGGGGTATCGTTGAATGTTAACTCGGTCCCTACTGGCATTAACACCCCTCCCACCCTCAGTAATTCATGTTTTGCCATGAATCGATCCAGTTTTGCCTTCTCTTGAGCCGAGACTGACCCCATAACTCCCCGCGAACCAGCCGAACTCTCCCTACTGTCGCTTTGCTCACCTTCTTTTCTCTCATCCCCTGAAGCCTCGATACTACCTCTATTCTCTCTTCCCTGCCCTCCCTTCATCTCTTCCCTGTCACTCTCCGCGATCACTCGAGCCCTACGACAGCTCTTCCTCAAAGCCCTAATTTTAGGTACCACCATGGCTAATAGGGTGTCTGTTGCAATGTCTAACTCGTCTACATCGCTGCTTTTACCCACTTGAGCACGACTAGGCACACTTAGTTCATTTACTTCGATCTTATCATCTATCAGCTTCAGTCTCAAAGATTGACGGGTACGCAATATACTCTATAGAAGAAGAGGCATGCAATTAGATCGATATATTCGACTATCATATTTCGATATCATATTTTGGTCTACTCTCTCCAACTCGCCTACCCATAGTTGAATGTTTGACTAAAACCCTAGTCACCATCTCAATATCCCTAATTATCCACTGGGCCGTACCTCTAACCACTTAGGTTACCCCCTTCCTCAAACAGAACCTTATCAATAAAAACCCTAATAGCTTCTACCCCATAATACAAAAAATATACCAAGACAGTAGAAGAAACTACAGAGCAGAACTACTAAATAACCTATTTACAAAGAAAGTCAGAAGAAGTACCTGTTCGAATGATTCATATAGCAACAACGAGCTATATGAATCATTACTTCAACAATGGCATATGTTTTCTCATATTCTCTCAATTTTCTCTCTATGATTGATAATTAGGCGAATAGTAAATTTCTCCCTCGCGCCTTTAAATACCACCTCAAACAAACTGCCTCGGTTTTCCCCTCACCATCATTACCACTCCTCCACTTCCCCTTATTTTTTGGCTGAGACATAAATTTACCATTTTGCCCTTCTTCACAAGCCTCTCAAACCTTTTAGTACCCTGCCCGAAGCTGTCAACTCAAACCTGCGTGTCACTTCCACCTTTTTCCCATAATTCGAGGAAATATTATGATGACCTGCAGGGCACTCTACCCTAGGAACGGTACCGCCTCTGACATGTCAGCTGTTATGGATATTAGGCTCCGCAGTCGAAGCGCATTTGCCTTTGAGAATAGAAGTTTTCAAGCCTCTCCTGATCTCGTTTGCAAACCATCGTCTACATTCTACGTTGACCATTCATCCATACATATTGCTATCGCGCCTACATTATTTGATTATTCGACTTTACCCCAGTTTCTTGCCGTTTCTAATACTCATTCCTTAAAGTTTTACTTTCGACAAATTGTTATCGCGGCTACATTATCTTCGTCTACTATGTTTGTCACACTTACAAAAATTCACTTAAAAACAAACCAATTTCATTCGATTACATGTCCATACTCAAAAATAAAAATTAACAACAAACCAAACAAACAAAAACAACATTAACAGAAAATAAAACAACTTCCTCTCCCCCCTTCCCAAACCAGTGCTATTACCAATACCAAGACGCCCATATTTGTAGACGAGGCAGTTTTGCAGAGCCAGACCTCCTCATCTTCTACTCCGTCTTCTTCATATACAAGATCCTCAGCCATACATAACAGGAAGAAGAATCGGTTGCTGACGAGTGGGTTTATCCATTACAGTACCTTCCAGCAGTGTTCATACGACATCCTACCGATCGGCTCCTCTGGCCCCAACTCAATTAAATCAGGCATCACCCAGTCCAGTCTTCGGTCACCAAAGAACCTTTGCATCAAATTATGAGTCTTCTCCCGTATTCAACATTCCCGTGCCGCCATTCTCCTCTAGTACCTGGGGTTAGGTGTGGTGTCCATGGTTCGATAACTCAGAGAAGAAGATGTAGATAGTTTGAAGCACTCTTGACGCCCCTTATTTATACTTAAATACAAATGCATTTTATCCCTCTTTAATCACCACCCGGATTAATCACCATCCTTAATTACTCTCCTCGAAATTGTAACAATCACTCAATTAAACTTTCCAACTTCCCAAGCCCAACCATTTTTTCTCAGCACACACCCTCTATACAAATTTCTAAGGCCCCTGCTGAGAGGAGCGAATGTAGTAACCTACTCGCACCCTTCTAGCTCAAATCGAACACTCGAAGGCTACATTGAAGCCAACCTAGAGATCTGAAGCCCAGTAAGACGATATCTTTCTCCCCAAAGCCTTTTGAGACTAATCGAATACTCGAAAGAACCATTGAAGGCAACCGTTGTAGTCGGGGATAGATGAGCAGCGCATGAACTCTGCATCTGTACCAGAAATACTTTGGCCATGGTCGTATATGATTGAAGGTAGACAGGTCAGACAGCCAGATCACCAGACAGAATAGAGAAACAAACTGCTCAATGACTATAGTGCCAGATCTAACAGCTACAGTGTCAGACCGAATAGCTACAGTGTCAGAACTAACAACTACAGTGTCAAAACGGACTCCGGGTACAAGTTAGTTGTCCATAGAGGATATGCATGTAACTTGACCCCCCATGGTGACTCAACTCTTTCTATATTTTATAAATATGAGGGAAGAGGCACTATGAAGGGGCTATAAAAGCTCTCCCGTAAAACCTTAGAAGATTATCGTCAAATACCCTGTAACAACCTACCATTCGAACCTTCGACTACCTTCGATATATATAATAGTTCACTTAAAAATCCTTGCTAGAGGTCGTGGAACATCCTATTCTAAGACTTCACGTAAGTGCGTTATTATATTAGTATCGTTTACTATTATATTGAATACTTGCAAACCCCTATACGAGGATAATATTGCGGTGTAAGAGCTAGTACCAATTATACAAAACTTGGCCCTTACAATAGTACCATTGTAATATCATTTAAGTATGGGGATATATTAGTCTGGCAGAAGACGATAAACTTAGCGCTTCTTGGGAGGCAACCCATAGCACATTCAGGTGAGAAATTTCAGTTTTCCTCTTCCATTTTTTTTATTGTTCTCAAACATTGAGAGCAATGTTTTATTTAAGTTTGGGGGTAGGAAACTATTTCTTTAAATACATTTTGTAAAAAAGTAAAATAATGGCACTTTGACAATTTATGATATATTTTTGACAAATTTCAAAACACTTAAATTGATTTTACCTTGACATAAATATTATTGAAAAACTAAAATTTTGAAATTGTACCAAGTATACACTAGAATGTTTTGGACTATCTTAAGCTAGATGCGCTATTTTTTTATTCGCGGCTAATTCAATTTAGCTTGGCATATTTTAAAAATGTGCACTTCACGGTAGTTTTGCAATTTTTAACTTTAATAGATTTTTTCTCAGTGTAAGGGAAATTTTGCATTTATTTATGGAATTGTTTGCTACAAGGGAGACAACTGCCTAAGCATAAGTTTATTACAAAGAAGAAAAAAAAAGCCAAATGTGCTCTAAAAATTCACAATGCAAGGTTACTCGCATGATTAAGAACTGAAAGAGAATTTTTTTTCACCAATCCCGAGTTTGACCATGAACTATGTAAATGTAGCACAAAAAAATATTAACTGTAATAATCCTAAGTCTAGGTCATGATGGGGCACCACACCCCGACAACCTTAGCCAACTAGCGGGGATTGTCGACCGAAAACTCCTTGTTACGGTGGCTTTACAAACAAACAATGTACTCAAAAGAAACGGCTTGACAAAGAAAGTAAGAAAAAAGTAATATTCTAGGAAGACGAATTGACAAAAGTACTTGTCGAACTAACCGCTGAATTTATACCAATAAAAACTAGACTACAAACAAAAATTAAGTAAATTATTCTTAACAACGTATTAGGTGATAAAACTATTTTTACTGTACACTCAAATATAGCTAAAGCAAAATACCTGAATCTCTTTCTAATCTTGGCGTAGTAACTCTAGTTTTGGATAAGTTTAAAATATTATTTGGTTTGATTGGGAGATTATTAAGTTTAAGGATTTTTCCATCGGTATATTTTTATCACAAATAAGCAAGGATAAGTTCAAGGGAAATGAGTCGTGTGCATTCTAGAATTACTTAAAATGTCATTATTGATTTTTGTGGGTATAGTCACTACAAACCCTCATGAGACAACAATCGTCCACCAGGCTAAACCTGAAAGTTTAAGGGCTTGTTGCATATGCTAAATGCAATTGCACTCCCTACGAAAGTGGCTATTATTTTATTTTACTCAGGATGAAATAAAAACAAGTTTGGGGGTATTTGATAAGCATGTAATTATGGCATTTTTAATATACTCGAACATGTATTTTTGTCCTCCATTATATTTAATTTTGGATACTTATGCGCATTTGTCTAATTGTAACTATTGGAGATGGATATTTGAAGCCAAACTCTTAAATTCAAGTAAATGTATCTCAAACAGTTCATAGCACAAAAAGTCAAAGACACAATATATTTAGTCTCAAGATTGATGAAATATATACACAAATATTCTTGGAGAATAAGATCAAAGAAGATATTGCATCCAAGAGCCTTGAAGATATTTTATATGGTGGATATATGCAAGAGTTTCTATGAAGAAATATCTCTACATCACTTAAGGAAATTATATGCAAGAATTTTAGGTGATTGGTTGTAATATTTTAAAAAATTATTGTGAAAATATTTATTATAATTTAATCTATAGTTTTTAAGTTTGGTTTCTTCTCCTATAAAAGGAACCCGCCCCCCATTGTAATTGGGCATCTCATATTGGATGCTATTAGTGAATAAAGTTCATCTTCTTCTTCTTCTCTTTTAGTTTAATTTTTGTTAATGTCTTTAGTAGTTGTTAATACGATGAAGTCCGAGATGAGTGGCTAATCTCTTAGCTAAGGCTAGGATGAGGCCTCTTCTGAGATAAACAATAATTAGTATTAATTAGGTTATAATTAGTTTTCTCTTAGTACTTTATGATTAATAAGTTAGTGCATCATATCGAAGGCTTGACCATAGCTCCGGTTTGGTGTATAATAACTTTGGATATAAACAAGTGCTACTAACCGTAAACTTGATTTGGAGATCTAAAAAGAGAAAACACTAAAGAACTCACTCAAGCCTAGCCATGGTTGAGTTGATAATTCTTTATGATACTCTTCACCATCACTTAAAAGTATAACCACTAAATGTTTAAGTATAGATTTAGTAGTTTATTTTACAACATCGTATGTGTCTTAACACGAACATATGTTGGGTAGAGATATTAGGATCTAGTTATATATCGATTATTGCTTTGAAAGATAGAGGCCAAGTCAAAACCTTAGCTCTCTCTCATTAAGTTTTATAATTAGTTTGTATTTATTTATAAGATTTTTCACTTATAAAACTGTAATTCGGCCTAGAAAGTATTTATTTTCCCAAACCTCCCTGTGGATTCGATCCCACTCATCCGTGCTACAATTTGACAACCGTACTTTGAGCCAAAATTTTGTTAGAGGACCCCTAAAATCCTCTTTTCATAACTTAACTGCTCCAAAAGCTAACAAAAGTCCATATTACTTGGCAATGAGTGCACCTTCAGTTGCTCATGCAATTGTAACCCCAGTTCCTTTGCTAAAGACTTGAAGAAGATAAAATAAGAAGATGCTAATGGGAAGCTCTATTTTAGGCATGCTTAGTTGTACGCTCTTGTATAGTTTTCTCTTTTGCTGGTGTCAGGCTCTCCCCCTCACTTAGAAGCTGTGAGGAAGTTGTCCCCACCTTCCCCGTAACCCTTTTCTTTTTGTATAGTTCGTGGGGGACAATCCCCGCTTGCCTTTCAAAAATTTTATTTATATATTTTGTCATCTTTGTTATATATAACTGTTGAGATATATTATAATAGAAGGTTCCATTCAAAACCAAGTAACAATCTAAGTAACCTCATGATCTTATATTTCAAGGTTCAAGGCCCTGTATAGGACTATATATCTCAACAACAACGATAGACGACTAATAACAAAACTGCTTAAAATTCAAACTGCTTGAAATTCAAAAAAATGAGAAGCATTGGAAGTAAGAAAGAGTACCATGAGGGAGGAGAACCGCGGGTTAATAGGGAGAAACATGTCCCTAAGCAACGTCATCGTTAACGATTCATCGATGGGGATTTCGGACTCCATCGCTGCAAGAGCACCAATAGAGAGGACAAAACTGTTGAAATATTAACCTATTAGACTCGCATGCATCTCTCCTCCTCCTTGTTTGGTCTCCATTGGTGTTGATCAGCTTTCACTGTAATCTGCAACACTGTAACCTCTGATGTAGTCTTCAAATAAATACATGTAGTAAGAGTGTAGTTTGGGACATAATAAATAAAACGTGGGTATGAGACTTTATGAAGGTTAGCTCGATCGATATAAATATAAAATTGGTTGGGAGATGATAACTTATATGTTTGGGACTTCATAATAAATAATGACCTACAACTATTTAGTTTTCTCATTTGTCAATAAAATTGGTTGGGGAGATCATGATTTATTAGAAGAAAATATTAATAATGAAGCCATGACGTTTAAATATAGCAGTTTCCGGTAGGGATGCCCTCGCATTTTAAGCTCACCATCGCAGACGTTTGATGCTCCTATTAGATCACGAGAATATTAAAAATCACCCCATATTAGGCTTTGTCGCAGAAAATCGTTGCACATAGCATAAATCTTGAGGATGACGGACCAATGCGGCATACGAATCTGTGAGGCTGCCTTTTTTATGTTCGAACAGACTCAATGTCTGCTCGAACAATTTACTCAAAATATTTTTTCTCCGAATACACTTTGGGTGTTTATTTGAATAAAAAAGAGTTTGCCCGAACAGACATCGAGAAAAGTCAGTTTTGAGTTTTGTTTGAGTCTTTGTTTTGCCTTGAGATCTGTGTGACTGTATGTGCTATCCCAAATATATAAGGAAGTGTTAGGTTTTCTTATAAGCCACCTTTGGTAAGATATATTTGTGAGGAGTCCTTAGAGAGAAAACTCTTGAGAGACCTCAAATTGGCTGGTGATTGTAACCAAAGATTATTGAATAAGCTCTTTCTCTATTATGTGTGGATGTAGGCAATTGCCAAACCACCTTAAATCCTCGATATTGGTTTTGATTGCGTATTCCTTGAGCTTGTTCATAGCTTATCAGATCGATTCGAAGTTTGGTTTCAGCGTCACAACTCAACAAAATCTTTATAAATTCTTAGTTTAGACGTGTGGGGTTATTTGTTGCACAGTCGCTCGAACGAGATTTATTGTCGTTCGAACGAAAATTGGTCTGCTCGAACAGAAAATTGGTCTTTTTGAACAAAACAGCACGAACACTTTTTGTTCGAATAGAAATTGGGAATGCTCGAATAAACTTCGATAAAACTTAATTTTGAGATTTGTTTGGAACCCTTGTCTTGCCACGAGATATGAGCTATTATAAATAGTTCCTCAACTATATAAGGGGGACTTGGGTCCTTTTAGAACCAACCCTTGCTGATATCAATTTGTGAGGAAATCCTTGTGAGAACCTCTAATTGCTTTAAGTAATTGTAACCTTGGATCTTAAATAAAATCTATCTCTCTTGTATGGTTGACGCAGGCAATTGCCGAACCACCTTAAACTTGTGTATTGAGTATTTTTATGATTGTTGCTTGTTCATTGCTAACCGAATTCAAAGTTGGAGTTTCGGCTTCTGCGGTTGTGACTCAACAATTGGTGTCAGAGCGAGGTTGGTTCCACGGTGGTGCACAAATTTGTGGTAACTTAAGGTTTCTCAATTTTAATTTGGTTTTGGATTTGGTTAGTTCATGAAAATTGGGAGACACATGGGAGACGTAGTTGAATCTAGTTTCTTGGCCCAGAAAAAGAATATAACGGTGATGTTCAACAATGTGAAGTTTTAAGTTGAGAAATTAAAAGGCACAAATAACTTAAGCATGTGGCGATACGAGGTTATTGATGCTCAAAGAAAATAAGGCTTAGACGAGGTATTGGAGGATAAGCCGGATGCTACAGAAGAGAGTGTGTGGAGGAAGATGAACAATAGGGCTTGTGGCCAAATTTGCTCTTATCTTACTTAAGACCTTAAGTACCTAGAATGTAGTCAGCTTCTTCATAGTCTCAAGGATGAGAGTCGTCTCCTTCGCCTTTGAAACTCTAAACCTACCCGGCTTTGCTCGCTTGGTTTTCACCATTTTAACCCTTCATATGTTCTAATCTTCTATTAAGCAGCAAATTTACTGTTCATCTTCTCTCCATCTCCCATCTTGTGCTGAATTGCCCTATTTTATACCTTTTTGTACTCCTGGATAATGGCTTCTCATCCATATTCTTCAACCACTTCTCTCCCTATTAATTTCACCTCCTCTTTCCCTAACCCCTGCAAAAGCAACAACATTCTCACCCCTATCCCCTCTTCTACAGCTGCTGTTGTTCTCCAATCGGAGGTTTTGAGTTCGCAATCTTCGCTTTGTGATGTGTCAACGATCAAACCTTTCTTCGCAAGCATAGTTACTGTGAAACCTACCAAACCGGTTCTTGAGGAGTTCAAACCGGACATAAGAATGTCATTTAAGGATGGTATGCCAATGATTTCTCTCCATCAGATCTGAACAAAGCTACTGTAGCTTTCAATACAACTCTGGTAATGAGTTTCCCTTCTGGTAAACCAAATTTATAGGTTATTGTAAGTAATATCAACTCCTACTGGGGTCTCATGGATGAACCGAAAGTGCAATGCTTGATTTTAAGCTTATTATGGCAATGCTAGTTTTGAAAAAAGGTATCACAAGAGCTCTCTCTCAGGACTCTAAGCAAATCAAGGGATTCTTCTACAAGCAAGCCTTGTGGATAGTCAATTTTGACCCCAAAAAGGGCTCTCCTTTTTCTCCTGTTTGGATACAATTTCCTGGTTTGATGCTTCATCTACAAAACAATGGGATTGTCAAAGAATTGTTGGGAAGAATTTGATCACAGATATAATAATACTCAGCCTGAGTAGACCTAGCACGGTTCGGGTGTGCGTGGAGGTGAATCTCTTAAAGGTACTACCGACTAAAGTAGGTCTTGCCTTCAACAAATTGTTCATCATGGAGCAAACTGTTTTGTACGAGAGACTTCCAAGGTTCTGTACACATTATGTTCTTCAAGGGAACAACAAGGCAAGTTGCACTAAACTTCACCCTATTATAGTAACAAATAAAAGGGAGGAGATCAAACATGGGAAAGTCTCATCAATGGGGACATCAGGCCAATCATACAATAATATCTCCCAACCTCAGACGATAGAAAATCTGGAACCAGTTAAGGGGCACACAACAACAACAACTGAGTTTCATTGAGTGGGTCAGAAAATGGAGCTGGTAAGGCAAACAACATCGATGACAATGCTGCAAATAAAAGTGCCAACAGAAGCAACTGATTCACGACCAATGGGGCAGGCAACGATGGCAACATTGGGGCAGGTAACATTGATTGCAATGGGGCAGATGGCATTGCAACCATAGACAACAAAGATTCATACCGTGGCGCAGAAGGCAGTTTGGACTGAGTCCTATTATGAGGTGCAAAATACGGTAATTGCAACAATTAACACAAGCATGGTAATGGCAAACAACAGAATAGCTGAAGCACCAAAGCACACTGACATCTGACAGATTTCAGAGGTGGCATTAATGGATTTGGGAAGTGAATGTTACTCAGATA
The DNA here is from genome assembly GCA_014058105.1 of Kingdonia uniflora. Lineage (NCBI taxonomy): Eukaryota > Viridiplantae > Streptophyta > Magnoliopsida > Ranunculales > Circaeasteraceae > Kingdonia > Kingdonia uniflora. Next base: position 855,636 of record JACGCM010000698.1, on the reverse strand, counting down.
TTAAGTATTATGGAAAGGGAGATGCACCAAACTGGACACCGATCAAAAAGAGCAGATCAAAACCTCAACGAATCCCACTCAGCATGGTCACAATGTGCAAGGGTACTCGCGAGTCCAATCTGAAGTAACTTATTTGGTGTTCGGTTCTTTACTCGTTTGGAATTGCTGGGGTATTGGCAATGCCAAAACAATAAGTTATCTTAAAAAAATTATCAAGCAACACCATATCTCTATTGTGGTTTTGCTTGAACCTTTTCAAGGTGCATCACTAGGGAATAGCATAGGTAGACGAATAAACTATGCTTCATTTATGTCTAACCAGCATTTGTGGGGGGGGGGGGGGAATTTGGATGTTGTGGAAATGAGACTTTGAAGTTGAATGTGTTTATGTATATAACAAAATGTTATATTGCAAAATGAGCTATAATAGTTAATGGAGTTCTTTTGTTTTTATCGTTTAGGCCAATTGTGACATTAATGAAAGACAATTACTTTGGGAAGACATCAAAATATTATCATTGAAATGAATTCTTCATGGTGTACTATAGAGGATTTCAATACTGTGCGACATCACTCAGAGAGGCTTTGGGGTAGACGATCTTCGTATCGATCCTTGGTAGATTTCAAAGACATGATTCAGTCAGTTGGCCTTATGAAGCCCTCATTTACTGGATCAAGCTACACATGGTATAATAATCATCAAGGGAATTCTCAACAATGGGCACGATTGGATAGAACGTTAGTAAACTCAAGCTTATGACATCCTTCCCCAGGCACAAAATATCACATTTAGAAAGAGTATGTTATGACCACTCGCCTCTGCTACTATCGTTCACCATTACTCATTATCAAGGGCCCCGACCTTCCTGTTTCATGAAAACTGGCCTAGTTGTGTAAGAGAAAACTGTTTATCTTCTTATCCTTGGTAAGAGAAAACTGGCATAGTTGTGTATTCGGAAACTGTTTATCCTCTTTTGCCTATAAGCTTAAGAAAGTAAAATGGGCACTCAAGGATTGGAATACTAATGTTTTTGGAAATGTAACTCAGAATATCCATGCTCTCCAGGATAGAATTATGCACTTGGATCACATACTATAGGACGGTTGGGATGAACAAATAGGTACCGAGCTGAGCACTATACAGAAAGAACATGCGGCCAAGTTACACAACGAAGAGAAATTTTGGAGGGAACAGTCCAGAATTAAGTGGGTTGTGGAAAGTGACGCAATACAAATTTTTTTCATACTGTGACACAAGATAACCGACTGCAATATTTTGTAACTGACTTTACTCTGCCTGATGGTACTGAGACAGCTGAGGTGGATGTCATACATGATGCTACGGTGGGTTACTTCAGGGATGTGCTACAAGTGAAAAATACAACTATAGATACAGACTTACTTGAATGTATTCTGAATGTCATCTCTGCAGAAGAAGATGCTAGTCTCACACAAAGACCAACATTGGAAGAATTACACGACAGTGTGCTCAAGATGCCCTGTCATAGTGCTCCGGGCAGCGATGGTTTCACCTTAGTCTTTTTTACTTCATATTAGGATATTATCAAGGATGATCTACTCAGCGCTGCTAAAGAATTCTTCAATGGTACCCCACTCTCAAGGTGCTATGCTTCTTTACTTCTCACACAAATACCTAAAGTGGACACCCCAACATCATTGGGTAACTGCAAACTTATCAGTTTGTGTCCTTTTGTATACAAAATTTTCTCTTCTATAATTACGAAGCAAACTCCTCCACAAATTAATATCAGGCAATCAGTGAGCATATATTCAAGGGAAGGACATCAGTAAAACAATAACTTTAGCTTAGGAAATGGTTGGGGATTTACATATAAAGGTATGAGGCACAAATGTTATGATCAAGATTGACATGGAAAAGGCTTACGATAGGCTGGATTAGTGGTTCTTACGATAGGTCTTGCACAAATTTAATTTCTCTAGCATATGTATTTTACTCATAGCGCAATGTGTTGAAACTCCATGGTTCTCGGTTGTCTTACAGGGAGTCTTTAAGGGCTTCTTCAAATCTTTGAGGGCTTTACGACAAGGAGATCCTCTATCTCCATTGTTTTTAATAATTGCAGAGGAAGTTCTATCGTGAGGGTTATCCAAATGTTTTGCGGAGGAAAAAATAGGGCTATTCCAATCATCCAGAGGTTGTTGACCCATTACCCATCTCTTATATGCAGATGATTTCCCCATTTTCTTAAACAAAAGTCAATGTTCTATCTCAGGGATGATGTACTTCCTAGGAAGATATGAAAACTTCTCCGACCAATTAATCCACAAAGCTAAAAGCGGCTTGTATATTCATCATAATGTTTAGGTAGCATGAAAACATGTAATACATAGTGCCTGTGGATTCCAACATAAAACATTTCCTATGATATACTTGGGAGCTCCCATAAGCTATGGTCGGGTATAGCTTATTCACATTGAACAATTGCTCACAAAAATCCTACGTTGAATACAAGGGTGGTAAGGAAAGCTTTTATTACAGGGAGTTAAACTGGTACTGCTTACTTATGTCCTCAACTCAATGCCTATACATCTCCTATCATGCATTTCAATTCCAAATGGTGTATTAAGCAAGATTGAGTCGATGTTTGCATAATTTATTTGGGGCAGTTTAACGAGCAAAACAAAAGGCATTGGGTTGCATGGGATACAATATGTCATCCAAAAATTGAAGGTAGACTAGGACTCTGATGACTCTCAGATATCAAGGTTAGTCTCTTGCTTAAGAAGTGTTGGAATTATAGGCACAACAACTCGACATGGGCATCATTCTTCAGGAACAAATACACCATTAATGGAGAACCTTCAAGTTTACAAAGTGGAGAATTAGTTCTATGGAAGCAGATAAGAGGGCTCTTACCAACTGTGGATGCTAACATGACTTGGTGCCTCGGCAAGGGTTACAAAAGCTTTTGGTTTGATGACTGGACCGGAGATGGCAGATTTATGGATACTCTAGAAATCGACTACATGCAATATATATTGGTGAAAGACGTTGTTGTAAACAATAATGATTGGAAATGAGAGTTGCTTGAGCATGAAATACCACCTCAATTGAAGCATACACTTTCCCAGAAATTCTTCCTCATCGACGACAATGACTTACCATTTTGGGGTCCGTCCAACAAAGGGGATTTCATGGTTAAATCTGCCTAGAATTTTTGGCGCAATGAGGAGGACAAACAAAGACGAATGTAATGGATATGGCACTCCACCATGCCAACAAAAATTCAGATTTTTAGTTGGAAAGCTTGACTGAATATTGTACCTGCTGACGCCTTCATTCAGCGAAGAATTCCATTTGATTCCAAGTGTTGTTTCTTCGAAGAGGGAGAGACAGAAACACTGAACCATCTACTTGTTCAAGGCAATGTTGTTACGAGGGTATGGGATTACTGCGCAAATGCTTATGGCATCCGCCAGGGTTTATGTGACAATTGGTGGACTCGACTAGGTGTTTGGTTTCAGGCAGCTGACATGGGCACACAAATGGGTTTAATTTAAGGTACACTCCCTTCTTACATTGTATTGGAAATCTGGAACACTAGGCCAAAATGAGTAAAAAATGACGGGTCAGGTCAGTCGTTATTTTGCTAAAGTGACTTCCATTTTAGTCGAAAAAAGCGCCGTTCTTTTTGCAGTAGTATTATGTTTTCGACTTGAAATGCATCGTAATATTACGACTGTAAACAACGTCATAATATCTGTTGTTTTTGGTTAAAATTGTGACACATTTATAAGTTGTTTTATGCGTCGTAAAAAAAAGACATAAGTATCAGTCGTTATTTTTGTCGTATTTGTTTCATTTTCCGATTTATTTTATCCGTTGTTTTATGCGTCATAATTTTATGACGCCAAAATCGCCTAATTTGTCATAATTCTAAATTTTTTGACATACAAACTAGTCGTTTTATCTGTCACGCAAAAACGTCGACGTATTTGACACAATTATTGACGATGATTTTAGTCGCTTCTTACAATTATAAATTTTAAAATTTTATTGAATAATATTAGCTTATTTAAAGTGTCTTTCCTATACTCTTACAATTAGAACTAGATGGATTTGAACTATCATTGTCTCAAGTTCATGAGAGCTCTTGCCATTTAGAGCTCATAGTTCTATCAATAAAGATGCATAAAAAGACAATGTGTATAATAGTAGCAATTGTGGGGTTATATTTTTATGGGAGCATACCTCATATTTGTAAACCTCCAGGTAACGGTAACATTATTTTACATCTTCTGCATGAAGAAGACTAGGTAGAAAAATACAGCTTTCAACTTACTGCTGCATCTTCTTCTGTAAAATAGACAAGTCCAAAGCCGATTCATACATCTGATCCATACATCTTTACCAAAGCTTCTGCACACCATCCATGTCCATCATCCACTGTTGGCATCCTCACTTTAAGAAATAGCATCACAGGCTGATGGGTGTGTGGCGAAACAACTCCAGTGAATACCCTCAGGACGTTAGACGCATCAAAATCTATGCAGACACTAATCTCTGGAATCCGTTTTGGTAAAGAAGGTATTCCCATGATCTTAAAGTAACCCAGAATATGGTTTTCATCCACTTTCTTCCCTTTGCCTTCATAAACAACAATTAGCGCCACCGCTTGGTTATCACGTGTAGTTGTAAATCACATCTCCTTCCTTGCTGGCATTGTTATATTCCTAGGTATGATAGGCACAAAAGTATGTCCATTAACTTCAATGCCAAGACTCTGTAGTGCTGCTTGTATTGCTAAGAGGTCCAGGCTTCCCAGTGGATCACTCACTCCAGAAGCCACTGTTCCTTCCAGTGCAGCACTGCAAACCACAACTTCCAAAGGGTCCATCCCCATATACGCCTCATCTTATTTACATAACTCCAAAATAAGGCTTTCTACCTTGGGGATGTTGGAGCACCCACCTACAAGTATGACATCGCTTATATCCTCTACGTCAACTCTCGCAGCAAACACGCATTGCTCTCGAACACTTTTCGGTTAACCTCCTCGAATTTAGGCTGCCCCAGGACCTTACATATTCTTAAGCCATTTTCCAGATCTACGTCTATCATGACAATGTATTGTGAGGAAAGCTTTATGACTGCATCATGAGCTACAACTCTCAGCAACCCCATTGCTTTCATCTCATTATTTTTGTGGCTCAAGAAAAGACTGTCCATATTGGGCAAGAGATGATGCATTATGTTATGAGCAATATCTTCTCCTCCAATGTGACTACCTGACAGGGTTTAGATATGTGAAACTCCTCCAGTAGTAGCTGTTACACAAACATCACAATAACCAGCACCCATATTGAAGATCAAGGCGATATTCTCACTTCTGCTCCCTATGTTATCATGCACTATCTGTTGTTAATGTTGTCCATATTGAAGAGCCACAGCTGTTGGTTCAGGCATCAGCCTTAGTACAAAATAGCCCTGCCATGGCATATGCTCGCTCTATCCGAGTCAACTGAAACTGACTAAATGATATAAGAATGGTGAGTATGACATTTGGTACGGCTCTTTTAAGTTGTAGCTCAGTCATGACCCTTAAATTCACTAGAATAATGGAAAGGACTTCTTCCGGAGTAGTCAATTCTCACACATTGTTCACTAGGATATATTAAGAATAATAATGACATAAACAAACGAATATAGACATACCGATGCATGGGATAGTGTACTAGTTTCAGGTATTGTGTCGATGGATCTACTAGTGGTCGGAGATTCATTGTTTAGAGTTTCTCTCTTCTCCCATCTTTGAGCTAGAGTGTGTCCTTCCTAGTTGAGCTGCAGAATAAAAAGAAGATTAGTCAATATTTATTTTGGTTTTCCTCAGTAAGAGATTAAATATCTCAATACGCATACCTCCTTTAACAACTGTCGAAGAGATTTTCCCCCTGCTATCACTATGAGGCTCAGGACCTGAAAAGAGATCATAAAAACATAATTTTTCTACTGCAAGGTTTGGGTTTGAGCCACTGATGTTCTCATTTTCCTTGTTAATTCATATAGACCATAGATAATAATTGCTTAAAATTTGATAAGATTCCAAAGGAGGAAAACTCATAAACATTGAAGAGACGGACTACAGTCTAATGGAACTATAAGGCCAAAAGCGATAGAATCTAAATTGTATTATCTTGTAAACAAAAGAAAAGAGAGGATAACTCAGCCTCTGCGACTGCAGCCACTTTCAATGCCTTGGTTCTGCATTTGTCACAGTACATATCCACTTTCAGCACTATCTTTTGCTGCACCACAAAATAACCAAACATATAATGAATAAATTTCAATCAGAGTTTGTAAAATCAGAAAAATTAATATTACAGAACAATCATATAAAGCTATTAAGTTGCGTGTTACGTTCATGTTTCCTAAAAGATTCAGTATGGAGTTCAAATTTTGGAATGCTTCTATGGGTTCAGATCATTTTTTTGTATACTGCCACTTTGTTGGACGGGACGCAGTTTCTAAGCATTTTCATTTGCATAACAATGCCATTCAGGTAGCCTACTCAGCCAGTTACTTTCAGAGGCTTTATATTTTTCATAAAGATGTAGCATTGCCTCAAGTCTGGCCTCGCCCACCCGAGAAACCACTCAATCCTCCACATGCCAGGTATGTTTCTCATACTAAATACAGGCATTACCTAAACTTACCATAGAGGTTTCATGTCTGCATCTGTTATGTAGTTGCAACATCTGATATTAATAGACTCAAGTAAAGTTATACCTTGCATATTAATAGAGGTTTGTCCCCTCTTCTGTTGATGTTAAGAATCAAAGTATGACATATGGTGCTGCTACTGGGTAGTTAAGGTTGCATTCCCTACATTCTGAGCTTGGCATACCTCTTTATTGGGCTAATCTTCCAGTGATAAACATTTATTTATGATTTAGTTTATCAATAAAGATAAAAGACGAGGTTCATTCTCCTTTGACCAAGGAGATGATTCAGTTGGAATGGTCTCCGTAGCTTATGTCCATTATTTGAACATCACCTTGCAACCGGAATTTTCACCAAAGTGGCTGGACATAAAAAAAAATTACAAACAAATGGTCAAGATTAGCTTCATCTATATCTTCACTCTAACTTAAGGGGTAATAGTGAGAATAAAGGTTTTTTATGCTTTTATGTAACTAATAGGAGGCGTTCACACTATTGATCTAATCTCTGCCAATTCCTAGTCACATACCCAACTTAGTTCTCACGTCTTTTCGGTCTCTTCCTCTCTTCTTCTTATTGATCTATTATATTCAAATCAAAATTCAATCCAACAAGCCTATATCTAAATTCCCATACAGGTTGTCACTATATATAATGGGAGCGCGGATCCGTGGGTACTCAACTTTAGGATAATCTTCTAGACAGTCAACAATTACGACCCATTTAAAGATGCTTAAAGGAATTTTAACAGTATGGATATGAGCTACTTGTTATGAAGGTCATTCTCACAAAAAATGAAGTTCTTTCAATATTTTTATCAACATTAAAAAAATAATTTAAGTACCACAAATTGTAGACATTTTTAATTATCGATTATATCCAAATTTTAAAGTTGTACATTATGATGTTGAAATATCAGAATGATAGTAATGTACGAGGATAATCTCAATAGTAAAGAGATCATATCCAAATGGTTACAAAAATAAATCGTCTTTAAATGGGTCCTAATTGCTGAGTGTCTAGAAGAGTGTCCCGAAGCTAAGTGTTCATGGATTCTCCCATATATAATATATACTATAATCTAGTAATTAAAATGGATGTATCCTTCAAGTCCAACATAGGCCATAGAAACTTCTAACTATAAGTATGAGTTTCTAGTAATCTAGATCCAACATTCAACCTCATATTGCAACAAATTACTAGAATATGCAAATGTTCACAGCCACTGTACAGTGTAACTGTTCACCCATATAAACAAGCATAGTCATATGCATATTACTAACTTGAAATATCATATTGAACTTGTACATTACACAAGGGAGGATTTTAAAGCTTCTGATATGATGTATTCCATCAAAGATTGTGACTCTCAAAATATGATATATCTAATAAGTCCCTCGGAGAATAAGAAGTATTTGTCTAGGTTTTTATAGTATAATCAGGCACACTGTATTTCAAACTCACCACATCTCAAGCTAAGTTGTAATACAATACTGAATCATTACATGGTTGCAGGAAATAGACTGATTGTTAAACCTAAATATAGGAATTCGTAAGCATATCGGCTCTAGAAAATCAAATAAATACATAGGTGGTGTAAGATGGAATATAATACCTGAACATAATGATGATTCAGTTGTTTTAATCAGTCAATTTTCACACATACTTTATCATCAAAGAAAGCGTGGTTGTTTCTTTTTAGAATGGCTACTATCGTGTACCCCAAGGCCTACAACCCACCAAGAAGGCGTACACTCACTTCGATGGAGATTCTTGGTAATATGATGAATAGACTATCTGTAGCCCATTCCTGTCATCAGCAAGAACAACAGACAACTATTAAGAGGTCTTTATTACTTCGAAAATATTCTAACAAATAAAGATCCCACTAAAACCATCTCTTCAGTCTCAAATAAAGTTATCTAGCATTCATAGCTAATATCATGCATAAGTACTAAGCACGAATATTATCAAATATCTGTTCTTGTATTCTACCAATTTATTTTTTTTTAGGAAAGAAATAAGTAACAAACAGGAAATGCGCGGAGAAAGAAAGTGAGTGAGGAATTCGATGCTTTACTCTCCTCGGATAATCATATACGAAGGGGGTGGGGTGGGTAATAATAAACCTGCTTAGATTCCAACCCCCCATCCCCGCCCCAATACCGGTTTAAGCTAAATGGAGATCCCCGAATCCGCCTCACTTTACAAATCCTAATCCCATCCCCGCCCCACTTAATTTAAAAAAAAATAAAAAAAATACACACACACACACAAGATATAAGGTACTGATTCAGACCATATTTTGATGTAAAAATGTCCCCAATATATAACCATCAATTTTTTATGACATAAGTATAAATAAACATAGTAAACAACATAAATAACTTAAAATGTTTCCTACAATTTGCCCAACATGTATCTTAATTTAACATTAAATTTTGTTTGGTCACAGGTGATAAAGATACATATACATTCTTCAACAAACAGGCCTCCAAAGTCCAGCAGATAACAATATAATTGATAAAACCAACTCAAAAGATACATGGTACTGATTCAGACCAGCCATATCAAAAATGCTAATGAAACGCAATTGAGAGCAAGTACGCTAGATTTAGGATAAAAAAAGTCTTCCACCTTGCCACAAGCTACTCGAACCTTAAGCACCCATATTTCTCTAACGGCAATTGCCGAATCCATTTTAAGCAAAACTAAAATCAGACCATGACATAACCAAAGCATTTATTTTTTTGTGTGTTCAGGCTGACTTAAATAGTTCACTGAAAAAATGTTTGTATTACAGCAAGTGGAAGAGAACATAACATTACCAAGAAACTAACATTACCAAGAGGAAGAGAACATAAACCATAAAAAAAATAGCAACAAGAAAGTACTCCAATAAATTACAATTTGATTCAAACATCAATTCGATATTTCGATTCCAACAAGAAAAAACTCCAACAAATAGCAATTCGATTCCAACAAGAAAGAACTTTAACAAAAGATTGTAATTCAATTCAGAGAGAGAAAAATAGATCTAGAGAGCATACCCGTTGTATATCTTGCAATTCGATGCCTCAATTTTGCTGGTAATGGTTCCTCAATTTTGTTGATTTCCCAATTTATATGAAATCAAAGCAAAGAATTGCATCTAGAGAAGAATTGCATTTGAAGTTCAAAGAATTGGTGAGAAGAATTATTACTCTTTCATTTCGATTTGAAGGGTTTGGAGTTATTAGGTATTTAGGGATTTAGGTTGAGAGTTAAAACTCTGAGAAGAGAAGAGAGGGATTGAGATCGCAGAGAGATGTGTGGTGGAATTAGGATAGTGGAGAGATGATGTATCAAAGGGAGAAAATGAGAAACCGGCAGTCTCTAAATTTGAAATTGAATGGTTTTCTCGACTTCAGGAGGAGTCAATTTTTTTGAGTCAAAAATAAGAGTGGAAAAATAAAAAACGACGGTGGTTCTAAAATAATGACTATTAATGAAAGTTATATTGTTACAACAGACCAACCAAATCGTAAATCTACCTTTAAAAGTGTCATTATTTATAGTTTTTGGCTTAGTGGAAATTACGTTGTAGGGTTTGGTATGAGGAAGGGCGTTTCTCGGTAGTTGACATTATATAAAAGAATCAGCAACACTCTACATGAGAGCATAACCAAGATTAAGATAACCCGTAGCAGTAACTTTAGTGACCTTATCTCTCTTAAAGTACTACAACTCGCCAATCAATCGATACACATGAAAAAGCTAATTATCGTCAGATGGAGACATCTGCCTATATGTTACTTCAAACTAAACAATGACGGTTCAGTACTTACTTCATGATTAAGTGGTGCAGGTGGTATTATTCGAAACAATCTTGGTGAACTTCAGCTTGGTTACAGTATAAAAATGGGTACTGGCACTAACACATCTGCATTAATGTTCACTTTACTCCATGGTTTATTGCACTGTAAAAGGCATGGTTGGATTCCTTTTATTGTTGAGGTGGATGCCTATCTTCTATTAAACTGGTATAGGTGCAAGCACACATGTTCGCCAAAGTACATCACAACTTAGAAACTCATTAGTCAGCTAGGAAGGGAGCTACATATCATCATGCTACACACTTACAGAGAAAGAAATAGAACGACTGATGGACTATTAAAACTTGGTAGTTCCTAACATTCACAAATATTTTGGAATGCGTCCATATTACCAAGGCAAATTTGGGCAACTTACATCTTGGATAAAATAAGAACAACTAGTATTAGGCAGTAAACTAGTAGCTAGGATTTATGTCCTCCACATGTACTATTGCTTATGCTAAATAAATAAAACAAATATTTGATCAAAAGAAGAAAGAAAAAAAGACATTAAGTACCTTGTAACGAATGAAACTTCTGCAAAAGAAATTTAAAGGATTCTAGATGAAAAGTACTTGGCAAAGAGTATCCAAAATCGACTCCACTTGAAGAGGAAGCTTTATCACTTCATTATGAGGCAAGAGATTAGTATGTCGGAGTACTTGAATGACTTCACCAAGTTGTTAGTCGACATGGAAAATCATGAAGATATAGTTGGGGATAAAAATAAGGCACTCTTGTTCTTGAACTCGCTTTCGGAAGAATTCGAGCATTTCGTTACGACGATAACTTATGGGAAGAGTTGATTGAAATACATGGATGTGATTACGGACGTTGTAAACCATGAGTGCAGGAGGAAGAAAAAGTGTGAGTCCGATAAGTCTACATCTGAGGTAATGACAATTTGAGGAAGATCTTCGGACAAGAAGAAGGCGGGTGGGAATAATTCTCGGCCAAAATCGTGAGGTCGTGATGGAAAAAAATTAAATTGGGAAATGACCAATGTGCGTTTTGTAAGGAAACGGGTCATTGAAAAAATGAATGTCCCACGCTTCTTAAGAAGAAGAAATGGGGAAAATTAGCCTCTTCTGTAAATATAGCTCAAGACACTGCAAATGGAGGTAATAATTATGATTTCACTTTGACTATTTTATCTAGTCAATGTGTTATTGATACAATTTAGATTCGGGTGCTACTTATCATATTTGTCCCGAAAGGGGTAGTTTTTCTAGTATGAAAATACTAGAATGTGGAATGGTGTTGGTGGGAAACTATACGGACCTATTCCTCGATCAAACCTAATTTGAACAATTTCTAGTTCGAACTACCTCCATATCAGACTTGCACATTCTACATGTGACATGAACCGTCAGCATTGACACCTACACCACGAACTGATGAAGAACGCGGGTCGAGCATAATAAAAAAAACATGAACAAGTTAAAGATACCTGTCTGTCACAAACTTAACAGTTACTTAGTCAAACGTCACTTACTACACTGTTCGAAGAACGTGCGTCAACATGATAAAGAACTACGGACAAGGCCAATATAAAGAAAAGGTTCTAGAAGAGATAATTACTAGAAAAATATACGAGAAATCACCAAGAAATCTATATTTTCTAGATTCTCAAAATACCAAAATTCTTATTTACAAGATCAAGTATTTATAGTTTGAATGATCACTTGTAATAAGATATCGGCCTCAAGTAATAAAAGTCACTATTACTAAAGCCCTCAACTCGAGGTCATTGTTTTTTTACCTATTCAGAGGTTTTCCACGCTAAATTACCTGTGTCATTTCTTAACTTACATTAGTTTTTGTCACAGGAACATTTGTGTAAGAGCTAATTTCAAGCCATCTCAAGCTTACGAAATTATACCATTATAAAAATGATAATCCTTGCTGCATCATGGGGATAGGTACCATTCATCTAAAGTTGCACAATAGGCTTTTTAAAGAGATTAAAGAAGAACATTATCTTGACAGGGTTACTTGAAATGAAAGGATGCAAGATTGTGTTTGAGAATGGGGTATAATGGAGTCATGGCTGTATTAAGGGGCAACTTGGTATTATTTGGATGATATAACTATCCTTGGTGAGGTTTTACCGCGGGAAGGGAGGAGACCAATTTGAGTAATACCACACGTCTATGGAATATGCGTTTAGCGCATGCGGGAGAATAATGTACCAGGGGTTATTGAAAGGTGCCAAGATGTACAAATTAGATTTTTGTTAATACAGTGTTATTGGCAAGCAGACAGGGGTAAAGTTCTGTACCGTTATCCACAGTACTCATGAAGCCCTTGATTATATTCACTCTGATGTTAGGGGACCCTCCTAGGATGCATTGCTAGGGAGGAAACATTACTTTATGTCTTTTATGGATGAATTTTCTAGGCGTGTATAGGTGTACTCCATGAGGAGCAAATATGAAGTCCTAGAATTTTTTATGACGTGGAAGAAATTGATTAAAACTCAGACTGGTAGAAAGGTCAAGTTGATCCATTCGGATAATGGTGGGGAGTAAACTAGTGATCCATTCGTGCAAGTATGTCAGGATGAGGGGATAGTTTGACATCTCACAGTTATAGAGACACCACAATAAAATTGAGTAGCTGAGCGCATGAACCGTATTTTATTGGAGAAGGTGCGGTGTATGTTATTCAATTCGGGGTTGGGCAAGGCATTCTGGGCTACGACTTTGACATATGCATGCAATCTTATTAATAGGTTGCCTTCGGCTGCAATTGAGGGTAAAACACCAATGGAAGCTTGGTCAGGATAACCTACTACAGATTATGATACTCTTCGTATATGTGGGTGTCCAGCATACAATCATGTTAAGGATGGTAAGTTGGATCCACGAGTAAGGAAGGCCATTTTTTTGGATAAGAATAAGAGTGTGAAAGGCTCAAATTGTGGGATACGAGAAATCGAAAGATCATTATGAGCAGAAATGTAACTTTTGGCGAGGCTTTTATGATGAAGTTACATTGCTCTAAGCACATAGAAAAGATGACAAGCGAGGTATTGCAGCAGGTAAAGATTGGTACATCTTTACATTGGCCATAGAGTTCCGTAGTAAAAGGGGGGTCATCTACCGGTGTGACAATGGGTGATGAGCCACCAGTTCATGTTTCAAATGATGAAGACACGAATGAAGGTAGAATATTTGGTAGTACGGATGATAATATTCTGGTGGTGGAGTCAATCGCAACGAGTAAATTAAATAGGGATATAAGTAAACTGAGTTGGCTTACAAAGAACATGGCACTTCCAAAAGCAAAGGCCATGGTAGCTTCTGTGCTACCGATCATTAAAGAGGATCTTCCTTCCAGTTATAAGGGAGCTATTTACAGTTTCAGGGCCAAGCATTGGGAGGAAGCGATGAAGGAAGAGATAAATTCGCTTTTCAAGAATAAAACTTTGGAACTATTAAAGTTGCCAAAGGGAAAGAAGGTGATTGGTTGTAAATGGGTATACACTAAGAAACAAGGATATCTTGATAATGATATACGCTTCAAAATAAGACTCGTAGCCAAAGGCTATGCTCAAAGGGAGGGGATTCATTATAATGAAGTATTTTCTCTTATGGTGAAACACTCATCCATTCGTATCATATTGGCCTTGGTAGTGCAATTTAATTTGGAGTTGCAATAACTCATGTTGAGACGCTATTTTTACATAAAAATTTGAAAGAAGAAATCTATATGACTCAATCGAGTGGGTTTATGGTTGTGGGGAAGGAAGATTATGTCTATAAGCTGAAAAGGTTGTTGTGCGGTTTGAAGCAGTCTTCAAGACAATGGTATAAATGGCTTGATCAGTTTATGATTGGGTAGAAGTACAAGCGGAGTCATTATGACAACTGTGTCCACTTACACAAGCTACGTGACGGGTCTTTTATTAACTTACTTTTGTATATGGATGATATGTTTATTGCGTGTAAGCATAAAAGCGAGATTGACAAGCTAAATAAGCAAATGGGTCAAGAATTTGAAATAAAGGATCTTGGTTATGCGAAAAAGATTATGGTATGGAGATTCATAGAGATATAGAGAATTAAACAGCACGTCTCTCTCAGACGACGTACATGAGGATGGTACTTAAGAAATTTGAAATGATGGAAACACAAAATCTTTAAGTACACCCCTTACTCCTCATTTTATGCTTAAGGCTTCTATGTCTTCAAAATCTGATAAGGAACGTGATTATATGAGTCAAGTTTCTTATGCTAGTGTAGTTGGTAGCTTAATGTATGCTATGGTATGTACTCGGCCAGATATTTCACAAGCAGTTGGTATGGTTAGTCGATACATGCATGATCTGGGTAGAGATCATTGGCGAGCCGTGAAATAGATTCTTCAGTATATCAAAGGTACAGTGGATATTGGTTTGGAATTTTGTAAACAAGATTCGATTGATCGGTTTTATGTGGGTTATATGGATTCAGACTATATGGGTGATTTTGATAAACGGCGGTCCACTACCGGGTATGTGTTTACATTGGGTGGAGGACCGGTTAGTTGGAGATCTATGCTATAGTCAATGGTGGCATTATCCACTACTGAGGCGGAGTATATGGCAGTGATTGAGGCGATAAAAGAATCTATTTGGATGAAAGGTCTTCTGTGCAATTTAGGCATTAAGATGGACTATCTTGATGTTTTCTGCGATAGTCAGAACACTATCTTCTTGGCCAAAGATCAGACTCACCATCAACAAACAAAATATATTGATGTACGTAATCACTTTGTTAGAGAAGTCTTGGAAGAGGGTGAGATTCTATTGAAGAAGATTCACACCAAAGATAACCCGGCGGATATATTTACGAAAGTTGTTTCAGGAATTAAGTTCAATCATTGTTTGGACTTAGTTCAAATACTTCATATTGATTGATTGGATTTTTAGGAATTGTGGGTGACTTGATCTACGATACGTAGGCAACCATTGATTTGATGCAGTTGATTTTGGTTCCTTGGGACATTTGATTTTTTTCTTGTTCTTTGGGATGCTTAGATTTGGTCCTTTTGTGGATACCTGGTTTGGGTGGTTTCCTTGGGCCGCTTGTGACTTTGGGTCTTTGGGGACATTTAATAGTGGATAGGGTTTGTTTAGGTTTGTTTGGATGGTGGCTATGTTCAGCTCAGATTTTGGTTCATTTGGTTTTGGGGAAATCTTTACCGAATTGTGGGGCCGCTTGTTGCAAAGTCGTTCGAACAAGATTCATTATCGTTTGAATGGAACTTGGTCAGTTCAAACAGTAAATTGGCCTAATCAAACAGAACAGCCTGATCACTTTTTGTTCAAATAGAAATTGGGTCTATTCGAATAGGCTTCGAAAAAACTCAATTTTGAGGTTTGTTTGGAACCCATGACTTACCTCGAGATTTGAGCAATTGTAAATAGTTCCCCAACTATAAAAAAAGGACTTAGGTTCTTTGAGAGCCAACCCTTGGTGAGATCAATTTGAGAGGAAATCCTTATGAGAACCTCTAATTGCTTTGAGTGATTGTAACCTTGGATCTTGAATAAACTCTCTCTCTCTCTTGTATGGTAGATGTAGGCAATTGCCGAACCACTTTAAACTTGTCTATTTTGTATTTCTTTGATTGGTGCTTGTTCATTGCTAACTAAATTTAAGGTTGGAGCTTCAGGTTCTGCGGTTGTGACTCAACAAGACGTGTGTACAATAAGCAGATGATGGTCAAAATAACAACGTTGTTTGCCAATTTATGTCCATAGGTATGCTAATATATCAGTGAAATAATACGATCAACATGATAGATCAAAACATCAAAACTGTATTTAAATTCATTTATTGTTGTGCAGTTGAGTCATGAGTGTCTTGATCCTTAATAAAATCGTAATTTATGGATAGCCATTTTTCTGGCAAGCGGTTATAATTTATCTACCGTAAACACCTCAAGGCTCATGCGATTGATTTTAATTTGTGTAAGTAGATCTTCTTTAAATTTATGATTTATTCTGTGATTCAAGGCATACATTTAATAGACTTCCACCCTCTTATTCCCTGAGTAACATTAACGTCCTTGTTGCTATTTTGAAAAGTTGGGAAGTCAACATCTAATATAGCACTCACAGAAGTGAGGAAAGCTGATCACGTTGCAGTCGAAGTTGATTAGTATGCCAGCATAGTGGCTGCATATTCAAGCTTCACGGTATATGTCCATGGTGCACTAGCCTAGTTTGATCTCTATATCTTATAGATAATATATCAAGTTTCTTGCTATAAAATGTCGACTAAATAAATCTATATTTTCATATTTTAGGTCTATATGAATTGAAAAATGATTACCATCCTTAAGAAGTATCATTGAAAAACCTTTTATAACGCAGAAGGAGCCATAATAAAATAAATAAAATAAAGTGTAACTTCACCAAATTTTTATAGCTAGTAAAAAACATCTGGTGAGTAATAGACGACTATAGGACTCCAAACTGTATGTCTTGAATCACTCCATTCCAACGCGGCAACAAATGTCTGATAAACATTAGGGTCGG
This sequence comes from Kingdonia uniflora, assembly GCA_014058105.1. NCBI lineage: Eukaryota > Viridiplantae > Streptophyta > Magnoliopsida > Ranunculales > Circaeasteraceae > Kingdonia > Kingdonia uniflora. The sequence continues at coordinate 838,550 of JACGCM010000698.1, read as the reverse complement.
AATCATTCTGCAATCTACCCTTAGAACATATCTAGCAGCCAATTTGATTTATGGTGTGGGCTCTGAAAGGGGGCCCACAAAAAACCCAACCCACACCTAACCACTCCCTGCAGCAAGTTTGAGTTACACACGTGTATTTTATTTATTTGGAAGAGTTCAAAGTACCGTGCGGTGTTCCATATACCGATCTGTGTGCCCTTTACCACTGCTTATGCTATTAGCCCAAAATCATACCCAACTCGAGTTTTATAACAGTGTTTCCTACTCCCTCTCTCTCAAATTGAAGGTTTACCTAAAAAATTTCTCAATTTCTTTCAAAACATAATACATATGCTAGAGGAAGACCCACATCCCAGTACATTACCTGGGTTTAGAGTGAGAAGAGATACAGAGCGAGCCGTAACTCGGCCGAGGTCCAGGATAAAGAAAAAGCTAGTTGAATTTGATGATGTCCAACAGCCTATACCAAGCACACCCAAAGAAAATTACCTGCAGAGGTTTATTACCCAACTCGTAGATGGCATCACTCATATCTATTACACTATCCCGCTTAGGTATCTCGCGGCCGAAGCCAATTTTGATGCGGCTGCCCAATATAACTGGGGTTCTGTTGTTCTTGCTTCCCTGTACCATGGTTTGGATACTACTGTCACGGCCGGGGGTGCCATCACTGGATTTTTCCAACTTCTGACGGTACACTAACACTTTTTCCTTAGAAGTTACAAATCAAATATCTTCTAATAAATGTCTTAAATATAACTATAATTGTTTTTTATGTTGTTATGAAATACAGTATTGGTTTTACGAGTATTGTGGGGCTGGTCACCCTATTATCAAGGAAGATATTATCTTCTCGGCTTGCCCGCACCTCTGGGAATGGGAGTGGGGGAACAAGAAGAAAACAAATGACCAGGCAGGCAATTTACTTATTCTAGGTAGATACAACATTGGCCATTAGACTATTAATACGATCACCTAGTGACTTTGGTTAGAATCTGCAGTGTCTGAGTGAGATGGCATTCGAATAGTGTCGCTCCTGTCCAGTACAAAGATGCCACTTCAAGTCCCAAATGGAAACTGTGAGAATTACCTGGGAGATAGATGTTAGAAGCAGTTGACTGGCACTGTAGGTATTCCATTGGATCCTCCTTTTAGCATGTCGTCACATCTTAGTCCACTGGATTTATAAGCGATAAGACAGGCCAGCTTCGTTGACTGTGAGCAGTTTGTGATAGGGGAGGAGCGAGAGACTTGTACTTCATACTGGGTTGCCCAAACTGCAGAGGTTTGCCCCTGTTAACAGATTCCCAGAGGATGGGGAATATAAATTTATTCAGACCCTCTGCACTCAGGGTTGGTATTGCACCCATGGTGGTGACGTCAGCGTCGATTCATAGCTTGTCCCAGAACTTCATTTTTCCTAGCAAGCCCAAGGAGCTAGACCCGGGGTGGTACATGGAGTGGACAGGGAGGCATGAACCTACTCTCCATCCACCACTTGAGGGACCCATAAGAGATATCTGCCTCTTACGACGCAGAGGAACTATGGCACCAAAATCATGGTATGCGGTGACTTTGCCTTACAGAGTCTACACGGGATGCCCAAAGGATACAGGAGTTGACTGATGAGGTAGCTACTCTGGGGAGGTACATGGACAATATAGGCGACCAACTATATGAACATGTAAGTAATTTATTTATGTTTTTTTTTTTCATAATGTAATTTTTATTTTGTCAAATTATTTATAAATATTCTGTATCCAGTTCACGACCTACATATAAGAAAGGGGTGTGACGTACGGGTGGTGCCGCTATCACCTAGAGGTGGCACAAGGACGAGGCAGTGTGAATCTGGTCCGTGAACAAGGGGAGGTGGTACTAGCTGGTGGGGGTGGCGTACTGGAGATGATTCTGGCCCTTCTCAGTAGATATAGATGTTTCTGATGTTTTTGTAGACGTAATCTTTTATTGTAAACATCAGTGTTGATAAAATTATATTATTAATTTTGGGTCTGTTTCTCTATATAAGTACTTGTACGACCTGATCTCACATTTCTTTATTCGTATATTTGATGTTTATGCCTTATTTTCGTATGAATAAAGACATGTTTATGCGCATATTCGATGCATTCATTATACATGATCATTACTTTTTCTAAAAACCTAACGCTGGTATTATGCGGTTATCACCGTTCCAAAAGGTAGTCGAGGCACTATGTTTCTTAAGCTACGGTGTTGCGGCACATATTTTTGACAAGTATATTCGAATAAGAGAAAGCACAACCTTGTTATTTGTGGAAAGGTTTTGTGTTACGGTTATAATAATTTTTGGCGAGGAAAATCTTTGAACTCCAAAGGCGGCCAACGTCGAAAAGTTAAAAGCGATCGGAGTGTCACAGGGATTTCTTGGCATGTTAGGAAGCCGTGATTGCATGTATTGGATATGGAAATATTATCCCATAGCTTGGCACGGTCTATTTACTGGTCATGACCTCAAGGTGGCACTAATTCTTGAAGAGGTAGCTTCACGCGACCATTGGATTTGGCATGCTTTTTTTTGGGTTACCAGGGGCTAATAATGATATCAATGTCCTATAATAATCACATCTTTTCACCGACCAGGCCGATGGTATCTCCCCGCCTTGCAATTAAACAATTGCTGGAAAAGCTTAAGATATGGGGTATTACCTAGCGGATGGTATATACCCCAAATGGGGAACACTTGTCCAAACCATATCCAATCCAGTTACAGCGAAACAAATTTTTTTTGCTCAGCAACATGAAAGTTTCCAAAAAGACGAAGAACTGGTGTTTAGAATTTGTAATCTTGGTTTAATATTGAAAAAAATCTGGTTAAATTATAGAACCCCAATATTTTGAACAATGTCATGAAGGCGTGCGTGATAATGCACAATACGACCGTTGAAAAGAAACGAGGTTCATTCTCATCATACTTAGACTACAATCCGGCCAATCCCTCAACTATCGAAGGTGAACGGTTCAATATTATATATGAGCGTAGAAAAATATAATCTTTTATGTCAAAAATGAACCGCATTCGAAGTCGAGAAGTGCACTTTGATCTAAATGATGATCTAATCGAGCATTTGTGGGCCGTAAAGGGAAATCTTTGAAACTAGTACTCTATCTTTTGTATTATCTGAGTATTCTTCAAGTAATGTAATGTTTCTTATCGTATAAGTTTATTAAACAAGTTTATGATATTGCATTAATCTTGTATATGTTTTAACGCAATATTATCAGAAATAAACATTTCCAAAACAAGATGGCATTCTTTAATAGCAAAGTACATTATTCAAACAATTACATTATTAGAAGGTAAACTACATTCATAGAAAGAAAACTTCTATATACAGCAAAGTTAAATTACATTTCATCACCACTTTAAGTACCTGGTCCGCCCCCCTTGGCCAAACGTTCCATGACCTCAGCTTGTCTTTGCAGATAGTATTAAAATACAGGTCCAAAAAGATTACTCAGGTCTTTATCAATAATTTTACGAGCTTCCTTTGCATGTTCCAAATCCAATTTGGCTTGCCATTGTTGATTTTCTTTCCCTTCTTCTTTCCTTTTCTTCTTTCGCTTGTCTTTTCTCTAACCGTAGTTCATCCCCAACATTATTTGGATACCACTACCAGATGCAACAATACCATCCAATTCCTTTTCTATTTCAAGGTTCTTTCTAAAAAGATTTTGGCTGATAGGCTTCCACCCTTATTCAACGAGCCATCTAATTCAGAATTTGGGCTTGCAGATTGAGGTTTAGGTGGGCCGTCGGGGTCCTCCAAAAGATTGTTTGATCCGACCAAGTTCCCTAGAGAAGAATTATTCGATGTTCTCCTGGCAACATTTCTTGGTACATTCCCTGCATGGTTCAACCCATCATCCCTTAGGTTGGCCCATTGCGGTTCTCGTGCTAAAATCTTATATGCTTCACGGTGTTTGAAGTTATTGCCGCCATTCAAGCTTTGATAGATCTTGTGTGCATCATTTTCTACAATTCACAAAATTACCAAATAAAAATAAATAACGTGTATATCCGCGAGAAATAAACAAAATTGAGTTAAAGGAAATTAGAACATTCCTGATCTTCTTCTATTTTCCTACTACTATTTTTAAATCGTTCTTAACCAGCTATCCCTTTGTACGCTGTACATTGTGTATTAAGGGTATTCCTCTATGATTTGGTCAACCCACTACACATTTTGATAGAAAGTGAAACCCTTTGTGCGACCTACTGTTTAGATAGAAGTTGTTACCCATGCCCTTGCGAGACACGTAAAGTCTTCTTTCATCCAATGCAGTCCAGCATCATCAGTCTCATCCAAAAACTCAGCATTTTCTGTCACTTGCAAGCTTTGTTAATATTTTTAGGGTATTCTTTTCTTTCTTCTTTTTCTTTTATCTTTCTGGGGCGCCACCGCTTTAGCATGTATTGACGCTTTTATGTCATATTGACTGTGCTGAGTAAATTTACCATGGAATAGGTAGTTCTGAAAGTAATTTGGAGGTTGAAAACCTTAAGGCTGAGTGAGAGGATATGGCTGATAGTATGGGCTAAACGCCTGAGACATGGTAAATAGAGGTAGGATCTGTGATTGGAATGGAGATTGGAATTGCAATTGGTTGTGGTAGAGGTATGGAGCAAATTGTGATGACAGGTGTTGGGTGAATGGTGTTGTAGGTAGGTTATGGGAGAACAGGGTCGACGGTGTAGAGTTATTACTACTGGTACCAGAGTTTACCATTTGGGGAGAGCATAGAGGTTCTCCTCTGTGCTCTGCAATTGGCTTTGGGGGAGAAGAAGTGGTCAGGGAGTGATGAGGAGATATATTTGAGAATGGAGGAGTTTGGATTACCGTGCAATATTCTTTTTGCCGCCCTGAAAATCTTGGCGGTAAAAGGAACACCGCGCGGTAATCAAATCACCGCCAAACTTATTTTTTTTTGGTTTAAGCTCCTCAAACTCAATTTGGTTCTGACATGTCCTGCTTGGCAAACCCACACCCATTTTTTTGCTGCTGGGAGGCTAAAAATGTGAGTTTGGGTTTGGGTTTGCAAACCCAACCCAAACTCTCACCTTGTTGGATATGCTCTGAAGAACATCTCTAGCAACCAGTTTAACTTTTAGTGTGGGCTCTGACAAGGGGCCCACAAATAACCCAACCCACGCCCGGCCTCTCCCAGCCACAAGTTTGAGTGGTAAATGTGTATTTTATTTATTTATTTATTTGGAAGAGTTCAAAACACCGCGCAGTGTTCATTTTTACCGAGCGATATTTCTTTTACTACTACTTGCACTATTAACCAAAAATCATACCCAACTTGAGTTTTATAACCGTGTTTCCTCCCCTCTCTCTCTCTCAAATCGAAGGTATACCTAAAAAATTTCCCTATTTCTTTCAAATTGCAATGTATATGCCATTGGAAGACCCACACCTCAGTACATTACCTAGGTTTAGTGTGACAAGAGATTCATAGCGAGCCGTAACTCAGTCAAGGTTCTGAAGGAAGAAAAAGCGGGTAGATCTTGAAAATATACAACAACCTAAACCAAACCCACACTAAGAAAAATACCTGTAGATGTTTATTTCCCATCTCCCAGAAGGCGTCATTCATATCTATTACACTGGCAAGGAACTCACGGTAAGTTTTTGTGTAATTGTGAATTTGTTATTTCAATAAATTAAGTGTTTGTCAAAATGCTCTAATGAACAGATGCGTCCGCACGGCACATTAACTACGGTGATCAAAGTTTGGAAAGATATTTCCATAATTCCACTGGTAAGGGATGCCGTAATGAATATATTCAGGCAGTTGAGGGTTATACGCTTGGATAATTCTGATTATCGGCTAATTCAGGCGGTTATAGAGCGTTGGTGACTGACAACGCATAAATTTCTGTTCCCATGTACGGAGATAGGGGCCACTCCTCTCAATTTCCAGAAGCTGACATCATTATCAATCGGCCGATATGCGACACAGGTGCCGTATGATGACGCATGGAGTATTTTATCCAATGCGAGGCAATTGCTTCCCAACATTGATTCCAGCCATATAAATAGTGGGAACGCTAGCATTTTACATTTGAGGACGTACTTGACCATCGCAATTGATCGGGAGGATGATATTACTATTGCTCGTGCTTTTATCATCTTCATGATGGGACATTTGTGGTTCCAAACAGCCAACGACATCGTCCCGCTTGGACATCTCACGGCCGTGGCTAATTTGGATGAGTCTGCCCAATATGACTAGGGTTCTGCTATTCTTGCTTCCTCGTACCATGGTTGGGATACCGCAGTTACGACCGGGGGTGCGATCACTGGATTTTCCCTACTACTAACGCTACACTAACACTTTTTCCTTACAAGTTACAAATCTAATATCTTCCAATAAACGCCTTAAATATAATTTCTAATTGTTTGTTATGTTGTTCCAAAATATAGTATTGGTTCTATGAGTATCGTAGGGTTGGTCACCTTATTATCAAGGAAGATGTTAAGTTCTTGGCCTATCTATGCCTCAGAGCATGGGAGAGTGGGAGGAAGAAGAATATAAATGACCAGGCAAGCAATTTTTTAATGCTAGGAAGATACCATATTAACCACCGTACTATTAAGACGATCACCTGATGACCTTGGTAAGAATCTGCAGTGTCTGAGTTAGATGGCGTACGGAGAGTGTCGCTCCTATTCCGTATGAGAATGACACTTCAAGTCCGAAATAGAAAATATGAGTATTACTTGGGGGATTGATGTTAGAGGCAGTTGACTGGCACTGCGGGTATTCCTTTGGATCCTCCTCTTAGCATATCACCACATCTTAGTCTAGGGGATTTACTGGCGATGAGATAGGCTAGCTTTGTTAACAGTGAACAGTTTATGATAGGGGAGGAGTGAGAGACATACACTTCAGATTGGGCTGCCCAAACTGAAAAGGTAGGCCCCCTATTGACAGATTCCTAGAGGATGGGGAATATAGATCTGTTCAGACCCAACTCACTCAGAGCTGGTATAACACCCATAGTGGGGACGTCATCGTTGATTCATAGCTTGTCCCAGGACTTCAGTTTGCCTGGCAAGCCCGAGGGGCCTGACCTGGGGTGGCACGTGGAGTAGACAGGGATCCGTGAGCTGCTCCCCATCTACCGCTTGAGGGACCCGCCAAAGATGTCTGCTTCCTAAGGCGTAGAGGAGTTATAGCACCTGACTCATGGTATGCGATGACTTTACCATATAGTGTCTTCGCGGGACGCCTAGAGGATGCAGGAGTTAAATTGTGAGGTAGCTACTCTGAGGAGGCACTTGGAAAGTGTAGACGACCAACTATATGCGCATGTAAGTTATTTATTTATTTTTTTTTTTTTTTCATAATGCCATATTTATTTTGTCCAAAAATTTATAAATTTTATTTGTTTTGTTCAGGACCTACATCTGAGGAGGGGGCATGACGTACGGGCGGTGCCGCCACAACCTGAAAGTGGCGCGAGGACGAGGCAGCGTGGATCTGGTCCGCAAGCCAGCGGAGGCATTACTAGCCACAGGGGGCAACGTACTGGAGATGATTCTGACCCGTCTCAGTAGATATAGGTGTTTTTAATGTTATCATAGATGTAATATTTTATTGTAAACATCAGTTTAGAATAAATTCTATTGTTAATTTTGGGGTTGTTTCTCTATAAAAGTACTTGAACGATCTGATGTCATATTTCTTTATATAAATCAATATTTATCAATTTATTTATTGTCTTGAATTTAAATAGAAATCTAATTACAATTCTTGAAATAGTAGTTCTACACATAAAATATAACTCAAAATAGATACAATTAAATTTAATTCATCATTTAAGTCTGATGTAAGGAAATAACTCGGACAATTCAGTAAGGGGGAGTGGATCCCGTCCATTGTTTTCTAGCCAATAATTTGTAGAAGGATAGGGCGGGACGTAGTTCTGGTAAAAAATATCGTATGGAGTCTCGAACGGGACCGACTGGTTGTATTTGTCATACCATTCTTCTTTGGCTTTGCAGAGAATATAACCTAGCTGAATACCTCTGACCCGTATATCAATACTCATTTGCATCTCATGAAACTCATCACACTTAGCCTTAATAACAATCCACTATTTTACAAATTTCTAGGAGGGTATTGAAGTTCCGTGTGCGTCCAGAATTAGACATGAGTTTTATTCCATAATTGATTGTAATTAAGTTGTCAGAGAGTAGATTATCAACAAAATACTGCCAAGGCACAGTTTTTATTCCTGCCAAATACCACCGAAGAACACTTTATGTTAGAGTGGAAAAACTTGGCATTTTTGAGTGCAAGTAGAGGAGTTTTGTTAGAGCATCTCCAGCCAACATATATATAAAGAAAAAAGTAGCCGTTGTGATCTAAAACTAGCCGTTATGAAGGACCCACCAGAAGAAGTTACGAGTCGTTCAAATGAGGTCGAGAGTCGTTCGAGCAACCCTTTTCCCAATCTCTAGAATTTTTCCCAGGAAACCCAAGTCGTTCTATCGACTCCCTATTTCATTATAACAACCAATGTTCATTTCCCTGGAATTTTGGCCCATAAATAAATTTTGTTCGAACGAGTTTGGATGCCATTCAAACTAGTTCTCAAATATCTAGGGTTTTAGACCAATTGGCAGTGAAAAGAATACTATGCAGTATTCCTTTTACCGCGCAGTAAAAGGAACAACGCACTGTGTTTTTTTTACCATCAAATCCCTGATTTTTAAGACCCAAATCTTCTTCTTCCCCCTTTTACACTTCTCACTTCAATTGGAAACTTCTTCCCCATCTGGTATTACACCCTTCTCTCAACTCTGCAGCCTCAAATGTCTTCTTCATCATCCGATTCATCTATTGGTGATCCTCCACATGTATTGTCGTCCTCCTATGACAATCTTATCTTTGATTGGGGGGCGGCAATTTGCGTTTTGCACCAAACTACAGCAAACCTAGTAGTCATGATGTAACTTCGAGTCATAGCGGGTGTGACTTGGGCCGTAAGGGTAAGAAAAAGAAGCGAGATCACCCATTGGGGCATTATAATTTTATACGGGACTACTTCAAGCCGAATTACACATATGAGCCATGGGAATTTCAGCAATGTTTTCATCTAAATAAAGGCATGTTTAGGCATATATTCGATGAAGTCATTGTACATGATCATTACTTTGTCCAATAACCTAACAACGTTGGTACTATGGGGTTATCACCATACCAAAAGGTAGTCGCAGTACTACATTTCCTAAGCTATGGTGTTGCGGCAGATCTTTTTAATGAGTATATCCGAATAGGAGAAAACACAACCTTGTTATGTGTGGAAATGTTTTGTGTTGCGGTTAAGCAAATTTTTGGCGATGAATATCTTTGAGTATCAAATGCGGCTGACGTCGAAAGGTTAAAAGCGATCGGAGAGTCGCAAGGATTTCCCAGCATGTTTAGAAGCCTTGATTGCATGCATTAGATATGAAAAAATTATCCTATAACTTGACACAGTCAATTTACTGGTCATTACCACAAGGCAATACTGATTCTTAAAGCGGTAGCTTTACACGACCTTTGATTTTGGCATGCTTTTTTTGGGTTACCAGGGTTTAACAATGATATCAATGTCCTGCAACAATCGCATCTTTTAACTGACCTGGCCATTAGTATCAGCCCGCCTTGCAATTATGTAATTGCCAGGAAAGCTTATATTATGGGGTATTACCTAGCGGATGGCATATACCCCAAATGGAGAATACTTGTCTAAACCATATCCAATCTGGTTACAGCAAAACAATTTTTTTTTGCTCAACAACAAGAAAGTTGCTAAAAAGACGTAGAACAGGCATTTGGGATTTTACAATCTCAATTTTATTTTATAAAAAAATTGGTCAAATTGTGGAATCCCGTGGTTTTGAAAAATATTATGAAGGCGTGCGTGATAATGTACAATATTATCTTTAAAGAGTAAAGAGCTTCATTCCCATCATACTTAAACTACAATTCGGCCGATCCCTCAACCATCAAAGGCGAACGGCTCAATATTATACGCGAAAGCTGAAAAATTGAATTTTTTATATCGAAAATGAACTGTATTCGAAGTCGAGAACTGCACTTTGACCTGAAGAATGATATAATCGAGCATTTGTGGGCCGTAAAGGGAAATCTTCAACCCTAGTACTCCATTTCTTGTATTATCTGAGTGTTCTTCAAGTAATATAATGCTTTTTGACACACAAGTTTATTAAACAAGTTTTTGATATTACATTCATCTAATATTTGTTTTAGCGCAATATTATCGGAAATAAACATTTCCAAAATAAGATTGTATTCTTCAATAGAAAAGTACATTATTCAAACGATTACATTATTGGAAGGTAAACTATGTTCTTGGAAAAAAAACTTCTATCTACAGCAAAGTTAAATTACATTTCATCACCACTTCAAGTACCTGGTCCGCCTCTCTTGGCCAGACGTTCCATGACCTCAGCTTGCCTTTGCAAATAGTATTCTAATACAGGTCCAAAAAGATTACACAGGTCCTTATACATGATTTTATGATCTTCCTTTGCTTGTTCCAAATCCAATTTGGCTTGCCAATTTTGATTTGTTTATGCTCTTCTTCATTCCTTTACTTCTTTTGCTTGTCTCTTCACCAACCGTAGTTCATCCATCATTGTTTGGATACTGCTACCAGATGCAACAACACCATCCAATACCTTTTGTGTTGTAAGGTTTTTTCTAAAGTGTTTTTGGCGGATGGTCCTTCTTCCGCCCTTTTACAGCGAACCATATAATTTAGAATTTGGGCCCCACAAATTAAGGTATAGGTGGACCGTCGGGGTCCTCCGATAGATTATTTGATCCGACCAAGTTCCTTGGCGAAGAATTGTCTGATGTTCTTCTGGCTATATTTCTTGGCACATTTTCCACATGGTTTAACCTATCATCCCTTAGGTTGGCCCATCGCGGTTCTCGTACCAAAATCTTATATGCTTCATGGTATTTGAAGACATTGCCGCCATTTAAGCCTTGATAGATCTTGTGCGCATCATTTTCCTGTAATTTGCAAAATTATAAAATACAAATAAATGGCGTGTATATATGCCAAAATTAAATGAAATTAAGTTAAAGGATATTAGTACGTACCTGATCTTCTTCTGTTTTCCCGCTGCTACTCCTAAATCATTCTTGAGCAACTATCCCCTTGTACGCCACATATTGCACATTAAGGGTATACAACTTAAATTTGCTCGACCCACTTGATCGTCGTGTGGGGCACTCAGGGTCTCTGTTAAAGGCAATGTTGACCTTTTGATAGATAGTAAAACTCTTTGTACGGCCCACTGTCTGGACAGAAGCTATTACCCACGCCCTTGCAAGATACATAAAGTCTACTTCTATCCAATATAGTCTAGCATCATCCGTCTCTTCCAAAAGCTTAGCATTTTTTGGCACTTGCACGCTTTGTCTTTGTTTTGTGGGTGCTCTTTTCTTTCTTCTTTTTCATTATTCTTTCTGGGGCGCCGCTGCTTCAACAAGTATTGACGCATTTACGTCACTTGACTGTGCTAAGTAGATTCACCATAGAATATGTAGTTCTAAAAGTAATTTGGATGTTAAAAACCTTGAGCTTGAGTAAGCGGATAGGGGTTATAGTATGGGCTAAACGTTAGAGGCTGCGGTTAAGAGAGTGTAAATGGATTTTGATATTGGCCATAACTGGGATCCCCTTGCGACATGGTAAGAGGAGGTGGGGCCTGTGATTGGAATTGAGGTTATAATTGCGATTTGTTGTGGTAGAGGTAGGGCTGCAACTTTTGTCTGAACTTCTGATTTTTTCTGATTTCCGATCTGATTATTTTGATCCGATTATTCTAAATTATTCCAATCTAATTTATTTGAAAACCATCCGATCTGATTATTCTGAATACCCTCCGATCTGATTATTTCGAGAAATATTCCGAATATCCTTCTAATCCGATTTAATTCTGAATAATCCAAATTCAAGCATAAAACATAGGACCTTAAGATTCTTAACCTAGGGCATTGTTTATCGCCCCTTCTACTCTATTCACCACTGCCTCCATTCTTCACTTCCCTTCACTCCCTCTACTCTTAAGTTAAATCTCTATCGCCTCCACTCCCTCCACTCTTAAGTTAAATCTCTACTGCCTCCATTCTCCATTCTCTATTCTCTACTGCCTCGATTTTGATTCGCAGCGAGGAAGAAAAGTTAAATCTCCTAGCTTCGGTTCTCCTCTGGTTTCAATTTTAAATCTTTGATTCTTGGAGAAGTGAGAACTCTGTTATTATGGTTTTATTTGAAGAAGTAAGAACTCTGTTATTTCGAAATTTATTATAAAATTGATTCCAAATTGATTTCGAAATAATCGAAATTCAAAAAATTATAAAATTTCCAAAGCTTTCAAATTTGGATTCATTTTTACAGTTCCGAAAAAATTGGATCTGATCGGAATAGATTTTATTGTTCTGAAAAAAATCAAAAAAATTCTGACCCCCTCTATTTACGATCCGATCGGATCTGAAAATCGGCCTAGGTTGAGGTATGGAGTTAATTGTGATGATGTGTGTTGAGCAAATGGCATTGAAGGTTGGTTATGGGAGGATGGGGTCGACTGTATAGAGTTATTACTACTAATGGTAGAGTTTGCCATTTTGGGAGAGCGTAGAGGTCCTACTCTATACTCTACAATTTGTTTTGGGGGATAAAAAGTGGCCTGGGAATGGTGAGGAGAAATAATTGAGATTGGAGGAGTTTGGATTACCGCGCGGTGTTCCTTTTGCCTCACAGATTTTCCGGGTGGTAAAAGGAACACCGCGCGGTAATCCAAACACCGCCAAATTCATTTTTTTTGAGTTTGAGCTCCTTAAACTCGGCTTGTTTCTGACACGTCCAGCTCAGCCAACCTACACCCATTTTGTCTCTGCTGGGTAGGGTTTACAAGCCCAAACCCAAACTCTCACCCTGCTGGATATGCTATAACTACGACCTTGAAAGATTTCTCCTCATGTAGTCAGTTGAACATTAAGGAATTTTGAGTAACTAATATTTTAATACCCTTGGGCGATTTCACCATTGCTTTGTACACAGACTTCGTTTCCTACCTTTGTTACGGTATGTAAGAATATGGCTGATATAGGTTTAGACGAGTCACTAGCTAGAACTTGTGCTGTAGGGTAGTTAAGGCTGTCATCTCCCCGAGTCAGGGTAAAGCTTAAACAGTTTACATGGCGTTTGCCCATTAGTACAACAAGGTTTTCACTGTCGTACTCTTCTTTACAGAAAAAACGAATATAAGAATTTGAAAATAAATCGTAAACTAAACCAGGTTATACTGCTTTTTGTAGATTAATTTGGCCCAATCCATAACCGAACCCTGTATCATTTCGTTTTGCCCCCATCTCCGTTGCTACATCAAATAAGAAGAAAATTTTATTATAATTGCCGCAGGGAAAAATATTGTTAAGCAAAGTACAAGGGTTTACCAGTGATCATTAGTACAGACCTAATTGCGTCGGGAGACCAATGGGGATAAATGGGCTTGACATATACGACAACCGCAATTACATGCGAATACACCATTGAAGTTCCCGATATAATATTGAAGTAATCCACAATCGAATTGAGATTACCCTAATTAGAAGAATTTTATGAAAACCACACAAATTGGCAGAAGAATTTCCCCTTTAGAGCTTCAATTGCTCAATGATTTAATTTTAATTGAATTACTTTTAAACTCTAAGTTTCCCTTACCAAATACTTGGATTGATATAAGATAATTTCCACTTGCCTAGTCTTGCCCCTTTATGAGGGTTACAAGTTTCCTAGTTACAAATTAGGACCATTATGCCCTTATAACACCTAAAACATTGAAGGATTACGATAGTCGTTGGAATGAACCCATAGGTCATTCGAATGGCAGAACAAATTTTGCTTATTTATAGCCTCAGTGTGAATTAGTCCTCTAGATCTCCAGGTCGTTCGAACGACTTCAAATGTCATTCGAAAGACTTGACTATTTTTTCCTAAAAGTAGACTCAACTCAGATTGCTCTTCAGGGATCTAATGGTTATTCAACTTTAGCTCGAATTGGTCTTCTGGGATCTTCAGGTCATTCAAACGACTCCAAATGTCATTGGAACGACTTGACTATTTTTGCCTAAATATAGCCTCAGCTCGAATTTGGCTTGTTTCCTCTCATATCTCGTTCGAACGGCTCCATGGCTCGTTTGAACGAATTGGTATCTTTTGAATGGATTCAATCTTCAAATCTTCCTTGATCATGGTTCACCACTTTAGGAGCCTTGAGCTCCTACTCAAGCTTGAACTAGAGATGTGGGAATGTGGCCATGCCCATTTCCCTGTTGTACCACTTCGACTTGCTATGTAGTTGACCTTTCTACCCAACTCAGAACGACTCGCTACTACTTTGTCTTATAGCATGAACATTCCTCCTGCAACGGATCTTTTATTTCCATCAATATGTCATCAATTGACGGTAGACGAGTGTCAATTTTAAAGTCTTCATCAAAAAGAGGTGGCTCAAACAGCTTTAAATGTTCGGCTTTTTTCACTGAATACATCTGAATGAAATGTGGCAAATCCAATTTGAATGCATTATCACCAATCTTCTTTAGTATAGTGAATGGACCATAATGGATAGGTTTGAGTTTCTTACCTTCTCCCTTTAGTTGTTCCTTACCCAAATGCAACCAAACTAGGTCGCCTTCTTGAAAAGTATACTCAACTCAATGGTTTTCGCATCAAGCCTTATACTTCACTTGAGATGCGTTGTATAGAACACAACCATGAATCATACGAGCAATATCTTATTGCATTTATGGTGGAAAGACATAACGCAGCTAATCCAAAAGAGTTTATTCAACCCCGAAATGACCTACCACCTGAGAATAATGAGCCTCACTAATCCAATGCAGACGGTCTCCACCCTCAGGATTACATAAAAGATTACCCCTGGAAAAAAAACTATTTGCAATTCATACTCAAATGTCTTGCCTTGCAGCAACTTCTAACGAATCACACTACACCCTATGTGATCATCATATCCTGTAACATACTCTAGCAAAACAATAAACTGTATCTGTATAGCTATCAACATAGTAAAAATAATTGGTAATGGGGGTCGAGATAACCTGGCAGCCATTTTGTTGTCCATTCCCTTCTGATACATGATAATTATGGGAAATTATTATAGATACGACATCTACCACATCTGGCGAGCTTACAATAGCTTGGACTGTGTAGCTAAAAGTTGTAATGGTTTGTGATCAAAATGTACCACAACATCCACTTGCAACTTCCCTATTTCGGCTTGTTGCTTTGGATACTTTGTCATCGTAGGAAACACTTTAGCCGACGTATCCTCTTGAGAAAGTCAACCTTGCTGCTCGTATTAACCAACTGCTTCACCGGTGTAGTCATTACTAAATTATTCATGGTGACATGCTTCTTACAAGCATTGATATGGAACTCCTTTCCCTCCTTCACAAGACGATACTTGCGAGTTCTACGGCAATAAATCACCTGACATACATATAATGGAATCATCACCACACACATCAGATCGTCAATAAACCTTTCAGTGATCATAAACTTAAATGTACACTGCTTTGTGATCGTCAAATCTGCATCTTTTTGAATCTACCCCAAACCATATGGCTTAGGATGAGCTATAGTATTCAAACCCATCTTCTTCACCAACGCCTTAGAAATTAAGTTCTTTTGACTACCCAGATGAACAATGGCCCCTACTAAGCTCTGTTTCACCTTAATACTGACATGGAAAAGTTCTTCCCGACTTTCTTCCTCGGCAGCCATAGTCTGCTAAAATATAAGAATATGCTGAGGATTCGGTTTATCTAAATCTGGGAGGTCAACAACGACTATTGTAGGGACATATCCCTTGATCTCCCCTAAAGTCGAGCTTTAAAAAGTTTGAATCACTTCCCCAGTCAACATTCCAACCTACCCCACAAACTGGTTAAGAACGTGGGTCAAACTTAAATCGAAAAGCCTTATCCAGTCAAATACACTTGTCTCTCACAAACTCATCAGTTATTCAGTCAACCACCACTAACCACATTGCTCGGAAGATGGGCACCAGTATGATAAAGAGCTGTGGAGAAGGCCTTTATAAAGAAAATGTTCTAGAAGAGACAGAGACCCAGAAAAATTACACAAGAGATCATCAAGAAACTACTTATTTTAGATTCTCAACAACATTCAAACTTCTTAGTTACAAGGTTTAAGCATTTTTATATCTAGATATCACTTATAATAAGATATCCGCCACAAGCAATAAAGATACTTTTACAAAAATTCTCTACTCGAGGTCGTGGTTTTTTACATATTCAGAGGTTTTCTACGCTAAAATCACCTATGTCATTTTTTACTTTCCATTAGAATATTATTGCAGGTTCATTGGTGTGATAACAAATTTCAAGCCATTTCGAACTTATGGAATTGGCCATTACATTTGGCGCCGTCCGTAGGTAAGATTACATTTCTACGATATCCTAAGGCATTTTTTTACTACAACTTTCAATCATGGTTAATTCCAGACAACCTGCTACAGGGACCAAGCTCGATGATTCAATGAAGCCGTGGCAACTTAGAGAGTTACGGGCTAATCTCAATGGCAAAATAAAGAAACACGCCAAACTCAAACTTCAGTTAACTAAGGATCGGGAGCTCCATGTGAAAGAGCTTGACACATAATGACAAGCTCGTTTAACAGTGCTCAAACGACATGAAAACCAGATGATAATAATACAGACTGCCCTAGAGGCTCTAAAAAATACTCAGTAGGCTCCTCCAGCCAGAGGTCACGATCAGTTGCCTGAGACTTTCTGTGTTTCTGTAAGGAAAAGATTGGGACCACATTGAGTCGCCTGTAAAGCTATTTCTAAGAATCTACTGCATGAACCACAGCCCTCCAAACATTTGGGGGGTAAAGTTCAGTCTGAAGTCAGTCAAGGCCACCAAATTTCTATCTGTCAGGCGGAAGAACAACAACCTCAACATCAAGTTCTAACACGAGACCGCCTAACTGAAGGTTCAGGCTTTCATTATCCATAATCTGCTTGTCCAGGGATTCAACCAACACGTCATTACATTACGAATGAGCATATGGACCAACGAATTAAGGAGTTGATCAAAACACAAGTTTTGGGTACTACCGACGACTAAACTAAATTACAAGGAAGTCTGATTGCCAAAGAGCTCTTCAATATTGAGATACCAAAAGGTTTCTATACTCAAAAATTTGAAAATGCAATGGTACTGACCCGTAGGAACACATTCAACAGTACTGTGATTCATTGGGGTTATACTCCAATCTTAACCACATCCTCTGCCGTCTATTTGCCACAAGTCTACAGGAAGAACCACTCCGATGGTTACACTCTCTCACTGAGGACTCCATATATACATTCGACCAGCTATAAAAATAGTTCATCAAGACATATGCTCGCAACAGGGACAAAGAAGAGAATTTTTATTTATTATTAGTCTTAGACAGTTACACGGAGAGAAGCTCAAGGATTTTGCGAAGAAATTTTTAAAGCTCGCGCGTAAAGAGGATAACCTCGATCAAAAAATAGTTGTTACTGTTTTTATCAATGCCCTCCAGCTCGACTGCAAGGCCAAAGAACACCACTTCCTTAACAAGCCTACGACCTTGGAGGATATGATCACCAAGGTCAACAGTTGCGTCGACCTAGAGAGGATGATTTCTGATCGACTAAAATCTACTAAATCCCTTCTCTCCACCAAAGGGCAATCTACAGATTGAACCACCGAACGAAAGGAGGAACAGGGTGATTAGAAGCGCACCAAGAGCAATACTAGCTACCCTCGGAAAGGCGGTCTGCTAAACAAACCCATCCTCCCAATGATGAATGTCTGAATCTCCATAATTTTTCTACTACTTTTGAAGGATAAGCTCTGCCGTGTCTCTCAACCACTGGAACCAATCGATAGTCGACCATATTGCATGTATTACAAGGTAAACCATCATTCAACTAAAAATTGCTATGCTTTATATAGATTGCTCAAATTCATTTTTAAAGAGGGATGGATGTTTGAATATATTATCGACCTGGAATCATACAAAGATGGCAGCTATATGAAATAGCTTGAGAAGCATCTTTACCATATGTACCATAGCAACATGATCAAAATCAATCAGATCACAAATTCTAACAGATCAAAGCGTAGGAGACTATCAGAATGTTGCGATCTTACACCTCCAGAAAAAGAAGCCAAGCTTCTTCCTGAGTTGAGCAATCGCCGGGTTGGGATTTCCTTCAAAGATTGTGATGCTAGCCATGCCAAATTTCTACATCATGATGCGTTTGAAATAATGCTCAAAATGAAGAAGTTTCCCATGCACACAATGATGATCAATATTAGAAGTGGTATTGAGATTCTATTTTGGAACACTATGACCAAATGGGTTTGGCCGACCAAGTTATTCAGAGCGACACCGATATCAGTGGGTTCTATGGTTCCAGAGAAGAATAAGTAGGCAAGATCATCTTACCTATCACCGCAGGACCAGCCACCATCGGCGTCGTCTTCTATATCATCAACGCCAAATCTTGTTATCTCGAGATTATGGGCCATTGCTGGATTCACAACATGGAAGCAATTGCTTCCACCTATCATCAGGTACTCTGATTCAATCACGACAACGGTATTTATGAGATCAGAGGTAGTCAGAAGCACTCTCAAGCTTGTGAAAATAACATCTATACTATCCTAGATAATTCAGGCAAATTTGCTGCATAGCCATTGCAGGAAGCTGATCATCTCAACGATCATCTTCCATAGAGGAACCCATAAAATATATTAATATTGATGGACCTAGCAAAGGTACTTTCATTGGTACTAAGCTGGTTTAGCACGAATAAGATGCTCTCATTCAGTTCTTACAACTAAATCGGGACATTTTTGGGTGGTCTTTCAAAGAGATGCCTGGGGTCGATCCGACAAGGCACGTCATAAATTGGCCATTAACATCAACGCCAAAGTGGTCAAGCTGAAATAATGATGACTATCACCGCATCTTCAAGTTGAAGATAACACCGAGATTAAAAATTTGATCAAAGTGGGATTCATTCGAGAAGCTAAATATTCAGACTGGATATCCAACATTGTCGTTGTCCAAAAGAAGAACGAAAAAGTCCTAGATTGCGTAGATTTTACTGATTTGAACAAATATACTCTAAATGATAGTTTCCTTCTTCCCAACATTCATCAGATTCTCAATTCCACTGAAGGCCATGGCCTCCTATCTATGATGGACGCTGCTTCGGGGTATAATCAAATTCCACTTTTGGAAGAAGATCAAGAAAAGACAACTTTCATCACTGAATGAGGTCTTTATTGTTATAAAGTCATGCTCTTCGAACTCAAAAATACAGGTGCCACATATCAATGGTTGATGACTACTATATTCAAAACACATCTAGGAAAAGTCTTTGAAGTCTACATCGATGATCTCTTTTACAAGAGGGTACAGTCAGCCAATCACATTTTAGATCTTAACACTATATTCAACATTCTTCGATCTTATAGGATGCATCTGAACCCCGATAAGTTTTAATTCGGGGTACATTCTTGCCGATTTCTTGGTTACCTCATCAGCAAGAAGGGGATTAAGGCCGGCCCAAATCAGATTCAGGCTCTCCTAAACATTCCCTCTTTAAAAACAATAAAATACGTTCAGAAGCTTAATGGAAAGATCGCCGCTATTAACCGTTTTGTTTCTAAATCTTCACACCGCTATCATTGTCTATTCCTATTATTCTGCGGATGTACCCAATGAGGAAAAGTTTAGCCAAATGTAGAGGTCACATTGTAACCAGAATGCAAAACAGCTTTTCAAGATCTCTAAACCTATTTGGGGTAGTCTCCCAAAATTAGCACCGCAGTAGATGACGAGGAACTGATTATCTACCTAGCAGTCACAGATATTTTCCTCAGCTCGGTACCTATTCACCTTGAAGGAAAATTGAGAAACCAGTCTACTTCATTAGCAAAACCCTCACTCCAACAGAAATGAGGTACTCTAAAATTGAGAAACTTCTTCTCACTTTTGTTTACACTACAGAAAAACTCAGGCACTATTTCCAAGCTCATTCAGTCAGAGTCATGACAAACTTCCCACTTTGGGAAGTTCTATCCAAGAAAGAAAAAATCATGGAGAGGGTAAAACTGGTCAGTCAATTTTGGAAAATATGATATCAAGTTCAAACAACGTCATTCCGAAAAGGGTCAGGCCGCTGTTAATTTTATCGCAGATTTTCCAGTGGAGGATCCCGAGTGGGAGGAGCACGACCCTGACCTTTCAAAAGAAACTCCCTAGGATCCACCCCCTAAACCATTTGTCGAGTGGGCAGAAGGGATTACAATAAAAGGGTAGAGACTTCTCACGAATGGATCAACATGACCCATAGGGTCAAGAATTGGAATTGTTTTGCTTACCCCTTCTAATGACAGAATTGAGAAATCAATCTGCTTGGATTTTATGGCCTCAAATAATATCACCGAGTACGAAGCTCTTATTCATGAACTTAACCTCGATGTCCCTGAACTCTTAGTATATACAGATTCACTACTCATCGTCCACCATTACTCTGAGCAATACAAGAAAAATAAAAAGAAGATTGAATACGCAGCCTTCGTTGCAGATAGGATGAGAAAGTTCATGAAAGAAACTCTCAATAATCTTCCTCGAGGTAAAAATAAACATGCCGCTTCCTTTGCATATCTAGCCGGGTTCTTGGGTACAAAAGCTCTATATCTCCAGATCGAAATCATTTCAACCCCCAGCATTGATCGCATTTTTGTTTGCACGATCAACACTGGGGGCGATAATGGGGGAGACGATGATTGGCGAAAGCCTTTCATAGCCTAACTTGGTGTTAACAAAAGTTGCAAAGGACCACTCCTAGCAGATCCAAAAGAGTGCCGACAGCTGATCAACAACTCGAAGCGCAGTATTAATCAAAATGGCCGTGCTATACCCCTTTTTTGTCAGGCGGTCTTACCTCAAGTGCCTCTCTAAACCAAAAGTAGATGAAATACTCCGCGAATTACATGAAGGGACTTGTGGCTCCCATACCACAGATCGATCACTAGTAAACAAAGCTATTACACAAGGAGTATTCTGGCCCGACATGCGCAAGCAAACAGAGGAGTACTCAAGCAGATGTGACACCTGCCAAATACATGGATATATGATATGCGGCCCTGCGCTTGAACTTCATGCAAGCAATGTGCTTTGGCCATTCTAAAGATTGGCACTTGATCTCACCGGTGAATTCCCTAATTCTTCAGGTAACCGTTGTCACCTACTCGTAGCTACCGATTATTTTATAAATGTGTAGAAGTTGTTTCACTTTGTCTAACCAGAGAAAAATAGGTCATCTCTTTTATCTGGGAACACATCATCACTCAGTTTGGGTGCCTCTACCTAATTCATATCGATAACGGGCCCTAATTTGTGGGAGAAAAATTATAACCTTCCTCAACCAATACAATATCATCCACTCAGCATCTAATCCTTGCTATCATCAAAGCAATGGCAAAACCAAAATCACCAACAAAACCATCGTGGATGGACACAAAAAATTGCTTCACTCATAGAGAAAAGAGAATTGGGTTCAAAAACTGCCTCATGTCCTATGGGCATATCGTACCACTCCTAGACAGTCAATAAGAAGCATCCTATTCCACCTTGCCTATAGCACTGAGGCCATCATTCCTTTTGAATACCATTATCTAGTTTACGATCACGAGCTGACTGACGAGGAAAATGAGTTTGAATTGGCTTGTAACCTTAATATGATCGATGAAACCAGAGAATGCGCCATCACTAACCTAGGTCGATATCATCATATGCTAGCCAGATCGTATAACTGCCGAGTCAATAATCGTACCTTCCAAATTGATGATCTCGTCTTCAGGGAGATTCCTCAACATCGCAAAGAGCCTCACGCTAAAAAATTATTCGACAATTGGGAGGGTTTATTTATTATCACAGGTCTTCCAGGCCTGGGATCATATTATCTCATGACAAGAGAGGGAATCTCTATTTTAAATCCTTGGAACACTAGACGACTGAAACGGTACTATCGTTGGGCATCTTACTACTCCATTTGAATTTCTTTTATTTATTCAATTCTAAAAGAGAAATTTTCATCTCCATCTAATGTAAATTCTGAACTGATCAATGAAACTTCCAAGTTTTTTACAACATCTCTCTACTTATGTAGATTCAAACAAATTCTATAGATTAAAGCATTGATAATACTTACTTTCAATTGATCTTATACCAGTTAAATCAATGATAACACTTGGTTTGGCTGACTCTACTAAATCTCTGCGATTAAAACTAATGTAGAAACTTGTTTTATATCAAAGACTCCACCAAACATGAGATAAGGCAAAGGTAATACTAGCCTTCATCTACTTTAACTTGTTTGGGACATTATACCAGTTAAATCAAGGATAACACTTGGTTTGGCCGACTCTATTAAATCTCTACGATTAAAACAAATCTAGAAACTTATTTTATATCAATGACTCTAATAGGCATAATATAAGGCAAAGGTAATACTAGCCTTTATCTCTTTCAATATGTCTGCAACATTACTACAGTTAAATTAAGATTCACTTGGTTTGACTAACTCAACTCATCTCTGTAATTAGAAAAAATATAAAAACTTGTTATATATCAAAGACCCCACCAGACATATGATAAGGCAAAGGTCGTACTAGCTTCCATCTATTTCTATATGCTTGTGACAAATACTATTTGCTTTTAGGTTATATTACAATGGATTCTTTTCTGCTATTGGGATGTCAGCCATGCTTTACCCTTCAGCAGGAGGTCGATCAGAATTCAGTTCGCAAGTTATAATAACTCTGCCCCACTCTATCAGATCAGCAGGACGAGGGCCAAAATTTGTTGCCACGAAGGCCATACAGTTCCCTCAATCTATATTAACTCTACAAATATAACCCTAGTCAGATAAACTCTTGAACAAGTTATCTTGTTCTAACTCAAGCCTTTTTGCTTCTTTAAAAAAATACGTAACGGTCGACTTTAACAGGTCTGAACGTGATGCATGATATACAACGATCCTTGAAAAGTGTGATCTCACCTTCTCGAGGAGTGAATCGAAAATCACATGCAGTTTCTTCTAATGTGCCATTTCCATTTCTGTTTGAGCACCAAAAGCTATATTCTCTTCAGAATTTTTGACAAATTTAGCTGATTCAGCCTGATTAATGACTTCTAGATACACCACAAGGGCTCAAAGTCTTTCGATTTTTGCATTCAACTCTTCCCTGGCCGAAGTATCCCTTAACAAGTCATCTTTTTTCAGCATCAGATTTTCCTTCTCCAAATTTCCCCTTCCAAGACCTTCTACATGACAATAGTACCATCCAACTTGTGATGGCATTCCCTTAAGTTTGCATTCCCTTTCTGTACATGCCCTTAAATTCAAGCTATGTCACCTTCCAGCTCTCTAATTCGGCCTGACAGGCTAACTACATCCCATGGACTAGAGGAACTTTAACTTCATTTATACTCCCCCCAGAGCGCTCCCCAGCCTCGGTTTCTTAACCCGCGCATTGGCTTGTACCAAATCGGTCTTTAATCGTTCCACCCTCTCATTTATATTATCACACATTTGTTGTATCCCCTGAAGCTCCATATCCTTGGCAGGTATGGCTATATACAAGTGTTCGGCTGCAGCTTCTGAAGCCAATATATTTCTTCGAGCTATCTTCAGCTCGTTATCCTTTTCAATCATTTTCTGCTTCAGTCGCTCCAGCTCTCTTCTAAAATTCTGAAGATCAGCTCGAGGTTGTCCCTCTAATCTTTTTAGCGCCTCAATATGGTATTGAGCCATTTTAGCCTGCCTACTCATAGCCATCAGCGTGTCCATCTAACTTTAAAGCTTCACAAAATGATCTTTTTTCTCCGCAAGCTCTTTTAGCCCCTTTTTAATTTTGGCATATTTTTCCTCTATCTTACGAGTACGGTCGACAACAGTTTGGGTTGCCTCAACAAATTTGAAATGTATCTTTACATGCTGGTCTTCTCTGTCCTCATTCACCTCCCTTACCCTATCCAACTCCTCTACAAATTCTCAATTACATTGGAGCGCCTCATCTTCGCGTGAGCGAACTAAGTCCAATTTGACCTGCACAATATAGATACACTATATACAGTTCAATTTAGAATACCCATCAGCATGCATATATATATATATATATATATATCTATATATCTCATTTCTAGAAAGATATCTAATTTTTAACATCTACCATGTACAACTACTTTTAGACTTAAAGGTCAAAGTACAATCTTAGATGAAGGCTCCATTACATATATTTCGAAGTCTAAGGTATATGTTTTTTATATGGTACTTTGTCTAAAAACTTTGAATATTCCTATGTACTATATTACTATCATTTCCATAAAAATTGATAACAAGTTTTTGGTTAGCCTCTACATTCTATTTTGTCATATTTACTGGGTAGCTTTATGTCGATATAGCATACAAGTCAAAAGGCCTGTTCCGATCTAACCTGGAGCTCTGCTTGCAAAGACAGCGAGGATGTGGAAATCTCTTTTTCCCTGGCAAGCTTGGCCTCTTGATCTTTTATTCTAAGACTCATCTATCTAAATGGCTACAAGAGGGCTCACCCTACAAAAGTCTATTTAATATACACAATCCAACAATTTACAAGACACTTCCAAAATACTCATACAAAGTTATTTTTCAATACTTCCTTCTCATTCTCGTCCACTGGGAGTTCGGTGTCATTCCCTTTGTTGTCTAGCACCGTCTGGCAGGAGACACTGTCTAGCCCATCAACAACTCCCACCACAACCTCTTCCACTTCTTCATCATCACTCTTCTCAACAAAGGTGTCTGCCATATGGTCATCTACCTTATCCTCTGAATATCCCTTCAACATCAGATGGCACCCAAGCCTTTCCACTCTGCCACCACCTCTTCAAGATTCACTACTCTTACCTCAGCATTAAGATGGTCAATTGCCACTGCATGGGATGCCTTTAGGGCCTCCAGCTTCTTTGCTTCCTTGAGAGCATCAGCTTTTGCTCGAGCTACCTTCATTTCAAGCTTGATCTTCACCATCTTTAGCTCAGATTTTTCCTCTTCCACTCCGAGCCAAATCCCCTTCTCCAAATGAGCAACCTGCAAAGAACAAATCGACCTCAGCGTGAGTTCGAAATGCAATAAATAAATATTTCTCATCATTTGAACATAAATACATACCATCTTGCTCATGTCCTCTTCACCGTGAAGAACCGCCAGCCTGGCCCTTTCATCCACTTCTTTGAGATCGTTCTCAGCTGTAAGTTACTCTTTAGTGATCTTTTCCCCACACTTTCCCGCAGGTTCAATCCCTCTCCTTTTTTCTTTTCCGTCGACCACACCACTTCCAGTGGTACGAGAGGCCGATGGATGCCTCAACATTTATTTGTTCAGAAACATTTGAGCTAATTTGCTTGACGTAATAGACTATGGCTGGACCGAACTGTCTATTCTTGGGGTCTTGGTCAAATTTATTCGACCATCCCCCCCCAGTTCCTCTCTTCTTTCCATCATCAACACCCGCTATTAGCCTGGTCGATTAAGATTTTTAAACCATTTTTGACTTACTCCCAACCTTTACTTTCTACTAAGGCCATGTCTATCCATCACAAATTCGAGCTCAACCTCTTCTTCAACAACTTCATCCAATATTGAATCTTTCCTCTCCACTTGAGACTTCGAGCCTGTCATGCACAACATTTTTATTATCAATGAAAGATCATAAATTCGAACATATCAATATTATACTCTATGCATTGCTATAAGTACTTTATTTTACAATTCTAAACAGAAGATCCAAAGGATCTTCATCATCTCTCTGATGGCAATTACCCTTCACCCATATTACATTATCGTTCCAGGCTCGATCACCTGATTTCAGATCGAAGAAGGGAGGTCGAGTTGCGCACGCACAAAAATATGCTCGAACATATCAATATTATACTCTATGCATTGCTATACTTACTTTATTTTACAATTCTAAACAGAAGATCCAAAGTTCCTTCATCATCTCTCCGATGGCAATTACCCTTCACCCATATTACGCTATCATTTCAGGCTCGGCCTGCTGAATTCAGATCAAAGAAGCGAGGCCGAGTTGCACTCGCACATAAATATGCCCCACCACAGGCGTGGTAATCTTCACCCTATAAAATTACAATACATCCTCAGAGGATATCCTCCTCACTTTACCCTCATTCTCCCATTTTTCATTCAGATGGTCGCAAATACTTATTACCTCCCATATACTCCCGTTCAATTGAATAGGGAATACCCCAATGTTGTTTATAATTCCTTCATCAAATTGGAAAGGGGAAGACTCAACCCATACTCTAATTGAGACCGATAACACATAAAGCCCTCTGAAAGGTCACTACGAATACACCCATTAAAATTTTCCAATGAGATTGCTTCATCTGTACCCTTATCTCGATTTTCCACTTCCAAATCGACCAATAAATAAAAATACTCCTCCCTCGTCGCTACAGTACACCCCTAAATAACCAACCACCGTATTCTACGTAGTTACCCCATGTCCCTCCTACAGTAGCTTTGGCTTTACAAAATTCTCTAAATGCATCCAAACCGGGAGGATATGTCACCAATTGGCCAGGAAAGCCTAGAAATTCTTCCAATCTTACTTTAACCTCACTATCAGACTCTGCCGTCCGACTAGTAGTCGATACCTCTTTAACATGCAAACTATCCATCTCAACTACAATACTGCAAGCAAAGTTTTCATCCTACCCAAGTACCTCTCACGTTCGATCTACATACAAGTTCAGGTATCTATCATTATTTCATACACATCAATCATTCACATACAAAATATCTTTCATATATTATGTCTATATGTCAAATTTCATAAATTACTATAAATAGTGATTTTTTATAGATATTTTGCTTAAAACAGATTGCAAAAAGCACAAACATACAACACACATCTCTGCTAACCCTCAGTGTTAGAATGAGAATCCGCAGTAGTACCAAGTCCTTCCCT
Organism: Kingdonia uniflora; assembly: GCA_014058105.1. Taxonomy (NCBI): domain Eukaryota; kingdom Viridiplantae; phylum Streptophyta; class Magnoliopsida; order Ranunculales; family Circaeasteraceae; genus Kingdonia; species Kingdonia uniflora. The sequence goes on along the minus strand of JACGCM010000698.1, from coordinate 811,336 downwards.
CACAATAATGCTGTATAGCCACCTACGTGATTTAGTACTTGTAACTCTCTTCGACTGTTGATCACCCTTAGATGAATCCTTGCCAAATCCTCTATAATTTTTTAGCGCATCTCTCTCTGTGCTCTCCAAATTTTCAGAAGTTGAAAAACATTTGAATGACAAGGATGAAGTACTATTCATTATTTCTCTCTCCACCAGCTGGCAGTTATTGTACCTCGCACGACCCGTTCTTAGTTTTGGAAATGTGGTGTCCTTTCCACTATCCATGTCAGATGTCTTGTACCTTCTCAATAAGACTATTTTTCAATCATTACACCTCCCCTCATATTTTAATCTATTCTCCTCTCCAATTTCTATATCTTTCTCTAACCTTCCCACATTCATGATGACTCACACTCACACGATATCAGATTTTTACAGCTTTACAAAAAAAAATAGAACTAGAAGCTCCTTGCATTTTTCCGTTCTTGTTTCATATACTTATAGTACTAGTGACATCATTTCCAAAGCTTAATTTTTTTTCAAAGTTATTCAAAATTTATTTATCAAAACAGTCTCAAACGGCATTTGTAACTAAAGAGGATCAAATTGACTTCCATCTTTTATGCTAAATTCAATGACACTTATATTAATTTATGATAGCACATTACATATAATTAGATCTAAAATAGCCTTGATAACTTTGGCGACCACATCCAATCAGATTTTCTCCATTAATCATCATATCTTCAAATTCGATCTCCACCTCAGCAATAAATCCAGCCATCTCTTTTCGATCTGCTGGATCCTTCACAAATTCATGAAAACATACCTCATAGAAATAACGGGAATACTCAAGTTCCCTACCCCTTATATCTAATCTTTCGAGCTGAGAATCCCTCACTCGTAACTCAGCGTCATAACATAACAATCCAAAAATCCTTTCCCGCACTTCAGCGATCTTTATGTCAAATCATCCTTCAACGACATGACAAATTCTCTGAGATCGAGTCTGCACCATCAAAATCTCTTCTACATATTCAAATATTTATTATACACTTATTTATACATTTTTACTAAACTTTCTCCACAAATCATGATATTGACCTTTTATCTCGTAATAAACAACCCAAAATCTTGAGAAAAACTTTTTAGACTTATCCCTTCCCTCGAACTCATACATTTCATTATTTTTCAAATTGAGCTTATTCTTTCAAGATTTATTCTTCTATGGACCTCTATTAGATTAATTTTTTGTATTGTAGTTTTCCTGTAATTTTTCTCTCACATAATTTCAGCTCGATATCTATGTACTACTCTATATCTATATCAACACAAGTAATTGAATGACAAATATTATTCATTTCAAAAAAGATTACACATTTTCTTTCAAATAACAAGTCTTTTAGTATTCACTCTCAGGTACTTTGCAGATACCTTATCTGGTAAGCACCCAACTTCAGGTACTTTACAGATAACATGTTTTTCAGTGCTTTGGAAGTAACAGGTCATTCAGGCACCTCGACGCATCAAATCCATCAGTTTGTCCTGCTTCAGAGTTCTTTCACCCTTATGCAAAGCAGAAATTGGAAATAACAAAAAGCTTGCCTCATATGAGTTTTGTCGAAGTCTAGTCGAACTTTAATTTGAAACTGTGGATGCTGCAGACTCAGTGCTAGCACCAACTCTTCAAACTGAGGGTCTTCTAGGCGCAAAAATATGATGGAAATGCAGAAGCCGACTTCCACTGTTCGTTTCTCTCCTCCACTGCCATTACGTCCTCCTTTGAAACCGTTGCCTCCCAAGAGTTAGTAGATATAAAGAGGGTCTGACCTTAGAATCCATGGTGATTCAAACAATCAGCATAACTGCCCCACAATTTTGCCTCTCCCAGCATCTAACCCCACAACATTGTCCTTCGCCAGAGTACAAAGACATGCCCAACATTCCTCACCTTTCATGACGATAATGTGAAGCCTCCACTTACAATATAAATCCTTTTCAGCTTCAACTGGTTCGTCTTCTGGCAAACCTTGATAAGTCGGGGGAACAGGAGCGTGTATCGACATCTCAAAGGATAGGTCGCCTGATTATTTCAACTTTAACCTCTCTTCGAGGACCAGCTTCTGAGTCTTTACCATTTTCAATATTTCAGTGAATTTGACAAATCACAAGGGTACTTTTCTTCCATGATTCGATACAGGAACTATTTATATAACCCTTCATTTATTGTAAAAGTACATTTTTCTAAATGTAATCATTCATTATAGACGCGACTCTTCATATTATAACTATCACGTACTTTAGAATCCACATCCTCATTTAATAGGCGTCATTTCCCCATAACCGGCGTAGCTTCCATACAGTCAAAGCCATCTTTACTTCCTTTTAATTATCCAGAACTTCAGCCTAAATATTAATTACATACAGATCATTTCTCAACTAAAGCCACTCGTGACTTCTGTTGCGAGGGGGCGATTGAAGGGACCTATCCCTCGATCTCACCTAAAATTAAGTTGTCGCCAGTTCGAATTACCTCCATCTCAAACTCATGTATTTTTAATATAACTTTACCAATCAACATTCCAAACCTAGTCCACGAATTGGCGAAGAACATAGGTCAAACTTTAAACTAAAAACCCTTCTCCAATCAAAGATACCTGTCTCTCACGAACTCCTCAGTTACTTAGCCAACTGCCACTAACCACATTATTTGAAAAACGTGCTCTAGCACAATGAAGAGCTGTGGAGAAGGCCTATATAAAGATAAAGTTCCAAAAGAGAGAAAAACTATCAAAACTTACACAAGAGGTCATCAAAATTCTAATTGTTCTAGATTCTCAGAAACATTCAAACTTCTTAGTTACAAGGTTCAAGCATTTCTATATCTGAAGATCACTTTTAATAAGTTATAAACCTCAAGCAATAAAGATACTTCTATAAAAAGCCTCCACTCGAGGTCGTGGTTTTTAACCTATTCAGAGGTTTTTCACCCTAAAATTACCTGTGTTATTTCTTGCTTTGCATTAGAATATTTTTACAGGTTCATTGGTGTGATAGCGTGTTCTAATTCATTTCAAGCTTACAAAATTTGGCCATTATACTCATGATAGGAGGACGCCCCGAGTATCGTTTAAGATCTTGGAAAGTTAACTCACAGTTAAGAGTCCAAATGATTTCCTTGTGCTATTTTTTTGAAGGAGGAGTGGGATTTCAGCGAAGAAGGAAGTGAAGAAGTTTTTATCGATCAGATGACTTTGAGATAACTCTGTGAAGAGTGGCGATCTTGCATGCAAATTTTTTGACATCTCATTTTGTTTATGGTGATGGCATCGCGATGAGCGCTTTGATTTGTACAGTATCGATTTCGATTCCTCTTTTCCTGACCAGGTGTCCCATGAATTTACCAGATTCGACTCCAAATTAGCATTTTACTGGGTTAAGTTTCATCTGGTATTTGTGAATGATATCAAAGAGGGCTTGGAGGTTGCTAGAGTGATCTTTGAGTTTTAAGCTTTTGCAGATCATATCATCGATGTAGACTTCCATTATTGTGCCGAGATGATCTTTGATCATTTTAGTCTCAAGCCTTATGTAAATAGCTCCTGCATTCTTTAAGCCAAAAGGCATTACTGTGTAACAGTAGGGGCCTCTTTCGGTAATGAAGATTAGTTTTTCCTGATCGTCTTCAGCGAGTGGAACTTGGTTGTAGCCAGAGGATGCATCCATCATAGAAAGAAGTTTGTGCCCTATGATGGAGTTAAGAAGTTGCTGAATCAGTGGTAGCAGAAAACTGTCCTTGGGTGTAGACTTGATAGGTTTTGAAAAGTCAACACAAACCTTAATCTTTCCATTTTTTTCGGTACTGCTACGATGCTAGAAACCCTGTTTGGATACTTAACTTCCCTAATAAATCCTTCTGGAAAGAGTTTATCAATTTCTTCGTTCACTGCATCGCGGAGTCGGGGAGCCAAGTTCTGTCATTTTAGAATTATAGGTTTACGGTCCAGAAGGAAGTTAAGTTGGTGGCACACGATTGATGGATCGATGCCAGACATTTCTAGGAAAGTCTTGACAAAGACGTCAACATTTTTTTTAAGTAGTTGGATCATGGCTACTTTTTCATCGGTGGATAGTTTGGAGCCGATGAAGGTGTGATGCCCTGGACCATCGAGTTAAATGGATTCGACCATCTCAGTGTTATGCTTCTCGAATTTGGGGGTATCTCTTGCTGTAGTTGCTATGCTTTCAGAACTTTTGCTATATGAGAGTTGGTTGTGGAATTTTTGCACATACATGCAACTGCTTGTCTACCTTTGATATCATAGATTTTGTGATCTGCTAGAAATCGTAATGCTAGATGATAACTAGAAGGTACTGCTTTGATCGAATGTAACCAACTACATTCCAAAATTCCCAAATCTTTGGACTCAGCATCGATGATAAGGAATTTTATGAATATTTTTTCTGATCCTGCTTGAACTGGAAGAGTGATTTCTCCTATAGCTGATTCATTTAAACTATTGAAGCTGGTGATTATTGTTGTAGAAGCTTCCACCGAGTTTGTGAGGCCTAGGACTTCAATTGCTCTTATGAACAATACATATGTAGTACTATCTTTATCTATGAGAAGTGTTTGCAGGTAGTCCTGTCTAACTTTAATAATAATGACGAGATGGTCATCATGAGGGTAATTCATGTGGCTGGTGTCACAGTACTCGAAGGTAATACGGTAAGGACGCTTCGATTTACTTGAGTTTGGAAGAATATTTGCTGAATGATCTAAGGTGGTCATTTTACGATAGGATATAATCCGATTGTCTTGTTTTCTTTTATTCCCTTATCTAATCTCGATCATATACAGGTGGCGTGGTTTCCCCTAGACCTGATTTTGTTTAGCGTCTTTATTTTATGCTTCATCTTTGAGAAACTTTTTGATATCGAGTACATAATTATGTAGTCTTCCTGTTAAGAGGATTCGATAAAAGATTTGATTGAGTGAGTAACAGCTGTCAGTTTTGTGACTATGCACATTGTGATACTGACATATTGGTATGTTGGGGAGATGGGTATTGCTTGTGGTGCTCAATAATACTCATCTCCCATTATCGTGGGTAAGATAGCAGAGAGAGTTATTATCATTGGGGGTAGAACTGGTACAAACTTGTCGGGTATTCCGTCCTTTCTTTTAGGTCTTCTATTATTGTTGATGTTTCTGCCGTATTGTTTGGGTGCTTCAGTAGTGGTCATTTTTGGGGAGGAGAGGAAATGTTGAGTCGAGAGTGGATGGCAGAAGAGCTTCTTCAATATTTTGGGTCTTTAATTATCCTACTTGGATTGCTCTAATTCGTTGTAGTTATTAACTACAATAATCATATCTGCTATCGTTCTGGGCTTTTGTAGAGTAAGCTCTTCTCAAACCTTAGAATCGATGTGTAGGGTGGAGGTGAAGGCTGTAACGACTATTTTGGGATCAGTATTCCTAATTTTTCAAATTTCTAGCAAGAGACACTTGTAAAAGCATTCCAAGGTTTTTTTTGTGCCTTCCTCAAAGAAAAACAAGGAATCCATAGTAATTTCTTGTTCTTTTGCATGAGCATGATTCAACTCGAATAAACGCTGCAACTGATTGAAAGTGGTGATGGAGCCTTCTTAGATCGCATGGAACCATCTGAAAGGCTCTTCTATCAGGCTCATATTGAATAGCCTGCAAAGCATGTGGTCGAGTTTGGAGTATAATCCCACTGCGGTATTGAACTGTCATACATGGGTAAGTGGATCTGTGAGTCCTGCATATTGAATGACCTTTGGCATATGGAAATTGTTTAGGATGGCCATGACTTTGAGATGAGGGAATATAGGGTTTGTCTTAATCCTATCAAGTGTAGATCTCCTGCCTGGGATATTAGAGTTTATGGCATGGATTCTATTATTTAGGTCATCCAAGGTGATGATATTGTAGAGGAATTGCTAAGGCTGCAACTTGTAAAACAAAATCCCCCTGTCCTTCAAGTCCCAATCAATCCCTAATTTGTTTTCTTTCTAGTGGCGGGGGAGTCTGATGATGCGTGCGTCGGCTTCTTTGAGTTGTCGATGAAGTGGATGTTAAACCAAAATACCGAAAAGCTTTGTGTGGGTTTCTAGATCTAGATCAAGAAATTTGTAACCAGTCTGATCTTGGTTGATCCTCACGCTTAGTTGCTCTTGATCGATGAGCACTTCAGGCAAGTGAAGGTGACCTTTGATGGCTGGTGAGTCGATCTTGGGGCCTCCTTAATCTTTCAATTTCCTTTAGATGTGTCTGACTCTGTTGACCCAAGGCTTTCCTTCGTTTATCTCTTTATACCTGAAGTGGTTGAGAATGAATGCGCAGGTCTTATAATCTTTTGGCTTTTTCTGACACTATTTCTTTCTTAAGCTCGATCACTGTATTTTAGAAGTCGATAGTTCCTGTTATAGAATTAATTTCTTGGTCTCTCACCGTGCTGGAATGGCTTTTCTGGTTCATGTTTGTCATCTGAAGGTTTTTAGATTAGTGGTTGTAAAGAAAAGTATGGTAATTCCCACAGACAGCGCTAATCATCGTGGCATATTTTTTGGAAGGAGAATCTTCGCCAATACTTATTCATGAGGAGAATGTAATAAAAGGCTAAATGGACAAAATTTTACGTGAAAAACTCAGTAAAAGCTAAGAAAAATAACGACATCGGGGAAGATTTTGATATAAAATCAAATATATTACTAGTTATTATAAGTTTTTTAAAGCGATAATAGGGATTAGGAAGTAAGGATAGTAAAGATGCGGATTTCTATTCCATGAACATTCTATTCTCTGCCTGTATTTATAGTAGATACAAGCAATTTACAAAATGAAAGAAACAATTTCCTATTCTGGGGGGATGGGCGAACTTCGTGAAACTTTAACAGCTCTTTCTTGACCAGGTACAACGACTACTTTTAGTAGGTCAAGGAGTTGTGGTATCTTCTTGAATATTATCTATCGTTAATCATGTATGGCTGTCTTTGACTATGCTTTGCTGGCTTACTCTTGTCGAATCTAAGGAATATGCTACTACAAGCACGCTTTTCGAATAATAAGGCAAATGGTGATTGATTGAGTTACTATTGAGTTCATTAGAGACATGTGTCTTTGACTTTTTCATAGATTTCTATTGTGCTCGATCCATATTCTTCATCAGTTCGTGGTGTAGGTGTCAATACTTACTGTTAATGTCACGTCTAAAATACGTGAGTCTTATATGAAGGTAGTTCAAATTTGGTTAGGTTGAGGGAAATGTCCCTACTATCGCCCCCTCAAAACTTAAGTCGCGAGTGGCTTTGGTTGAGAAAAATATAGGCATATGTGGTGCAAGAAGTTAAAATTATTTGACGCAGTTAATATTGATTTGACAGGTATAAAAAATTGGTATTCTTTTTTATGGATAGATATATCAATATTCAATGATGTTGGAAATCTTGATATGTGCGACGTTTGAGGTTCTGTGAGTGGCTCTGTATTTGAATGATTATTGCTTTAGAAACGTACCTAGGCATTAGATACGAGGGTTATATAAATAATACCTGCACCAAAGATTCTGTCAAAGTATGTTGTTTGTTGAAAAATTCTCTGGAAGTCTAGATTGATAATGGTAAAGACCCGGATAATGGTCTATGAAGAGAGTTTCTGGGAAGATACAAAAATTTAAGTTGTGATACTTCGGTGACCAATTATTGGAGATGCCCACCCCCATTCCCATTCCAACGACATATAAGGGTATGTTAGAAGATGAAGCGGCTAAAAATGAATAAGAATTTTGCTGTATATGATGATTTTATAGCGTTGTCTTGATTGGCGAGCAACGTTGGAGGTGCCACCGCATCCTTGCGGAGGACAAGGTTGAGGAGACAAATGTCAGGGCCAGTGTAAGAACATGGTAGGATCGCCGGTATCTTGCTTAGGATTGGATTCTAAGGTAGGGCCTTCTTCATCCCTACCAACTCTCTAATGTTGGTGGTTATAGATTAGGCAATGGTGGTAGTGGAGAAGGAAGAGGGCAGTTGGAAGTCTGCTTCTACACCATCATCGTTTCTTGGCTCTAAGAAGAGTTGCTTCTCCACCATCATTAGATTCTAAGGTAGACCTTCTGTTTGAAGAGTTGGTTCAAGAACTAATTTCCTTTCTTCAATAATTTCCAATTGAAGTTTGGCTGTATGTCTAAATTTCTACCATACTCAGAGGAAGGAGGACGCTCAGCATTTTCTTATGACTGCCTTGCATCAAAAGATTCTTAGAGTAAAACATCACTGAAGAAAGTTGATCTAAAGGATTTGTTGTTTTCGGAGTACGTGAAAGGCTTGTTATTTGTAAAGTACCTTAAAATCTTGTTAGCTATAAAGTACTAGTAATTTATATTTGAGCTTAATAAAAATGTTTATTCATACTCTATGTTGATAGATTGAATTAGCTGTTGTGATTGAAATCGAGCTTTAAGAAATACAGATATGTATGATTAGAGGGTGAAATGTAATATTGGTAGTTGTATTTAAAATTTTCTTCAGCAATTGACCTATATAAAAGAAATGTGCCTGTAAAAATAGAAAATGTGTAAAAAATATGTTTCAAACTTAATAACTTAGAGTTATGGGGGACGAATATTGTAAAAGATATAAAATTTGCAGGAATTGGAAATTTGAGCTCAGGGAGATCTTTCAAGAAATGTTGTATTGGCTTGCAAATAAGTTCGAAATGAGATTAGACGAATTAAAAGAGGTCGATGTGGATGGATAAGTTCAAATAACTTTATTATCAGGATCTCAGGGTTCCGGTTATCGAAAAACATAATACACATACAGAATGTTGGGGATTTGATGTGATCTAGACGATTACATAAATATGGGCAAATATGATTTAAAGAGAAGGAAGAAATAGAATATGGTGTGGACTCAATCTGAGAAAATATGATATGCTGCTGAGGGACAAATGGTGATAAACATAGCTAAAGTGCTAAAGAGGATTTTTGGGTTGCTAGATTACGATTTTGACTTACCAGAGTCTGAATATCAGTTTAAAAGTTTAGATTTGAGGGCTCGGGAACTTGAGTTAGGATGCCGCTTCTATAAGGAGCTATTTTGGGAAGTGATTCTGGAGCCATCAGCTCGAAAAAGGGCTATGAGGCAAATTGTTTAGGAAGAGATCGAGTTGGAAGATGTGAGGATTGTTGAAGGCGAACTGATTAGGTGTACCTCCCCAGGATATTTGTGATGTTTTAAAAGTAATTATATGTGAGGGAGTGGATTGTATGATGTCGAATAACGGTAATAAAAATGTAGTTAGAATGATGTTTTGAATCTGTCATCTTTTGTTGTAAATGTTGTTTGTGACTATTGTGATTAAAAAATTTGAATTTGAAATGTGAGATCTTTAGAAATGGCATAAGCAGTTCTATAAGTAGTAGAAGCAAAAATAAAAAGAATAGATAGCTTTGATTTTTGTAGCTTGTGAATTGTAGGGAAAGTTTGATTGCGTGTAACTGTTGAGTCATCATGAGTGTAGGGTGGCAAGAGGAAGATTCGGGTATGAGAGACGAGAATATATTAAAATATAGGGCAGAGGGAAATGATGGGAAGTTGTTTTCACCGAATAGGTGCATAACATCTTACATGAATTGTAAAAGGGATGCCTTGGTTTCAAAACTGAGGGCGACTTATGCGAGTCTAATAACAACCAATTGTTAGAGAGAGAAACTATAAATAATGTTTTGTCTTCCTTATTCAAACATTAATCAACTTCTAAAAATAGATGAACAGTGAAAAAGGAAACAAAAAATATAGTAATGATTCATGTGAGAGATTAGACGAGAGTGATCAACAATCACGGTAAGAGAAAGTTGTAGAGACTGAGTCACGACGGTGGTGTTATAGCAGCATTGTGAAGGAAGGATTTGGTGCTGTTTTAGATCAATTTTTAGACGTTGATGGTTAGTATATGATTTGTGATTTATGATATTGTTAATGAGGATGTGACTGGGATTGGGTATATGTGGAGGTCGATCATTCGACTATGGGTTGGGTATATTTGGTGTGATAGAACAAAATTGCATAGAAAATACGATAATCGAATATATCGATCTAATTGCGTGTCTCTTTTTCTGTAGGGTATAATGCATACCCTGTAGGAGCCTAACTTCGTAAGGAGGGGAAGTTGGCTCCTACACCATGAAATTAATTTTTTATCAGAGGATTAAAGCATTTAATCAATAATATGACTAATTTACTGGCAATATACTTCCGTGGAGGTCTAGAATAGGACACTCCACGACCTCTGATAAGGGATTTTTAAGAGTAATGACATAACTGTCGAGTAGTCAAAGTTTCAAGTACTGGAATATTTACAGGGAGATCGAAGGTAATCTTCATGAATTCAGAGGAGACAATTTGTAGCCCTTCCACAGTCCTCATTCCCCCCTATTTAAAGATCACAAGAAGGGTTGAGTCACCATGGGGGGTCTAATTACGCGGGTACCCATCGGGACAACTGACTTGTACCCGGAGTTGGTTCTGACGCAAATACTATCGGGTCTGACACTGTAGCCATTGCCCTATTTTCTCTGACACTATGGCCGTTTCTATTTTTGACCTTATAGTTGTCACACGGCGTGTCCTGCCATTCAGTGTGGTGAGCTGGCTGTCTAACATGTCTGCCTTCGACCATGTACGACCATGGTCGAAGTATTTCTGGTACTGATATAGAGCTCATGCGCTGAAGTATCTGCCTTCCGCTTCGAAACCTATACATTTTCAAATGTTCCTATAGTCTTGGAGGGTTGATTATGGACTTATTAGGCTTTGAGTAATCAGGTAGGCTTCGATGTAGCTCTTGAGTGTACGGCTAGAGCTCGAAGGCTACGAGTAGGCTACTTCATTCACCCCCTCTCAGCAAGGGTCTCAAAAATACCTGTAGAGGCATTTGCAGAGAAAAATTGTTGGTTGTTGGAAGTTGATCGGCCGAGTGCTGCATATTGGATTTCCAAGGAAGTTAATAAAGGAGGGTAATTAAGGAGTTATGGGGATTACAGAGTAATAAATGATGTTAATGAAGATATAAATATTGCTTATGAGAGGGTAACACTGAATATTCTTCATTTTCACTTTCTTCCTTTGCATTACGTGAAAACATCATGGACACCACTCCTAACACACGTTATCAGAGAAGGATGGGACATACCCGAAACTGTCGAATAGGTCGGAAAGCGGGTGAATTGAAGTTGCTATTTTTTGGTGACAAGGAGCTCGACTGGGACATGCCAGACCTGGTAGAGCTAGAACCTAGGGAGCCAATCAACGGGCAATCCTATGTGTACTTGTGGAAGATAATGTAGTGGAGGCTTACAGCTACCGAAGAATGTTACCTCTTCCTATCGTGTTTGACCGAGCGTATTGTGCAGGAAGAGGAACAGTTATTGTGGTTGAGCAGGGCTTGGCGGGAAGAACTGCTCCGTCGGAAAATTGGTCGAGTTCTTCATAAGGTGGTGATGTATTTTGTTTTGTATGACTGTATTCGAAGTTTTCTACTTTTTTTTTGTTAAAGTCTGTATATTTTTCTCTTCTGCCCTTCTCTCATCCTTTGTATGATCGAAGTAATGTAATGAAAAGGTAATTTAATAGAATAATATATTTTGCATCTGATAAATATGGTAGGCGAGTAGACTGTTAGACTTTCGAATGAAGGGTAAATGGTAGAAACAGTAATCTGCGAGGGGAAAAGTACTTTGAATTGTCATAGTTATCGAAAACATTGGCTAATATTCGACCTGGAATGAATAATTGACTCGATGTATATATTGAAAGAGCTATGGGAAAATGCATAGAGGGGTCGAGAGTTTGAGACTAGGGATGTGTCGACTGCAAAATCTTGGAAATAGGCGTTGAGTGCACATGCTGATAAAACAGTTGAGTTTGGGAAGTTGAAAAAGTTTGACTGTTGAGATTCTGAGGGAAACTATTGAATACTGTGATAAATGCGGGTTCTGATTAAGGAGTGTTTAAATGCACCTTCCTTAACGTATAAGTAAGGTCTTTTGAGAGAACTTCAGACATCTGCACCATCTTTGAGTAAACATGTTTGGATCTTCAACCTGGAGCAGGAGAAATACTCCTAACACCAGGTACCAGAAACGAGTGGCGGCAAGGGACCTTCGTATATGGGAGAAGACCCATGAGCTGAAGCAGAGGTTTTTTGGTGATTATGGCCTGGATTGGGTTATGTCGGATTTGTTTGAACTGGAGCCAGGGGAACCCATTAGTGGGATGCCCTATGCGCACTTGTGGAGGGTGTAATAATGGATGAGCCCGCTCCCCAGCAACCGGTTCACCTTCTTTGAATCCATAGCCGGGGAAGTGGTGGACAAGGATGATGCTAAGGTTGGGTTCTAGAAGAAGTGCCCGTCTGTAAATATGGGCTTCTTCAATGTGGTAAAAGTACTTGTGTAGGGTGGTAGGTAGGAATGTTTGTAGTTTTTTTTGTTGATGCTGATTATTTTGTTCTGTGTTTCAGTCTAAGGGCATCTACCCGAATGAAATTGAAAATCTATGAGATAATTGTCGATGTGAGATACTGAAGTGTCTGTGTATAATGAGGACAAACATAATATTCAATGGTAATTTAGATGCAAAAACAGGTTGTCGAATGTTGAACATGAAAGAAATCAAATGACTGGCACATTTTGAAATCGAATATCAGGTTATCTGCAGACGAATATTTGAGAGGAAGGTATTTCGAAGGTCCGTCAAACAGCTGGCAGGTCAGAGCGGTACTATTCCTGGGGCAGAGTGCCCTGCAGATCATCATTATTTTTCCTTAAATTACGAAAAAGGGTTAATTTGATGTAAGGATTTGATTTGACAACTTCGAGCGGGGATCAGAAGGTTCAACTTGGTTAATGTATAAAATTATGTAAATGTGAGCGTGGGACGCACACGTGGGGGTAATGGAGGGTAAAATGGACAAAACACATCTCAAGCGAAAAGTAGGGGTAGTGAGGTAGTGGTAATGATAGCGATTTTGGAAATTGTTATAGCTTTTTGTTATTTTGAGGGGGTATATATAGTGGTAAGAGCAAATTTATTGTTCCCGGTTACCCACTTATAGAAAAAACCAGAGAGATTGACAAGGAGAACATACTCTATTTTCTGCAGAGCTTGGTCGTTACTGTGTGATCGTCTTCCTTGCTAGGAGGAGGAAAAAATACTTCATTCTAACAGGTATATCGTCTACCTTGCTTGGTCGTTGCTGTGTGATCGTCTACCTTGCTGCGTTTTCTATTTCTGTATGTGGAGTATTTATTAGGGTAGAGGCTACTAGGGTTTATAGTTTTGATGATATGACTGGGGACAAGGGGAAACCATGTATTTGGGGGTCTGGCCCATTGAGATTCTGAGGGTACTGAGGGTGTGACAGAGATTGGAGTCGAACATTCGACCATGATAGTATGAGTTGGAGAGGGTAGGTAAAAATAAATTATTGACACGTAATAGTCGAATATATCGATCTAATTGCGTACCTTTTCATCTGTAGGGTAAGATGCGTACCCGTCGATCTTCGAGGCTGAGGCTAATAGACGAGGAGATCAAAGAAAATTAACCGAGTGTGTCTGGTCATGCTCCCGTGGATGAGAACAGCGATTTGGAGGAGTTAGAAATAGCAACAAATGCCCCATTAACTGTAGTGGTACCTGAAATGGTAGCTTGAAGTAAGAGCCGTTGAAAGGCTCGAGTGACCGAGGAGTGGGATGGAGAGATGGAGGGAAGAGAGATAAGAGGACATAAAGGTAATGTCAAGCCGTCGAAGGATGATAGGGAAGAGGCGGAGAAAAGTTGTGATAGTGAGAGTTCGACTGATTTGGGGGAAGCTGCGGGGTTGCTCTTAGCTAAAGAGAAGCTGAGATTTGATCGATTTACGGCTAAGCTGGAGTTTTCGATGGTATGCGTTGGAATCTAGATATACCTTCAAGTCTCAACCTCGAGAGGGTTTCATGGTATTTAAGGGCCATATTCAGCAAGGGATGCAACTACCCCTTCGAAGGCTAGTGAAGGTGGTGCTAAATTTCTGGGAGGTTGATCCATGCCAGATGAATGGTAATTTTTTTGAAATGCTGAGGATGGTCGAGGGTATGACTGTAGAGTTGAAAAGTGAAGGGATGGGCGTGATCGAGTAGTATGATATTACATCATTCTATTTGAGAAAAGGAAACAAAATTTTGGGCACGTACCATATCAAATGCCACACAGATAAGCCCTGGTTGTTTGATTTGCACTCGACGGGTCGAGGGTAGAACAAGGACCTGGTAGATGTGAGGGGTAATTATGAGAATTCCGAAGGGGATGACCCTTATCAGTTACAACATAGTCTTTATAATCTAGGTAAATTGATGGTCGAAGATTTTTTGACATAATGATCGAATAGACTGATAACCATGTTAATTTTTTTTTGCAGCACCAAGTAACCAAGCTCTGACAAATCCGAGTAAATATATTAATGAACTGATCAATGCGGATGAGGTGCGGGTAAACTGTGTTTTCAGGATACTAGGTATCAAGAGGAAGATACAGAAGAAGAAAGATTATCTGCTTTGAAACGTTCTCGTTACGCCAAAGCCAACAAAGGAGATGGGGCGAAGGTTCATCGAGAGGGGTCGAAGGAATGGTGAATGTGAAGTTGGCGAGGAAGGTAAATTATATTCCCAAGGGGCAGCAGGTACCGGAGCAGGCAGGTCCGGTGCCCAAAGTAGCTCGTGGCGCGTTGAGGTAGGGGCCGATCCAATCTGACAAAGGGAAAGGTAAGGTCTTTCCCAAATCATCGAAGGTACAATAGCCGAAGGGAATTCACCGTAAGAGACGTAGGGCACTGGGGGAGGATGATGCAGAGGATGTGGACGAAGAACTAACAGAGACCGAACTAGAGGAGTAGGCTCGAGCTACCGCTACTTCAATGGTGGCACTCTGTACCAATAACCCAGAGGAGGCTGGGAGGTGGATAAATAAGATTATGCATCTGATAATTATTTTTTGAAATTCAAAATTTTTTCATAGATGCATCATGCTTCGAGGGATACTGATGGCTCAAATATTCTAGCAGACCAATGCTTGGTCACAAGCTTTGGTTAAGGCCCAAATGGTAATAATGCGGCAGTTGATGTAGGCGGTTGACAATCAGAAGCTTGCTCGATGGATCGAAGCATCGTTGGTTTCTAGGATTAAAGTTTTAAAGTGAAAGCAGGGGACTAGTAGAGATGAATGCGAGTAGAGACTCAAAGCTCAGCGTTACAATCATACGCAGGTGTTGGGGTCGAAGCTGGCTGAGAAGGAAAGGTTTATTGCGGAGCAGAGGGAGGCATTCCAAGGGCAGTTTGAAGATGAATGTGAAGTTATTGTCAGGCTGAAAACGTTCATAGCAGATTTGGGGTATAGTCCTAAAACTTTGAAATGCTTTCCCACAACCAATGATCCTGTTGCTGAAGATATTGTTCAGACGGAGGGGGTATAAGTAGATGTTGTTGTTATAGGTACGGGAGGTGGCGCAGTGACTCTTGCAGTCAAATAAGCTACTGCTGGGGCTATGACTACTGGGTCGAACCCATCCACTGTGGGTATTAAAGGTATTGGTGTTGATGAATCGGACATGGGAGATGATGTGGCTATTCTGCTATGAGGTATTGTGCTAGGGTGCCAAACTGTTTTTGATGATCCTTTTGTTGTGCTGTAATATTTAGAGTGATGACATTTGAATAATGGTTAACTTACTTTACACTTGAGTTGTAAACTTATGATTGTTTTGAATTGCTGATGTATGCTGAACTTGATTCGAATTGGTTTGTTGATTTGTATTAAACTTGATCCTTTGGCATATGTTGTACTGAACGTCTTGCATGTAGTAGACTAGTTGATATTCTTGTATAGTTGTATCTGCATATGTTGTAAATGTAGAATGCTTTTAGACTTATCGAATCTTGAAGATCTTCAAGATGGTTCCCCGAGTATCATTCGAGAGATGGTCATGACACTTAGGTGAGACCAGTGAAATTATTAGACTTTGAAGGCCTGTCCCAAAATGAAGTAGGACGTGGTCGCCCCCAATGCATTCTCAAGGGTCTGGTCTCTTGATCATTCATGCCCCATGAGTTTGCTTAAATTTTGGAGACTTCAAATATTTCATGGTCCCCCCCATGTATCTGTCGGGTCGAAGGGTTGACATGATACTTAGGAAAAACCATCAAATTCACTGGACATCGAAGGCGTGAGACTGGTTGATGTAGAACGTGTTCGCCCCCAATGCATTCCCGAGGGTCCGGTCTTTCGGCCATTCATGTCCCTCGAGTTTGCTTAAATTTTAGAAACTTGAAAAATTTTAAGGTCTCCCCCAAGTATTAGTCGAGTCGTAGGGCTGACATGATACTTAGGAAAAAAAATGTTCATTTTTTATTTTATATTTACATCAGTGGAACAAGGTGAAGGCCGTGGCCTGTTGTATGATACAAACTGCATTATATTCCATGGATTTGGCAGCGGCTCTTTGTCATCTGTCATCAGGTAATATGAACCCTTGTTGGTTTTATTGTACACGACATAAGGTCCTTCCTAGGATTTGGCTAACTTGCCAGCATTTTAAGGCTTCAAAGATTGTGTGACACATCAAATTATAAGATCTCCATTGTTGAAACTTCTTGGTCGAACTCTCTTGTTATATGACTTATGGAGTGATAGATGGTAACGGCCGAGTTGGCGGTGGCTCGATCTCTTGTTTTGTCGATCCATAGCATATTGTACCCAAGTTCAAACTCATTATCTTCATCAGGAATACTAGGTTCGCGTGTTGGCACTTTGAATTAAGTAGGTAGCACTGCTTCAAAACCATAGGCTAGGTAAAAAGAGCTGCATACCGTTACTTTTCTTAGTGTTGTTCGATAGGCCCAGAAGACGTACTATAATTCCTAAACCCATCGTCCTTTCTTTGTATCAACACGCTTCTTGAGATCATCGACCATGGTTTTATTAATTGCTTCGACCTGACCATTCCCTTGGTGGCAATAAGGTGCTGAGTGGAAGAGGATGATGTTGTACTGCTTGAGTAAATTTCTGACTTTTTTCTTGACAAATTGTGGACCATTGTCACATCGAATCATATGAGGGTAGCAGAAGCGTATAATAATGTTCTCCTATAGAAACTTGATGACTTCTTCTTCTCTGGTTCGACACAAAGGTACGGCTTAAACCCATTTGGTAAAATAATCGGTTGCAATAAGGATGTTCTCTCGGCTAGCCAAAGCTTTGGGAAAGGGACCCACAAGACCAATGGCCCATCGCTTGAATGGCCAAGAGACATGGCTAAAGTGGAGGTCTTGTGAGGGGCTATGGATATCGTGGGCATGGCGGTAACATTTGTCATAGTGTTTGGCATACTCTTCAACTTGCTTCTTTATATTGGGCGAGAATAAACCTTGGGAGACGGCTCAGAGGGGCATAGATCGACCAGCAGTATGAGCACCGCTGGTACCTTCATGGAGTTTCGCAAGAATTAAAGAGGCTTCATTTTGTGAAATACATCGAAGGAGAACGTCATTTGGGGATTTGCGATGTAACTCGTATTTGAGGATGGTGTATCTGCGGTAGTTTTCTATTAACGACCGTTATGCTTTGGGATTGTCTTGGAGGATAGCATTGGTAAAGTAATCGAAGAATGGTGTTCGCCAGTCGTCTAAATAGAGACTCTCGCCCCCAGTATTGATGGTAATATCTTCCATCTGGTCGATATTTGGGCGTTCGAGTACTTCGAAATGAAGAGTTTGGGATTCGAACTGGCCTAACATAGCGGCTATGTAAGCGAGGGCATCTGTGTGTCTATTTTTACCTTAAGAATAGTGAGTAATAGAGGATTCTTCAGGGATATGGTCCATGCGCTGGTGGACGAGAGTAGCATATTCAGCCATGCGACTATTGGCTTGATTTTCACCAGTATATTATCTCGGGATGAGTTAGGAATCTGTAAAAACTGCAAGTTTAGGAACGCCAAGATTGAGTGTGAGGTCGAGGCCATGGATCAAGGCTTCATACTCAGCCTCGTTGTTGGAGCATTCAAAGTTTAACTTAACTGCCTATTCAATTCGATCATTGGTGGGTGTGACCAGGACGATACCAATCCACGAACCGTAAGGTCCTTCGAATCCATCTCTGAAGAGATGTCAACCTGTATTAGGGTTCGATGGGTCTGTTTGTTCGGCCTGGTGTTTAGGTAGGTCATCTTTATGTTCCTCCCAATCGATATCTTTGACTGGGAAGTGAACAAGGAAATTAGTGACTGCTTGGCCTTTTTGGGATACTTGTTTCTCAAATATGATATCGTGTTCCCCGAGATAAACGGTCTACTGTTATAATCATCTTGATTTTTCTTTCTTGCTGAGTACTTCTCAAAGGGATAACTTGTTATATCATGAACATGGTGAGCTTAAAAATATGGTTTAAGTTTTCTAGAAGTGTAGCTGGGGAGCAAACGCTCAAGTTTCGTGTAACAAGTTTCTACAGGTGTCAGAGTTTTGCTGATAAAATATACAGGTTTCTCTATGTTTGATTCATGTTGAATAAGGACTGAGCTGATAGAAGTGTCGGTGATCGCGAGGTATAAAGAAAATATTTCTCCTTCTACAGGGGTACTGATGATCGGTGCTTGACCAAGGTATGTTTTAAGTTTGGGGAAAGCCTGTTCACAGTCAGGTGTCCAATTGATCTCAGGGTTATTTTTCTTTTTAGTCTTGTGGACGCCTTAGTCGCGTAAGAGAGAGAAGAGCCAGGCACAGTAGTCTGAGGATTTGGAAATGAAACGGTTGAGGTCCGCTATCATACCAGCCACCTTTTAGACATCTTTTTTGGTTAAAGGGGAAGGCATGTTGATGAGGTCTCGGATATAAGTAGGGTCAATCTTAATACCTTGTTTGCTGATAATGTAGCCTAAAAATTTTCTAGACAAAACACCAAATTGGCATTTATCTGGGCTATGTTTCATGCTGTATGTTTGAAGAATAAAAAAGACTACGGTTAGGTCTTAGATGTTGGTATGTTTTTAGAGGCTCTTGCATAATGTCATCAATGTATACTTCGACCGACTTGCCAAGAAAGGGTTTAAACATGGTTGTAACAAGGTATTGGTAGGTGGCACCCACATTTTTGATACCGAAGGGCATGACGTTATTACAGTAAAGGCCTTGTACACTGATAAAATAAGTTTTAAGTTGATCCATGGGGAGGAAGGGTACCTGACTATAACCTGAAGCCGCGCCCATCATCGATAGGCGCTCATGTCCAACAATGACATCTTGGAGTACTGAAATGATCGGGAGGGGGAAGTTATCCTTCGTTCTTTTTAGGAACTGCAACAATATTGGTTATCTAATCGCCATAATTGACATCTCTGATGAAACCCGCAGCTATGAGTTTGTCGACTTCGGGGTTTATAGCTTTTGAAAGTCATGGTGGAAAGGTACGCTTCTTCTATTTTACAACTCTAGAATGGGGGATAAGGTCAAGGTAGCGGCATTCTAAACTGGGGTTAACACCGGGCATCTCCTGAAACGCCTATGCGAAGACGTCTTTGTTTACTTGAAGACTGCGAGTTCGAGGAACTCGACCTTATCTAGAAAGGTTCCAATGAGTGCACCTTGACCAGGACCGTCGAGTTCAATATAAATAGTGGGTTCAATAGGTGAGATGGCAGGTATTGAAGGTATGGGGATAGTGGGAGACAGTAATTGCTATGGTAGTTTGACGAGAGTCTGGGTCTGATAGATCTCCGGATTCTCACATGAGTTGGTGAGGCATTAGGAGCCTTTTAAGTTCCACGAACCACAAGAGGTAGAGAAACGAACGGTCTGATGATAAGTCGAAGTTATGGCGTGCATGGCATAGAGCCAGACGCTCCCATGGATTTCCAGGTACTCAAATTTCTTATCAATGACAAGAAAGCAGGCTTGAAGTGTAACTAGGTCGGTAGTAACTAGAAGGAAGATTTGACCAGCGGTAACTTTGATAGCCCCATTAAAACCTTTTAGTTCAACATTTGTGGCAGTGATGAGCTCTATTTTGTTCATGGCATGGACGGTTTGAAGGAAAAGTACATCGGCTTCACTTCCGGTATTGATAAGCATGGTATGGAGGACGATGTGTTCGACTTTAATCATTATGACTAATGGGTCAGAATGAGGAAAACGTGCATGTAATCTGTCGCAGTCAATAAATGAGATACCCTCAGGTCAAGGATATTGACTTGGCTCTGGTAGGAGGGCGGGTAGCTTCTCCAGGTAAGTTAGTTTGTAGCATTCTTTGATACGTTTTCGCTTGCTCATGGAATGGCCGTAGTCGATATTATTTACCTCGATGAAATGTACTTGGTAGATATGTACCTCAGCTGGTTCAGCAGTAGGGGCGGGTTGAGGTTAGAGGTACGACCCGTCGAGGTAGTTAGGGAGGTCGGCAACATACTGATGTAGATGACCAACCTTGAGTATTATTTCGAGAGAGCGTTACAAGGCGAAGCACTTGTTGGTGTTGTGGCAGTTACACCTGTGGTTGATGCAATAAGGTTCACCTGGTTTAACCTCGATGGGAAAAGGATACGCCACATGGGGACTGCCAGGATCATTGGTAGAAGGGTGCTGATAGGGGCAGTAAGTTTGGGTGGACTAGGTTCGGTCATTTTTTGTGGGCTTTCATAGTAATATCTGTGTAGGGACGTTTGCGGCTCTCAGTCTCTTTTGAGATAGGAGCAATCAGGGGTGTAGATGTAGAGGGTGGGCCTTGTCGAGGTTAATATGCATTGGTGGTCGAAGGCTTCCTCATATTATTTGATTCGCGGAGGCGCTCAAGGTCGATATACCCATTAACTTTTGAGAGCATCTCTTCGAGGGTTCACGGTTTATGGAAGACCAGGTACTCTTTAACACGACTGCTATCCGAAAAAGTGTTCGAATATGCAAGTACGGCGTTCGCGCAGTCGAAGTTTCTGATTTTGCACGATTCGTCGAAAGACCTCTTTGTGAAGGCTTCGAGGGATTCACTGCTGGATTTTTGGAAATTGAATAGGGCATCAACCCTGACCTCTCAATCTTTGTAAAAAGAAAATTGGGTAATGAAAAGACAGGACAATTGCTCGAAGGTTCAAATTGAGCCATTGGGAAGGTTATGATACCAACGAGGATAGCTATATGTGAGGCTGGTGGGAAAAAGTTTTCACATCAGGTGGTTAGCCATGGAGTAAAGGCTTAGAGTATTTTAGAATTCGACGATGTGGGATTGAGGATTGGTGTAACGAAATTTACTGATTTTTGGGGCTCATAAATTTGGAGGCACTTTGATAGCGAGGAGTTTGGGGCAGAGGGGTTGGTTAACCGACTCCATGAATTTGGTGTTGGGCTCGCACTGATGCGAATGGCAGGGTAAATTTTGTAGTCGAGGTCATTCTGTGTACAATAGCTAGGATGAGGGGGGGATCGATGGGTTTGAGGGGGATGAGGCCGAATGTTCGGCGTGTGCTCGGTGCTGCGCTCCTCAAGACGTTCTCAAGCAGTGCGGCATTTGGGGTATTTGGTGGAACAAAGGGTGTAATCGAAGGAATTCTCCATGGGGTGGATGCCAATATGCATGGAGCCAGTAGGTGGAGTACCCTCGACACCAAGATGGATCGGGGGTACTTCCAGATCTGGAAGGGCCCCACTCGAGTGTGGGCAAACAAGCACAATGGGGCGGGTGCTCGGGATGGAAGAGGGGCATCTAGAGGTTGTAGTCGTTACAACTCACGAACTGTATTGTGTAGATCGTCGATGGCGCTGTATTGTCTGTCGGCATCATCCAAACGGCATTGTCGTTTGGCTTCAAACTCTTTTCGATATTATTCAAGCTCCTGATACAATTGTGTTCGGTGTCACTCCTCAGCCTGAGTAAATTATTGAGTAAGAAGGGGCAAGTAGGGCAGCCACTCCGTCAGCGGAGTTGCCGGCATGGGTGGAAGTTGAGTGGAGGGTGGGGGCCTTTAGAAGTGGTTTGTAGGAAGTGGAAAAGGAAAGTTTAAGGTAGGGGGAGACTGGTAGGGTGAGAAAGCATGGACGGTGCCAAATGTAGTGGGCCTAACTTCGTACGGAGGAGAAGTTGGCTCTTACATCACAAAATTTATCTTCTATCAGAGAATTCAAGCATATAATCAATAATGTGACTAATTAATTGGTAATATACTTGCGTGGAGTCCTAGAATGGGACACTCCATGACCTTTGATGAGGATTTTTAAGAGTATTATTATAACTGTCGTGTAGTCGAAGTTTCGAGTACTGGGTCATTTACAGGGTAATCGAAGGTAAACTTCAAGGGATCAGGGGAAAGATTTTGTAACCCCTCCATGGTCCTCTCTCCCTCCTATTTATTGATCACAAGAAGGGTTGAGTCGCCATGTTGGGTATAATATCAAGGCTACCCACTGGGACAACAGACTTGTACCCTGAGTTGTTTCTGCCGCTAAAACATTCAGGTCTGACATTGTAGCCTTATCTTGTTTGCTCTATCATTGTGGCCTTTGTTGGTTCTAACACTATAGTCATTGAGGGCCGTGCCCTGCCATTCTGTCTTGTGAGCTGGCTATCTGATATTCCTGCCATCGACCATGTGCGACCATGGTCGAAGTATTTCAGGTGCCGATGTAGAGGTCATGCGCTGACATATCTGCCTTCGGTTACGAAGCCAGTTCATTGTCAAATGCTTGTATAGTCTTAGAGGGCTATATCATGGACTTATTAGGCTTCGAGTTATCAGGTAGGCTTCGATTTAGCCTTCAAGTGTTTGGCTAGAGCTAGAAGGCAGCGAGTAGACTACTACATACCCGTCAATCTTCGAGGTTGAGGCTGATAGATAAGGAGAGCGAGGTAAATAAGACGAGTATATCTTGTCGTGGCTTATGGGATGAGAGTAGCGACAAAAAGGAGTTAGCTATTGCAACAGATGTCCCTCTCGCTGTGGTAGTACCCAAAGGTGAGGCGTCGAGTAGTAAATGTCAAAAGGTTCGAGGGATCGGGGTAAGGGGTGGAGAGTCGATGGAGGGAAGAGAAAAACGGGGACACAAAGGTGTCGAGCCTTTGGGGGACGAAAGAGAAAAGAGTAATAGTGGTGAGAGTTCGACAAGTTTGGGGGGAGCTGCAGGGTCAGTCTTGGCTCGAGAGATGCAGAGACTGGATCCATTTATGACAAAGCTTGAGTTATCGAAGGTAGGGGTGGTACTATATACAACAGGGTCTGATCATACCTTCAAGTCTATCCCTTGTGAGGGTTTCATGTCATTTATAGGCCAGATTCGGCTAGGGATGCAACTACCCCTTCGAAGGCTAGTGAAGGAGGTGCTAAACTTCTGGGAAGTTGCCCCGTGCCCGATGAATGGGAAATTCTATGAGATGATGAGGGCGTTCGAGGGAATGAATGCAGAAATTAGACGAGAGAAGAGGGGTGTGATCGAGTCTCGTTCTACTTGAAGATGGCCAACAAGAAGATGGACACATACCACATACAATGTTATGTAGAGAAGCCATGGCTATTTGCTTTGTGCTTGACGGGTCGGGGGTGGGATAAAGACATAGCTCTAGTGCGAGCTAAATACGAGAATACCGAAGGGGAGGGCCTTTATATACTGCAGCATAAGATCTATAATCTAAGTAAGTTTTTATTCGAAGATAGTTAAAAAATAGTCGTTGAATATATTGCTAACCATGATTATTTTATATTTTGCTAAACCTGGAAGGAGAACTTTGCAGAATCTGTGAAGGTACATTGATTATCTTATTAAATCTGACGGGGAATGGATAAACTGGGTATTAGGGAAGCTAGGTATAAAAAAGAAGAAGAAGAAGAAGAGGACATATTCATTCCTCTGAAACATTTTTGTCACTCCTAAGCCATCAAAGGAGAAGGGAGGAGAAGGTGATTCGAGAGGGGTCGATGAGATTGAGAAAGTAAGATTGATAGGGAAGGTAAATTATATTCCAAGGGGGCAACAAACTGTGGCGGCGCCCGGAGTAGTATCTAAGGCATCGAAGCAGGCGTCGGCGCAGGCTAACATGGGGAAGGGCATGGCCATTCCTAAATCTCCGAAGGTCCAGCAGTCGAAGGTAATTTAGCGTAAGAGGCATGGGGAGCTCGAGGATGATGATGTAGAGGATGTGGACGATGTGTGGGCAGATGCCAAACTAGAGGATCAGGCTCAAGCAACGGCTGCTTCGATGGCTGCCCTATATGTGAATGACCCAGACAAGGCTGTGAGGCGGATGAATATGTCTCTTCATTAGATAATATTTTTATGAAATTCTAATATATTACTAAAGTTTTCCATGTCTCATTAAATACTTATGGTTCAAATATTCTAGCAGTAACATGCTTGGTCTCAAGCTTTTATCAAGGCCCAAAAGGTAACAAATAGGCAGCTGAAGCAAGCAGTTGAGAATTTTGATCTTGCTCAAGGGACCGAGTTGTCACTGGTGTCTGAGGTAACATTTTTAAAGCGTGAGCTATTGACTATCAAAGCTGAATACAAGAGGAAGCTCGAAGCTCTGCGTGACAACCATACTCAAATGTTAAAGGTACTGGAGTCGAAGGTGACTGAGAAGGAAAGGGAAAAGAAGGAACAGAGGGAAACCTTTCACAAGCAATTCGATGACGAGTGCAAGACAAGTACTAAGCTGAAAATTTTCATAAAAGATTTGGGTTATGATCCCATATCTTTTAAGCGCCTTCCCACAACCAATGAACCTACTGTCAAGGATGCTGCTTATACAGAAGAGATAGAGGTAGATCCTGCTGGTTTGAGTGTGGAGACTCCTGAGGTCAAAAATTCTACTATTGTGGCTGTGGTAGAAGGGGTCGCAGATGCTACGGTGTCAAACCCTTCTGCTGCGGGTACTGGAGCTGTTAGTGCTGAAGAGGCTGTAGGAGAGGGTGATGGGGCTACTCTTATTTGAGGTACTTTTGTTGTTGTCCTATTATATCTAACTCTTTTCTCTTATCATGTTGGTAATTTGGAGTGGATGTTTGCACTTGAAGGAGTGGTAACTTATTTGATCTTGAGCTGTCTGTGTGAGATTGACTTGACCTGCTCTAGTATAACGAGCTTTAATTGTTGATATTTGAACTGGGGTGTTGTATAGGTAACGGAATTGCTGATATTTCGCTTAATGCTGAGTAGTACGTAATGCCTGTAACAGGGTTAGGATTAAAGCCTTAAAAAAGCTTCAAAGTCATCCTCGTGTATCAATTTAGTTACTGGACAGACATGATACTAAGGACAGGTCAAAAATTTATTGGACTTCGATGGCCTGAACCTAAACGACGCATAACATGGTCGCTCCTAATGCATTCCCGAGTGTCTGGTCTGTCGGCCATTCATGCCCCTCGAGTTTGCTCGAATTTGGAAACTTGAAAAAACATTGAGGTCGCACCCGAGTATCTGTTTGGTCAAAGGGTTGACATGATACTTAGGTTAGACCAAGAAACTCACTGGACTTCGAAGGCCTGAGCTTAAACGAAGCATAACATGGTGGCCCCCAATGCATTCCTGAGGGTCCGGTCCGTCGACCATTCATGCCCCTCGAGTTTGCTCAAATTTCAAAACTTTAAAAACTTCAAGGTCGCTCCCGTGTATCAGTCGGGTCGAAGGGTTGACATGATAGTTAGGTTAGACCAAGAAATTCACTGGAAGATAGGAGACAAAGTTTCAGAGGAAAAATATGTTTATTGATTATAGTATATTTACATCAGTTGAACAAGATAGTGGTCGTGGCCTGTTTTATGATACTAACTGCCTGGTATTCCACAGATTGGGTAGAGGCTCTTTTGATTTTGTCATAAGATAATTGAAACCTTTATCAGTTTTGTCATACACGACATAATGTCCTTCCTAGGATACGGTTAACTTGCTGGCATTGCGAGGCTTTGAAGAGGTTGTGACTCGTCAAAGTACCAAATCTTCGATATTGAAACTACGCGGTCGAGCTCTTTTGTTGTATGACTTCGGAAGAGAGACATGGTAATGGTCGAGGTTTGAGATGGCTTGATCTCTAGTCTCATCGATCCATAGTATATTGCATCCCAGTTCGAACTCATTATCTTCGTCTGGGAGGTTGGGATTGCGCGTGTTGGCACTTTGAATTAAGTAGGTTGAACCGCTTCGGTACCATAGGCTAGATGGAATGGTGTACACCCCGTCACCCTTCGGTGGGTAGTTCAATAAGCCCAGAGTACATGTTGTAGTTCTTGGACCCATCGTCCTTTCTTCTCATCGACCCTCTTCTTAAGATCGTAGACTATAGTTTTGCTAATTTCTTCATCCTGACCATTCCCCTGGGGGTATTAAGGTGTTGAAGGAGAGAGGATGATGTTGTACTTTTTGAGGAAATTGTGGACTTTGTTCCCAACGAACTGTGGGCCATTGTTACATCGGATCATATGAGGGCAGCCAAAGCGTATAATGATATTTTCCCATAAAAACTTGATGACTTCTTTCCCTCTAGTTCGACATAGAGGCATGGCTTCAACCCATTTAGTAAAATAATCTGCTGCCACAAGAATATTTTCTCGGCTACGCGAGGCTTTGGGAAAGGAACCCATGAGATCGATGGCCTATTGATTGAATGGCCAAGAGGCTTGACTGTAATGGTGGTCTTGCGAAGGGCTATGGATAACGTGGGGGTGGCATTGGTATTTTTCACAGGGCTTGGCATACTCTTTAGCTTACTTCTTCATATATCGACAGAATAAGCCATGCGATATTGCTCGAAGGGCCATAGATCAACCGGTAGTGTGAGCACCGTAGGTGCCTTCATGAAGTTCATCCAGAATTTTAGTTGCTTCGTCTTGAGAGATGCATCGATGGTGGACATCGCTTGGGGATTTGCGATGTAACTCACCTTTGAGGATGGTGTTTCTGCGGCAGTTTCCTAGTAACGAGCATTTGGCTTTGGGGTCCTCCAGGAGGGTAGAACTGTTGAAGTAAGAAATAAATGGTGTTCCCCAGTCATCTGTATCAAGACACTTGCCCCCAATATTGGTGGTATTGACTTGCATCTAGTCGATACTTTGGTGTTTAAGAACTTCGATATGGAGTATTTGAGATTCGGACTGGCCTAACATGGCTGTTATGCGACCTTTGGGAGTTAATAAATACTATAAGCTTAGGGATACCAAGTTCGAGTACGAGGAGGCCAAGGATCAAGGATTCATACTCAACCTCGTCATTGGAGCATTAGAAGTTTAGCTTGACGGTTTTCTCAATTTGATCATTGGTAGAAGTAACCAGGATAATATCAATCCCCGAACCGTTGGGTCCAGTATTTCCATTTGTAAATAGGCGTTAACCAGGGTTAGGGTTCCAAGGGCCGCTCTGTTCAAGTTGATCCTTAGGTAAATTATCTTCGTGTTCCTTCCAGTCGATATCTTCGACTGGGAAGTCTGCATGGAAATTGGTGACTTCTTGGCCTTTGTGGGATATCTGCTTCCCAAATGTGATGTCGTGTTCACCAAGATAAATAGACCACTGCTGTACACATTTAGATTTATCTTTCTTGCTGAGTACTTCTCGAAGGGGGTAACTTGTGATAACATAGATTGGGTGTGCCGGAAAATATGGTTTGAGCTTTCGAGAGGTGTAGATGAGGGTGAGGAGCAAACGCTCAACATTTGTGTATCGAGTCTCTGCAGGTGTTAGAGTTTTGCAGATAAAGTATACAAGTTTCTCGATATTAGATTTAAGTCGAATGAGGACTGAACTGATAGAAGTATCTGTGATAGTGAGGTATAAAGAAAGTGCTTCGCATAGATGGGTATACTGATGATGGGTGGTCGACCAAGGTATGTTTGAAATTTGAGGAATCTCTGTTCATAGTCGGGGGTCCAATTGATTTTAGGGCTTCATTTTGGCCTAGTGGGCCCCTTGGTCGCGTAAGAAGGAGAAAAGCTAAGTACATCGGTCAAAGGATTTCAAAATAAAGTGATCGAGGGGCCGCTATATTGCCAACTACCTTTTGGAAAACTTTTTTAGTTCGGGGAGAAGGCATATCGATAAGGGTTCAGATATGAGATGGGACGATCTTGATACCTCTTTTGATGATGAGGTGGCCTAAGAATTTGCTAGACGAAACACTGAACTGGCATTTTTCTTGGTTAAGTTTCATATTTTATGTTTGAAGTATCGAGAAATCTTCGGTTAGGTCTTGAATATGGGTGTGTTTTTGAAGGCTTTTGCATAACATGTCATCGATGTAAATTTCGACCGACTTGCCAAGCATAGGTTTGAATATGGTTGTAATAAGCCGTTGGTAAGTGGCATCCGCATTTTTGAGGCTGAAGGACTTAAGGTTAAAGCAGTAAATGCGGGGGTAAAAAAATGAAGTGTTTGGTGGTAAGTCAAGGGTATGGTGCGCATGGCATGGAGCCAGTCGCGGCCAAGGATGCAAATATATTTAGAGTTATTGTCGATGACAAGGAAGTTGGTTTAGAGTGTGACTGGACCTATGGTGATAGGGAGACTAATGCGACCCACAACGACTTTAGTATCGCCATTGAATCCCTTGAGTTCGACATTAGCCGGGGTGATGAGGTCTATTTTCTTCATGGCTACGACTGTCTGAAGGAATAATACATCGGCTACGCTTTCCGTATCGATGAGCATTATATGGAGGACGAGGTGCTCGACCTTAGTCATAATGATTAGAGGGTAAGAATGTGGTAAACGAGCTTGCGATGTGTCGCAATCGATAAATGAGAAACCCTCGGGTCAAGGGTATTGGCCCGATACTGGCAGAAGTGAGGGTAGCTTTTCCTGGTAGGTGAGTTTGTAGTATTTTTTGTCACCCTTGAATTTAATTTTAGAGCGGCCGCTGTCGATATTATTGACCTCGATGAGATGAAGTTGGTAGATGTGTGCCTCGGCTGGGTTAGCTACAGGAACGGGTTAAGGCTTGAGGTACAACCCATTGAGGTAATTGGGGAGGTCTACGACGTATTAATGTAGATGACCTGCCTTACGAATTATTTCGAGAAAGCGCTGTAGAGCAAAGTACTTGTTGGTATGATAGCAGTTGCACTTGTGGTTCTTGCAGTAAGGTTCACCTTTTTTGACCTCGATGGGGTAAGGGGTATGCCATACTGGGCCCTGAATCTATGGTTGAAGGGTGCTGATGGGAGCAGTAAGCTTGGGGAGGACCGACTTTGTTCATTTTTTTCGGGACTCGGTGGTGGTGTCGTCAGCATGGGGGCGTTTGCGGCTCTCAGTCTCCTGTAAGATGGTAGCGATCACAGGTGTAGATGGTATAGAAGGTCCCTATCGAGGTTTGTTTGGATTAGTTGTTGAAGGTTGTGCCTGGCGATTAGACTCGCGGAGGAGCCCGAGGTCGATGTATCCATTTACTTTGGATAACATCTCCTTGAGGGTTCGAGGTTTGTAGAGTAAGATATACTCCTTGACGCGGCTGTTATCTGGCAGCGCATTGGAAAAGGCGAGCACGGCGTTCGCACAGTCGTGGTTCTCAATCTTGTGCGACTCGTCGAGAAACCGCTTGGTGAAGGCCTCAAGGGTTTCATTAGAGAATTTTCTAAAATTGAAGAGGGTATCGACCCAAACTTTGTGGTCTTTATTAAAGGTGAATTTGTTGATGAAAAGATTGGATAACTACTCGAAGCTTTGGATCGAGTCATTGGGGAGGCAATAATGCCATCAATGAGGGTTGTTTGTGAGGCTAGTGGGAAATAACCATCACAATAGGTGGTTGGCTGTGGAGTATAATCTTAAGGTATTTTGGAACTCAAGGATGTGAGATTGAGGGTCGGTGTTGCGGTATTTGCCTATTTTTAGGGTATGAAAATTTGGCGGTACCTCGGCAGCGAGGAGTTTGAGGAAAAGGGGGTTATTTAACCGACTCCAAGAGTTTGGTGTGGGGATCGCACTGATGTGGATAACAGGATGGATTTTCTGGTCGAGGTCCTGCTGTATAAGATAAGAAGGATGAGGAGGGGATCTTTGAGGTTGAAGTGTACTAGGCCAATTATTCAGCGTGTGCTCGGCGCTGCGCTCCCCGAGTCATTCTCGAGCAAGGTAGTGTCGAGGTTGCCAGGTAGTGCGGAGGGTGGATTCGGACGAATCCTTCGTGGGGTGGATGCCACGGTGGGTTAAGCTAGTAGGGAGAATTGTGGGGGGAGCACCCTCGTTGTCCAAATGGGCCTGGGTACTTTAAGATGTGGTTGGCGCCCCAGCCGGGCGCGGGCAGAAATACATGGCGGGGCGGGTGCTCGAGATGGTGAAAGAGTATCTTGTGGCTGATCATTTAGGGTACAATGTTGTCTATCAGCATCATCAAAACGGCATTGCCATTCGGATTCGACCTCTTGTCGGCGCTCTTCGCGCTTCTGGTGTAATTGGCTCCAATAACACTCATCGGATTGAGTGAATTGCAGGGAAAGAAGGGCTAACTGGGCGGCCACTCTATCGGCGAAGTTGCCGGCGTGGGTGGATGTAGAGCGGAGGGTGGGGGCCATTGGAGGTGACTGGTAAGATTAGAAAAAAGGGAGAAAAATAGGGGGAGACTGGTAGGGTGGAATAGTACAGACAGCGCCAACTGTAAGGGCCTAGCTTCGCGAGTGGGTAAGTTGACTCTTACTCTATATAATTTATCCTCTACGAGGGGGTTCAAGCGTGTAATCAATAATAATAAGAACTAACTTACTGACAATACACTTGCGAGGAGGCCTTGAATGGGTTACTCCACGACCTCTGATAAGGATTTTTAAGAATGATGATATAAATATCGAGTAGTCGAAGTATCGAGTACAGGGTGATTTATAGGGTATTCAAAGCTAAACTTGCAAGGCTTCTTGGGGTTATTTTCTAACCCCTCTCTAGTTCTTCTTCCCTCTTATTTATAGAATATGGGATGGGCTGAGTCACCATGGGTGGTCAAGTTACATCTGTATCATTTGGGGACAGCTAACTTGTACCTGGAGTCGATTGCGACACTCTAATTTATCGAATCTAGCACTGTAGTTGTTGGTCCTGACACTGTAGTTGTTGGATCTAGCACCGCAGTTGTCGAGCGGAGTGCTTCACTATTCTGTATTGTGAGATGGCAGCCTAACATGTTCCCCTTCGACCATGTGCGCTCATGGTCAAAGTATTTCTGGTTCGATATTTCCTTCGTGTGTTCGAATAGTCTCGGACGGTTTTGTGGGATTGATTATTGTCTTGCTGGGCTTCAAGTCTTTAGGTAGGCTTCGATGTAGCCTTTAAGCATTCGACCAGTGTTAGAAGGCTACGAGTAGGCTACTACAGGGCATTTTTCTTTGTGACCTTGTCTCGACCATTTTCTTCAATCAAAAAGCAGCAGGTCGAATGTGGAATGATAATATGATTTGGGTGAAAGGTGATTGCCCTCAGAGAGGAGATGAAGAGCCCATAGAACTTCTACATAGAACATTTAAGAGAACAAAGTTTAAAAGTATATAATGTCAAACTATTATCGTTGAATGTTGTTATGTTGCAGATAATATGTTGTGTTTAGTTTGCAGGTCCTCAGCCGAAGGTAAAGAAGGGGTCCCTGTTTGATACTGCTACTCACGAAGGGGTCGAGCTCGAGGGAGTCCTGAAAGATCTCGGCATTAATAGGAATAAACGAGCAAACAATAGGTCTGGGAAGGCTCAAAAGTCTCAAGCGACTAGACTGATGATGGGTGTTGAAGCCGGTAGGAAAAAAGGGGCTAATAAAGAGGGGCAAGAACCTTTGCCGAAGGCTATCATGTTGGATTTCGCAGATGTGCTAAAATTTATGACTTCGAGCAAGTTAACTAAGAAGTTTCTAAAGAAGATGAATCTGAAGCGTGGCTCAGCCTCTGGAGCTACGGAGAGTGGTGAGGTGTGGAAGATATGAAGAAGAGGATGGTAGATCCTCCTTCAAGAGTAACTAGGGGGATGGTCGTGGACAATCGACCTATGGAAGGAGATGAGTTGGATACTCTAGAGGATAGGGAAAGGCTTGCATCTCACAAGGGTGTTGAGGAAATGAGCAAAGTGGTAAGGTTTGGTAATTTTTATGTTTATGAATTCTGTATTGTGATTCGAGCTAAAAATATGTTTAATTTTTTTGTAGGCTGCTCGTCTGATAAAGTAGATCTGCCTCAGGATTAAGGATTAAAATACTGAGCTTAAGAATGAGAAGGTAGAGCTCGAGAAGAAGGTGGCTCTATTGAAGTCTGATTTTGCTTGGGAGGGGAAGCGATCTGATTCTTTGAAGGATGCACAGGAGGAGGAGATTAGCAAGCTGATTGAAGAAGCACAAAAGAACCTGGATGAGGTGTTAGTCCAGCATGATAGACTCGGGTGTCAACTTCTTAATGCGAGGTACTCTAAAGATGAGGTTTCAGCCATCATGAAGGGTACCTACGTCAAAGAGGACGAGGTGGAAGATGATATTGTTGGAGTGGTAGGAGGCTTGATGGTGCTTCTCCCCATGCTGAACTAGAGAACCAAAGGGGTGACAATGAAAATCCAGAGAATGATTATGAGAAGGTAGAATAAAATTGTTGACTTTATGGCTGTGTGATTTGTAAGGTTTGAGAACTATAATTGTATGAGATATTGTTTTATTGGATAACTTTTGTAGACTGAGAGATGTTTGTAAAAATTGTATGTACGAACTTAGGGATATGCGCCTTAGAATTTTGAAGTCAGAGAATAAGCTTGGTAAGGAGAAAGGTGCCTCAGTATCCCTGTTATCTTCGAAAATGGAGCAACAGGTTAGAGAAGAGCAAGAAATATTTGACTTTTATGCTACATTACTTTTGAGTTATAAAGTAAAAATTAAAGTTTAGAGATAGGCCAAAAACATGTTAACAGTTTAGAGGAAATGGTAATCAAATGTCTCCAAATAATACCAAAATGTTAAAGTGAGAACATAGAAAGTGTGTGCCTTGAAATTGGATGTAGATGTTGTAATGGCTTTAATCCGTAAGCTCGAGATGGCACGGAATTAGCTTTTATACCAATGTTCAAGTGACCAAAACTAATATAATGCAAGAAATGACACAGGTGATTTAGCAGAGAAAATCTTTGAATAGGTAAATAACTATGACCTCGAGTTAAGGGTTTTATTAACAGTAACTTTTATTGCTTGAGGCTAATATCTTATTGCAAGTGATCGCTCGATCTAGAAATACTTGATGTTGTAAATAAGAAACTTGGTGTTTGAGAATCTAGAAAATATTTCGTTCTTGGTGATTTCCCATATATTTTTCTGGTTCATGTCTTTTCTGGAACTTTTTCCTTATATTGGCCTTGCCCACAGTTTGTTATCATCCTGAAACACGTTCTCTAAATAATAAGGAAAGTGGTGGATGACTGCGTAACTATTAAGTTAGTGAGAGACAGGTGTCCTTGACTTGATCATGCTTTTATTATTGTGCTCGATCAACGTTCTTTATTATTTCGTAGTATATATGTCAATTCTGACTGTTAATGTCACGTGTAAAATGTGAGAGTCTGATATACAGGTAGTTCGAATTAGATTAGGTCGAGGGATTGGTCTTTACAATTTCCCCCTTGCAACTGAATTTATGAGTGGCTTTGGTTGAGAATGAATATGGTGATATGTGGTGTTAGAAGTTAAGAAGATATGAAGTAGTTAATATTGATTTGACTGGTATGAAAAAAGAGTATTCTTTATTATTGATGGATCTATTTTCATTAAATGATGATGGAAATATTGATGTGCACAATGCTCGGGGTTCTGAGAGTAGCTTTGTATTTTAATGATGGCTGCTTTTGAAAAATACATGTGCATTAGATACAAAGGTTATATAAATAGTACTTGTGCTGAGGATTCTGGCAAAGTACGGTGTTTGTTAAAATATTCTCTGGAAGTCTAGATTGATAATAGTGAAGACCCGAAGAATGGTTTATGAAAAGAGAGTTTATGCGGAGATGCATAAATTTAAATTGAGATATTTCGATGACCAATCATTGGAGATGCCTACCCCCATTCCCGTACCACTGATGTATCAGGGTATGTCGGTAGAAGAAGCAGCTAAAGCTGAATAATATTTTTACTGTATATGGAGATTTTACTACATTGTCTTGACAAGGAGCAACATTGGAGGTGTCTTCGTATCCTTGCAGAGGACACGGTTGAGGAGACAGATGTGGGTGCCAGTATAATAGCAGGGCAGTATCGTCAGTATCTTGCTTAGGATTGGATTCTAAGGCAGGGCATTCTACATCTCCACCAACTCTCGGATGGTGGTGGTTATAAATGAGACAATGATGCTAGTAGAGAAGGGAGATAGAGGATAAAAATCTGCTTCTTCACCATCATCATTTATTGACTCTAAGAAGACCTTTTGTTTGAATTGTTGGTTAAAGTACCGACTTCCCTTCTTCTATAGTTTCCATTTGAAGTTTAGCTCCATGTTTAAAATTCGACAAAACTCAGAGGAAGGAGGATGCTCTGCGTTTTTTAATACTTGCTTTGCTTCAAAAGATTCTTGGAGTGATACGTCACTAAAGATAGATAAACTGAAGGATATGTTATTTTCAGAGTACTTGAAAGACATGTTATCTATAAAGTACCTGAAAGACTTATTATCTGTAAAGTACCTGTAATTTACATTCGAGCTTAATAAAAAATGTTTAATCAAACTTTGTGTTGATAGATAAAATTAATCCTTGTGATTGAAATTGAGCTATGAATAATTTGGGGATGCATGAATAGGGGACGAAATGGAATTTTATTTTAGAACTAGAGAGTATATCATACCAATCGAGCTGTAAAAATTTGTTTGTAACATAAAAATTGTGAAAGAAATTTTTTTCGAACTGAATAACTTAGAATTATCGGGGGAGATAATTGCAGAAGATTTAGAATTCGTAGGAATTTGGAAATTTGTGCTTAACGAGTTCTATCTTAAAATATTGAATCTGGGGAAAATAAGTTCGAAATGATGTAGATCAAATTCAGTGAGGTCTATGTGGATAGATAAGTTTAAATAATTTTTACTCAGGATACTAGGGTTTGTTGTTGTAAAAAGAAACATAATATAAATACGAAATATGGGGGATTTGAAGTAATCTAGAAGACTGCATAAATAGTTGGAAATTAGTGTAGATAGGGGGAATACATAAAAGATAGTATGGACTCGATTTAAGAGAATTTGTTATGCCGCTGAGGAACGATTGACAATTATGATAGCTGAAGTGCGAGAGCGGATCTTTGGCTTGTTAGATTATGATTTTGACTTACCAGTGTCTGAGTATCAGTTTGATGGTTTAGATTAGGTGGGTAGGGAACTTGAGTTAGGATGTTGCTTCTTGGATGAACTATTTCAAGAAGTGATTGTAGAGCCTTCAGCTCGAAAAGTGGTTGTGAGGCTAATTGATGAAAAAGAGATCGAGTTAGAAGATGTGAGGATTGCGGGAGGCGAAGTGATTAGGTGTGGCTCCCCATGACATCGGGGAAGTTACATGTGTAATTATATATGAGGGAATGAATTATATGATGTCGAAAAGCAATCAAGGATATGTAATTTGAATGAAGTTTAAATCTGTCCTTTTATGTTGTCAATGTTGTTGTGACTATTTTGAATAAAGAATTTGAATTTTTGAAATGTGAGAGCTTTGGAAATGGTGTCAGTACTTCTATAAGTACTAAAAGTAAGAATAGTAAAAGTAGGTAGCTTTGAATTTTTTATCTATTGGGTTAGTGTAGGGAAAATTCAATTACGTGTAAGTGCTGATTCGTCATGAGTGTATGGAGGTTAGAGGGAGATTTGGTAAATAGAGATGAGAATATAATGAAATATAGGGCAGGGGGCAATGATGTGAAGGTATTTTTACTAAAAAGTTACAAAATGTTTGACATTAGTTATGGAAGGGACACCTCGGTTCCAAAACCGAGGGCAGCTCGTGCGAGGCCCAATAGCTGCCAGTAGTTAGAGGTAGAAAATATAAATTTTGCATCATCTTCCACATTTAAATGTTCATCATCTTCTGAAAAAATGACGAATAGTGGAAGAGAAAAGAGAAAAAGCAGTAGAGATCCACATGAGAGTTTAAACGAGAGTAATTAACTATTAAGGCAAGAGAAGGTTGCAGAGACTGAGTCACGAAGGCGAGACATTTTTAGACGTTGAAGGTCAGTAGAAGATTTTGTGATATTGTTGATGTGTGTATGTAAAAATTTTGTAGTTTTTTGAATTTTGAAAAATTGTTATTTATAGTAATTTATGAATATCTGTTTGATATATGTGTATAAAATGATATGCTAATGTTATATGTATGATGTATGTGTAAAAGATAATGATAGAATACCTGGACCTGTATGAAGGTCGAGGATAATGAGTATTTGTGCAAAATCAAGGCTCATCTAAGATTTGTAGGTGAGATGAAGACTTTACCTGCAATAGAGGTGTCACCCTCTAGTCGTTCATCAGAGTCTGATATGGAGAATTAAGTAGGACTGGTTCAATTTCCAGATTTCCTTGAAAAATTGTTATCATATCCTCCGAACTACGATGCATTTAGAGAGTTTTGTAAATTTAAGGCTCTTATAGGGGGAAGATGGGGGAACTTAGTAGAACATGTTGGTAGACATGTGAAGAAGTTGTATAGTAGAATCTGGGGAGGAACATTTCTTTCAGTAACCTGATTTAGAGAAGGAGAAATAAGACAGGGGAATAGATGAATTGATCACCTTGGAGTATTATGATAGGAATGTCCAGGGCTACCTGGAAGAGGGTTTCTTTTGTTACCTATCTCGGTTGGAGTATAGGTTGAGTCTGTCCCTGTGCAATCTTGTGAAAGGGATAATGAATATGATAGAGGCATGTCCTGCCCAGTTGAAAGCAAATATGTGGGAGGTAATAAATGTGTATGAAAGTTTGAATAAGTTGTAGGGGGGGGGGAGAATGAGGTGGAGAGGATATTATCTCCTGAAGATGTTTTGCCATTTTATGGAGTAAAGAATTATTTTGCAAGTGGAGGGGCATATTTTTTTACGAGCTCGGCTCGATCCCTTTTCATCGATTTAAATTCAGCAGGTCATATGTGGAATGATAAAGTGATTTGGGTGAAAGGTGGTTGCCTTTAGAGAGAGGATGAAGAACCCATAGATCTTCTGTATAAAACTGTAAAGAAATGTAAGTGAAATAATGTATAATATCGAACTATTGAAATTGAATGTTTCTTTATTATTGATAATGTGCTGTTGTTTGACAAGTCCTCAGTCGAAGGTGTAAAAGAAAAAGTCCCTATTAGATACTATTGCTTAGGAAGAGGTTGAGCTCGAGGTACTGCAGAAAGACCACGGTATTAATAGAAATAAATAAGCTAATAGCAGGTCCGAGAAAGTTTAAGAGTCTCAAGCAGCGAGACTTATGACAGGTGTTGGCGGCAACAAGATTACTGATGCTGATGGAGAGAGACGAATGGCCTTGCCAAAGGCCTCTGGAGTAGATTTTGTAGATGTGCCATAATCTACCACGTCGAGCATGCTAGCTCAAGCATTTCCGAAAAAGATTGTGTTGGTGTTTGTCTCAACCTCTAGAGCCACAGGGAGTGGTGAGGTTGAGGGAGAGGAGAAAAATAAAAGGGTAGATCCTTCTTCTGAACTGAATGGGGCAAAGGTCGTAGAGAATCGACCTGGTGTGGATGACGAGTTCAAAGCTGCGGGGGATAGGGTGATGCTTGTAGCTCGAAAGGGTGTGTAGGAAATGTGCAAAGTGGTAAGTTGGATTATTTGAATGTTTTTTGAATTCTCTATAGTGATTCGAGCCTAAAATGTTCTTGGTTTTTTTTTTTTAGGCTGGACATTTGTTGAAGGGGATCTTCCTCTGGAGGAGGAGGAGAAAGTCAAGCTCGATAGTAGGAAGACAGAGCTTGAGAAGATGGTAGCTCTATTAAAGTTCAATTTGGTTCAGGAGGGGAAGCGACTGGCTTACGAGAAGAATGCGCAAGAGGTGGTGATTAACGAGCAGACAGAAGAAGCGGGGAAGAATTTGGAAGAGGTGGTAGTCTAACGTGATTGACTTGGGCGCCATAAAATGTGTACTCCAAAGTTTAAGTAAATGACTTTATGGGGGTTATCTATGTTAAAGAGGAGGAGGATGAAGATGATGAGGCTTGAGTTGTAAGAGGGTTGGATGGTGTCTCTCCCCAAAATGATCGAGAGAACCAAGTAGATGATAATGTGAACCTAGAGAATGATAATGAGAATGGGAAGGTAGAGTTAAATTGTTGACTCTTTGGTTGTGCGACTATAAAGGTTTTGTGAACTGTAGCTGTATGGATTAATGTAGGATAAATTTTTGTAGGCTAAGTGATGTTTGTAAAACTTGTTTGTAGGAACATAAGAATATGCGCCTCAGATTAAAGAATTAGAGAATGAGCTCGCAAAGGAGAAAGACGCCTCAGTATCCCTGTCGAATTTGTAAGCGGAGCTACAGGTTAGAAAAGAACAAGAGATATTTGACTTGTATGTTGCATTAGTCTAGAGCTACAAAGTAAAAATTAGAGCATAGAGACATACCAAAAACATGGTAATAGTTTAGGGGCAATGGTACTCAATTGTGTATAGATAATATCAAAGTGTTAAAAAGTTAGAGCATAGAGAATGTGTGCAATGGTACTCAATTGTGTATAAATAATATCAAAGTGTTGAAAAAGTTAGAGCATAGAGAATGTGTACCTTGAAATTCAAAGTATATGTATTGTTCATCGAACTGGGATCATATTTTGACCTTAAGTTCCAAAGCAGTTTTACACAGTAGATGCCAAAAAATAGAAATTTGTTAAAAATAAGATTCCTGTATGTATTGAATGAATGTTCTTGAATTGAACTTGATGCATTGTATCTGTGATGAACAGATCGAACTGGAGTCAGGTCACTTGAGCGAAGAAGAGATACACCAATATAACCAATAGTTTATGACAGAGTTTGATAAAATGAGGATGGCAAATGAAGATTTGGAGGATTAACACGTAAAAGTGCATTTCAAGATCATTGAGGCAACACAGACAGTTGATAACCTCACTCGGAAGATCGTGGAAAAGGATGTCAAAATTAGTAAGGGGCAAAAATAGCTTGTAAAGATGAAGGAAGGGACAACAAAACTCAAAAGTAAGAATGATACGCTGATAGTAATGAGTAAGGAGGTGGGCATGGATCGATAACGTATCCAGGCGTTAGAAACGTCTGAGAAAGAGTTATGATGCTTTATAGCCAATCTGAAGGACCAAATGATAAGCCAAACGAACGAACAAGAGCAGACTTGAGCTAATTTAGTAAGTATGAGGAGCGAACTAGAGGGATTAAAAGATAAAATGATTGAGAAAGATATTGAGCTAAATAGATCTTAAGATGACATACCTAACTCTGAAATTGTCGTTGGGTAGTTGACTGCAGCTTTACCTGCTAAAGATATTGAGTTCTGGTTGGTGCAAAGAAAATATGATGAGCTGAATGAGAGGGTGGTACAATTGAAAGCCAATTTCGCTGTGGCCAATTCGTACATAAAAAATGTTTAGGCTGGAGAGCACTTGAGAAAAAATTAAGGTAATTCCAGGGTCTCCATTATTCAAGGGGATGTGGTTCGCCAATCAGCTTTAATTAAAGAGCTGGCGGGAGATGTAGCCCATACTCAAAGTCACGTACAAAAAGGAAATGAGCGGCTAAGGAAGTGCTAATGTAAGTTAGATGCTACTCATGTCAAAAAAATAGGAGTTAGAGCGGGTGATTAGAGGTAAGGATATTTTAATAAGGAAAAAAGACGAATCGCTAAAGAAATCTCCTGCCGGGGGAGGCGTAGACAGGGAGCTTAAGGAACTTTGTCCCCAAGTGGCAGAATTGAGGATGATGAACCAGGCTGAGTCTGATAAAGCAGATGAGATGGCGAGGGTGCATATCGATCTTATGTCTCGTACAGAAAGTCGAATAGAATGACGTGACGCACAGTACAAGAAGTTGCAAGAGCATCATCAGAAAGTAAGAGGGAACTTTTCCAAGGCAGTTATGCCTGAGGTATTGCGCTCAGAGATTCTAACAAAAGTTATTGCCTATTTTGTAGAGGCAAAAAGGCTTGAGTTAAAGAGAGATACCTTGCACAACTGTTTGTCGGATAGAGGATACATTTGCAGAGCATATGTCACTACATGAAAAAGGCATATTAGCGACAATTGTGTGTAGCCAATAATGACTATTTTATCTGTTGGAAAACCAACTAAGTTCTCGATATTTATATATGACGCACTTTAATTAAAGTGTCGTATTTTATTAAAAATGTCCTAAAAAATAACAACACTTATAAAAGTCGAGGTTTGAATTTTTGGCGACAGTCCTATATGTCATTTCCAAACACAGCCTAAAAAACTAAAACTTCCTCTCATTGAAATTCACGAGATAAATCTCCTTCTTTGTTCTCTCTATCTCCTCCAAATCTTTCTATGATTGGCGCGAAAAGATATGGGTTTTCCCTCCCGTAATCTTACAATAATAGGAAAACCCAATTTGGTTGGCACTAAAAAAATTGGGTTTTGCCGCTTTTCTTTCCCCCGCTACCCTAAAAGTTGAATTTTATTAGATTGAAGAGTTATTCCTCCTTTCGGCTCTCACTTTGAAAACCCACAAAGGTATGAACTTACTGAAAATTTAATTACTATTTGTTATGTTTATAGAAATTAATAAAAACCCTAAAAGGATTGCTACGTTTTGATTTAACTAATCTCTCTCACAATCCTAACAAGTTATTTGGTATTTATAAGCTTTTAATTTAATCTAGAATCGATAAAAAATCGTTTTTTCTCTTTAGCATATTCGACTATAAGAAAGTTTGTGATTTATGTATTGGGTTAACTTTATGGTAGTACCTGAAATATATTACTTGATTTAATTCCTAATAGATTATGTTTTATAATTTTGATGATTGATTGATGTAACGTTACCAGGAAATTTTGTTGATTCTCCCAACAAACGACGAGTTCTGATCTTTATAAGGTACTTTTGATTATTTTTACAAGTTCTATTGATTTATAATAGCAGCCTGTTACACTCTTTATAATGTTTATTTCTAGATTGCGCATATATGTATGGATGTATATTAGGGATTTATAGTTGTGTCCGTGGATTTCTAGGGGGCCATGTTACAAAGTTACATATCTACAAAATATGGGGTAGGATGTGAGAGACTTTCATCTTGTTCATTAGAATCTAGATCATAGGGTTAGGTCTAGGAGGCCTGCGATGCTAGCCCTACGTCGACAATATTCAGTAGGGGCATCTATTTTTGGAGATAAGATGTATCTTAATTGAATTGGTTCATAGTACATCAAACTGCTTAAAATTAGAAATTTTTATTTGTTTTTCCATACGGGGCCTTTCTGAATTGAATTGCTATAACTGAGTCTGGAAATTTTTTTTTTTTTTTTGGAAATTGAGCTGGGGGATAGTAGTCCCCCCGATAAAATATCATAATGGAAAGCAATTACAAGGTGGGGACAACTCCAGACCTTACAGAAAATGAAAGGAGGGCCTAAACCCCAAAGAAAGAAAAAACATTACAGTGGGAATTCTAACAATTAAAGAAAGAAAGCTGAGATAGCCTTAAACTAAGCTGCTAGCACTAACCCATGGCAAAAACAAAGAAAGAGCAATTGTTTAAAAAAAATAAACATAGGATCCTTCCTCAAAAGATAGCCCAAATGTAGTAAATGTCCTTGCTTATCATCACTTGGCCATTGTGCTTAATTTCAGACTTGCACCTACAGTAAAATGTCTTTTCTGTCCATTTTCTGAGTAGTCTGAAAAATAAAATTGTACCTGATTCCTATTCACCCTAATGTGCATTGTTATTTTAGGTACTAGCTTCAGCCATCCATCCATGTCAATCTGATGGGCAGTATCTCTTTCCATTTTCTGAAAAGAATTGGGCTGGATTGCCTTGATGTGAATTGCAGCGTCTTTTCTGTCCATATTCTGAGCATTCTAGAAAATATTATGTATCTGTTTTGTGTGTTGTTATGCTGTTGTTGTGGCTGTTTGAATCTATCATCCATCTATGACATATATCAGGTGGAATGCATCTTTGACTCCTTCCATTTTCTGAAACTGAAGTGTTCTGGATTGTTCTGATCTGGGATGGTAGTGTTTCCATCCATTTTCTGAACTCTCTGAATCTTTTACATCCATTTTCTCTGTCCTATTTTTGCTAAGGGTCTGAGTATGATTTCCATATATCCTTGTATGTGTTTTTGTTGTAACTTGCAGCTTCTGCCATCTACGAGTCAGGTAGACTATATTTCGTTGGGTAGGAGCATCTTTGGGGATGTCTTTAATGTCCATTTTCTGAACAATCTGGACTAGGTTTTCAGCAATACGTGTGCTAGTCACTTTCTTAGTCAAGTAATAGTTGGAGAGCAGAGTCCGAAGACCATAGTGTCGCAGCTGGGACAGGTTGTCGTCCATGAACAGAGGAGGCCAGTAGGCATAGGACCAGTAGGCATAGGACACTAGCGAAGCAAGCGGGGGGCAAGCATATAACCATACACCATACACATTAACATTAGGAACAAACCATCTCACACTCTATAAACTTGGTTAGGTCACTTAACACATTACATAAAAAATTGCTCATGGTGGACGAGAGACATCTGCTTATTTTTTCTCTCTTTCTGTCAGAATAGAAAGTTTAAGTCAACTTTCACGCCAAACTGAGCCAAATGATTATAATGTCGCCTTTACGTTGATAAGCATACCAGGCAAAGTGTCCAATCTAGAAACAACTAGGAAGACTAGAAACATTTCTTAATCGCCACCTCGGCAACTTATCTGACCACTCTCTTAACCTTCTCTGAAAGTTGAGGCATACAAGATAACAACTATATTATCATCAGTTTGTTGCTACTTCAAGTGACAGGGATGATCAATGTAAGACCACTTTCTTCAATAGATTTTGTTACTCTCAGATTCTAGATAAATAATATGTTGATTAACCCAATTTCCAGGAAACTATAGCAGCAATTCCCTTTGTATTGTTCAGAGGAAACATCCTTATCCAAGGGACTGCCTTTGTATTGCTTCGAGGACGTTGCTGCCTCTGTTGTTCCCGGGACATTTTAGAATACTTGCCCTTCCTATACTCAAACTCAATCAGCCGAGTAGAATACTTTCCCTTCGTAACTCCTCAATATCTTTATAATGCAACTGGCACAGCGCATACTGAACTTCATAAATCAAATTTAGAAAAAAAATAACTTTTATAAGAGCTCATTGGTTGTTGCGTCAACGTATATTAAAAGGGGAGACAAGTGAGAAACATAAAAACCATAAGCTTCTGATAAATAAAAATAGCTTTCATTAGAGCCAAGTACATTATTATTGTTTCACATAACATATTTACTGTACACAATTGAATCACGAACAATCCACCATGACATCTAATATCATAAACTCTAAAATAGCTCTTGGATCATGATTACTTGCCGTCTTGTGCTAAAACCTGACTTCACCGTCTTAGCTTTTAAGGGAAGTACTGCAACAACAGCATAAAATCTATAAGAATAGAACACAATAAAAAAAATCTAACGGTCCAAAATAAAGGATCCCAAGTTTTTACCTTCTTGATGAGAGAAAGATAATATGGCTTGACTTTTTCGACATCAACTTTTTCTTTGCTCTTACTGTAAAGATCATACTTGCTGCAAACTTCATTAGAATATAGATGATCAATAAATTTGTATTATAGCAACAACAATAAAGTTATTGAGCACAATATGATGAACTATTTTTATTTACTTGAATATGTGAAGCCAGTTCAGATTCTTGTCATCCTCATCGTTCATTAAGTACTTAAATGCTCCAGATTTATGTAAAGCTGCCAGAAGACATTGTAGAAATTCTTGTTAGATAAGCCTTATTTCTTGTGATTTGAAATCTTAGGAACACGGTTAGTTCTAGTAGTACTTACGATAAAAGGAAAGGTAACGGATGATGAAGAGTCCTGCAGAAGGTAGAGCTGTCTTGTTTTCCTTAGCAGCCAAATACATATAGTCATTCCCACATCTTTCAGAGTAAATTCCATACTTGGTGATGAAGGCAGGATTGTATAGTCAATTTTTTTCTCAAGGTACTATTCCAAAAGTTTAGTCAGTCAGAACATCATCATAGCCAAGAGTCTATGACTTATATGAAGTTCAATTATGAACAAGCAAATATGGCATTGAGTGGACTGCACAGCCAGTTGCAGCTGAAACTGCCGGCAATGGTTGGGATGATGCACCTGCACCACTTAATGCTGTTTGACTTGGTGTTATCGCTACTGTTATGAACTGGGCATGAAGCTAATTTGTCGGCAGCTATTCCCTCTGCAGAACAATTTTTTTTTTTTTTTAATTTTATTTTCTTTTGAATTCATTTTAAGTTGGAAAAATTGCATTTTTATACATTTTGATAGCGTTGAGATTTCTATTCTGCAACTGTCTTGATTATATATTTTCTTTTCCCTTTCCGTACTTTCGGAGAAGATGTAACATACAAGTATCCATATGGTATTTGTCTAATTGAGTTCAAACGCTATTGACTTACTGCAGCTTTAAGTTTAGCTTTATTGTAATTTCTCCT
The DNA here is from genome assembly GCA_014058105.1 of Kingdonia uniflora. Lineage (NCBI taxonomy): Eukaryota > Viridiplantae > Streptophyta > Magnoliopsida > Ranunculales > Circaeasteraceae > Kingdonia > Kingdonia uniflora. The sequence goes on along the minus strand of JACGCM010000698.1, from coordinate 766,648 downwards.
ATATTTATTTACTGAAATGGTATTTTTGTAATTGAGTTGATCTTTGATGTACAGGTGTTTGGAAAAGATAAAAACGGTTACATAAGGGGCTTTGATGATATGTCCAGTGCCGAATTGGAGAGTACACTACCTTTCAGAATGAAGCTTGCAAATGAAAAAGCGACAAACACGAATTTACAATCACAATTGAAGTCTCTGGGGGAACAACTAGTTTTTGAGGCCAATGCGTGACAACAACTTGAAGAGAGGTTCGCATTAATCGAATCTCGAGATTCTCCTTGTGAGTCACAAAAACGTCGTAGTTCTAATATTGAAGCATCATCTTGGGCATTGACTTATGTATTATTTATGCTATGATTGCTAATCATAAATTATCATATTATTATATTTGAATGCTTATATGCAATTTTCATTATCTATAGAGTGGGTGTTCACCATTTGCTAACGCATATCGTCCATCCATGCCAGTTCCGCCAAGGTCATGTGAGTTATTAGACTGGTATGGTGCTACAGTTGCTTATGAAACTCTTCAATAATGTGGAAGAGTTTCGCGTGATTTCTATAATATATTAATAGATGAGATCGTTCATGTAACAGAAAATGGACCTCTTGAGGATGTTATCGCTGGTGAGATCATTGTTTGGGAGAAAAGTTGTACCGTGTTTATTTAAATAATGTATGCTATTTCTTTTATGTAAAATTGAAAGCTATTTCAAAACACATTTTCGGAGATTTTTAATAATATAACTTATTTTGGAATAATTAGGTTTAATGTTCAAGTATATTTTGGTAAGAGCACTGTCTAGGTAAATGGAAAATTATTATATTTTATTCAATAAAAAAAATGGTATTCATTCTCAAAAATGACATATCTGTAAGTCGTGTATGTTTAATTCTAAATGTCTCTTTCTCATATAATGACGGAAAAAATGACACATACAATTGTTGGATTTTTTGAATAACAACATATATATCTGTTTTTTTTTTTTTTTTTTAAATTCACGACATAAAAATCAACATATATTATAGTCACTTTTATTCATAAAACGCAACATATATTTTTGTCGTTTATTTTTAAACAAACGACTTTTTTCTTATTGAAACAACATAATGAGCAATACATATAATTGTCGTATTTTTTATAAATAGCAACATATTTATATGTCACCAAAATACGACATTTATAAACGTCAGTAACAATAACGACTCCATTTTTGGCGACAATTGTTTGCAACGAAATATAAGTCGTTAATCAAGCAATAACAACAGTTATATCTGTCCCTAATAAAGCTTTTTCACGTAGTGTGTAGATCGAGGAAACTGTATGAACTCCATAGAAACGGAGTTAGGTTCTTGACCTTCTGAATTGGTAGAGCAAGAAAAGATTACTGTAGCTGCATTGGCTCGAGATTTTATGGCTAATATTCCTTCTTTCGCAGTGGAAAGCATAGCTGACCTCCCATCAACAAAGAAGAATTCTTTATAGTAGCTATATATGTAACCTGTAAAAGTATCTGCAGGGGACAAACTCCATTTGGGCGGGAGTTGGTTCTTACAAAGTAGACTCAATCCTCAATCAAAGCGAACAAGCAATTGACCAAACATAAGATATAACCAAAGGCAAATACTTGCGTAGGGGTTGAATGTGACTCTCTACGACCTCTGATGAGGATTTTTAAGACAGATTGTATTATTGAAGAGTAAATTTCTCGTTCGAGTACAAAATTTATGGGGTGGTCGAAGGTAAAATGTAAAGGCGGGAGGAGATTTTGGTGACCCCCATTTTGCATCCCGTCTTCTACATTAATTGAAGCATAGGGAGCTGAGTCATCAAGCGTGGGTCCGGTTTACATGATTACATTGTCAGGAAAACCCAGCGAGTAACGGGTGCTGGTCTTGTCGGTACTGTTACTGTTGTATTTATTGGTGATGGCTCGGAACGGCGCGGTGGTTGGGCTTGTCACTGTAGATGGACAGGCCAATCAATGCGCTGTCTTATCAGATAAGGTAGTTGTCTGTCTTATCTTGCTCCGACTGTGTGATAGTGAGGTTGAAAGATATCTGCTGCAAGGACTTTAATCCTTTCTCAAAGTTCTGTCTGGTGAGGTGGTTGTCTATTTTATCATACTTCGACCGTATGTGGACATGGTCGAAGGATTTCTGTTGTAATGTACTGATTCATTCTCGAAGTTCTGTTCGTTGTCGATGGTTCGTCTTTGGGGAATCTCTGAGGAGCCTTTTTTAGGGTTTGAGGGAATTTCGATATATTCGAGTAGGCAATGAAGTGGGCTTCAGATGTCTGTTCGAAGGCTACTACATTCACCCACTCCCAGCAAAGGTCTCAAAGCCAGGTGGAGAGGTGTTCGCTGAGAAAACTGTTTGGTCTTGGAATCTGGGCGGTTTGACTATCTTGTTTTTCGTGAAATTAGTAAAAAGGGGGTTTTCAAGGGATGCAGTTGGTTATAGGGTAATAAATGCATTGAAGCCTATAGGTATGGGCTATTGTGGGGGTACGCTGTATCTTCTTCCATCTGCAATAGTCTTCTATTCTGTTCTTCATATTCTTGAAATTTGGATGGATACAACGCCGAACACACGTTACCAGAAGGGGATGGGGTTTGCTCGAGACTGTCGAGTGGGGCAAAAAATGGTGGAACTGCACGTAAAGTTTTTTGGCGAACATGACCTGACCTGGGGCATGCCGGACCTTGTGAAAATAGGGCTTGAGGAGTTCTTCAATGGAGACCCATATCCTTATCTTTGGAAACAGGAGAGGTTTCAATTTACGACTTCTGAACAACACTATCTCCTTCTGATGGCACTGGCCGAAAGTCTCATTTGTGCTGAGGAGATCATTGAGGAACAGAATGCGGTGAGTGGGGCTAGTCCTTCCGGTAGTAGGGCTTCGGGTTGAGGATGGGAATGTTTTGAATTTCTGTAGGTTTCTGTTTTGCTATGTTTGGAGGGGGTTATTCCTGCTGTGTAGGGTTGATAGTAGAAATGTAATTTGTCTGCTGAATTTACTATTTGGAATAGATAGAGTATTTTCTCCATATTTATATTGCTATGTCATATTGATATTGTAGAAGAATGTAAGCGAATACTCTTATAGGCGCGAGGTACTGTGATGAGCTCGAAGGTAATGATGAACGAAGGATATTATTATCTGGTTATGATGGTCAGAAGGAATTATAGTCGAAGGTATGATGAAATGCTGCTTTGTAATAATCGATGGTTATGATGGTTGAATGCTCGATGTGGGTGATGTGCTCGAATAGAGGTCCTCAGGAATGAGGTTTGCATGCATATACCAATGAGTCAGTTACTTCTAGGAATTTGGAGAGGTTGCATGTTGACTTTTTAAGGTTGGCAATGAAAGGTTGTCATTAATTTGGTTACGGAAAGGGGAAAGTTGTGGTGGGTTTGCAAGTATAAAAGGAACTATTGTAAAGATTACATCTCAATGTTTTAAATGTTTTCTTGTTGTTCTTCTTCGTTGCTTGCATTGAAATGGCGGCAGATATTACCGTTCTTGAGGACCCAACTGCTGCGAGAGTTAAGCGCATACGGGAGGCCTTTCTGGGGCTGCGACGACAGTTTGGCCTGGAAGAGGACATTGATGCAGATATGCCGAATCCGTTGGAGGTAGAACCCGGAGCTCCAATTCTTGAGATGCCATTGGCATACTGGTGGAGGATACTGTAGATGATGGGGCCATTCCCCGGTCATCGGATGTCTCTCCTCGAGGGCTTCGCAGAGGATATTATTGACCAAGATGATGCAAATGCTACGGCCATTGTCGAAGAGGAGTAGCCCGCTAATAGCTAGGGTCTACTGTAATATGATTGTGCTGTTACTTTCTTTTCTTTTGTTTCTCCTGTCTCTTGTTTGTTGGTTTATGTTGTTTGTTTTTTTGCTTTGTACGAGGGTTGAAATGTTAACTGCTTTTTGAATGAAAATGATTTCTTTGAATAACTCGTGTTGTCGGATTGTGGGCAATATTAATAAAGTCTGATATGGAATGGATGATACAGTTTATCGAAATATGTAGTTTGTGTTGTTCAAAGATAAAAATGGTTTTGTCGAAGGGAAAAGTAAACTTTGGTGAAACAGAAAAATTTATCTGCAGGCCTGAGATTTTTGACTGGCCAAACTTTCGACTGTATTTGGTCGATGGTTCAAAACTTTTGAGTTAAGGGGTGTGCTGGATGTCGAAGGCCAATATATTAAAATAAATTTTATTAAGGCTAGATCCTGAGGATTGTTTGAGGAGTAAAATTGTCGAGTACTCGAGTACAAGAATGTATTAAAGATTGAGTTTGATTTGACTAGCTATTCTGATAGCCAGACGGCTAGTCAGTCAGACTGGTACGAGTGCCTGGGGTAGTGTGCAAAAGGTAATGATGTCGTTTTTCTCGTATGACGGAAAGAGGTAATGATGTGGCTATTTTGACTGGACTATTTGGCTTCAGGTAAGGGAGAAAAATTGTTTGAAAAGCTTCAAGTTTTGCGAACAGATGGTTGTAAGGGTGTTGTGCGCACGTGTGAGGTGCGAGGGGTAAAGTGGTTAAATGACATTCAAGCCGAAAAGCCAGGGTAGTGGGGCCGTGTAATGATAGTGCTGAGTAAATCGAGGAGGTTTAATTTATTTTGAAAAATCTATAACTGAGAGAAGATTGATTACTGTACTATCTTATTATGAGAATTAAAAGGTTGGGAGGTGAAAATATACGTTATTTCAAACTTGGGGGTTACTGCTTCTTTTGTTGGTTTGATCTTGCTCGTTCGAGGAAAGGCTGCTAGCCACTGGTAAGTCACTTGATCTTTGTCATGTTTACACCGTTTTGTTCTCTCTTTGAGGGGGTAGGTAGGAGATTTTGCATTTGGAGTGAAGAGGTTACTTTTGGGAGTACGGAGGCTTGTTAGAACTGGGTTTCGACCCAGTCTGGAATTTGGTGAGGGTTTTTTGTTTTGGATGAGTTATTGTGTCTAATATTTGTGGTAGGAGAAATATCTGGAGGGGATAGATGGGATATGGGTGATAGACACGAGATTGTCAAATTTTCCACCCTAATTGCGTGCTACTTCTTCTCTAGGCCAAAAATGCATAATTGTCGGGTTGCGAGGCAGAGACTGGTGGATGAAGAGGTTGACGAGGTCGAAGCTAGTACATCTGGTCGAGACCCAATGGGCGAGGGTAGTGATTTAGAGGTGTTAGATGTGGTAACCGAGGCACCGTTGTCAATGATTCTGCCGGCTGGAGATGATCCGGTCACGAAACATCGAAGGTTAATATTGACCGAAGGTAGTGATGAAGAGGAAACATTATGGGGTAAGGGATGTGATGTTGAACCTTCGGGTAGTGGGGTGGGAGATAAGGTGCAAGGGGATGATAATGAGGATTCAACTGAGTCGGATGAGGTCGAGGATGCCATTTCGGCAAAAAATAGGGTTAGGTTAGATCGGTTTGCTGCAAAATTAGAACTCTCGAAGGTGGGGGTGCAACTGAGTATGGTGGGGGCAGGTTTGACCTTCAAATCGAACCCTGGGGAAGGGATTATAGCTTTTAGGTGTCAAATTCGATTGGGACTAGAGTTTCCTCTTCGGCGACTGGTGAAAAAAGTACTGACTTTCTGGGGGGTAGTTCCGGTGCATATGAACGGTAATTTTTATATGACGATGAGGGTTATAGAGGGGATGAATGTAAAATTGGCTGGTGAGGGTCGAGGTTTAATTAAATGGTTCGACATTATCACATTTTATTCGAGGATGACTAGTCAAAACCCGGGGACTTATCATATCCAATGTCTCCCAGAGAAACCTTGGTTCTTTGATCTGAGCTCAACAGGCTAGGAGTGGAATAAAGATTTTCTGATAGTAAGGGGCAACTACGAGAATGTAGATAATGATAACTCGTGGAAATTACATCGTAGGGTATTTAACGGAAGTAAGCTTGCAGTCGAAAGGTTTGTTGTTGACGTGCTTCTGAAATAAGTGATAACTGTGTTTTTGCTTTACTTCTGTAGGTCCGGAAAGTTTGTCTTGGGATAATCCGGTGAATTACATTAATACTCTTCTCCAGGCTAGTGAAGACTGGGTAAATTCGGTGTTTGATAGTTTGATGGTCATGAGGCAAAGGATAAAAAAGGTAGATTCCCAGCTTCGAGACATGCCCGCTACGGCGAAGTGATCAAAAAGAAAAAGAGGGGTAGGTGTTTCGAAAGAGAAGAAAGAAATGGGAGGGAAAGAGTTTTCGAGGAACTACGAGTTTGTGCCGAGGTCGCGGAGGGGTGCGAAGCAAGCGGCGCTAGTGTCCGAAGGGGGTGGAGAGGCTGTGATAATGAAAGCAAAACAAGTATCTTCTCCAACCGAGAAAGGGAAGGGCCGAGTAGCGCCCGAAGCCCTTAAGGTGCAACAATCGAAGGTTATTCAACGTATGAGACGTTAGATACTCAGAGAGGAAAATACAATGGAGGAAGATGAAGAAATGACGGAGGCTGAGCGGCAGGAGCAGGCTGTGGCGAAGCAGGCTTCGATTATCAAGCTCTGGGAGAATCACCCTGACGAAGCTTCGAAGGAGATAAAGAAGCACATCTCTCAGGTAACTATATATAGCTTTTTGTAGTGGTATTTTGAAGTTACTTGCCAATTGTTCGAGTTTTGAGGTTTACTGATATCTTGAGTATTTTTAGTAGAGGGAAGTCTGGGCAGAGACTTGCAGCAAGGCGATGAAGTCGGTAAAGGCTAAGTTGCGATAAGAGAAGGATAATCTGGATCTTTCTCGTGGGAAGGAGGCATCACGGGTAGCATCCCTTAACCGTTTCATTTAGAAATCATCTGACCAATGTACTTGGATTTTTCCCATCGTACGCGATCAGGGTGCCCACAAAATAAATGAGAAAATCAACCCTGAGATCAATCGGTCAGATGAGCCTAAAAATATTGTTTGAGTTTACGAGCTGAATAGACATGTATAAGGAGTAAAAGTTTGAGTTTCTAATACCGGGCTTCTGTAGGGGTTAGCATTTTGCTGATGAAATATACAGGATTTTTGATATGGGAATCAAGTCGAATGAGCATTAAATTGATGGAAGTTTTTGTGGCTGCAAGGTATAAAGAGAGTGTCTTGCCTTCAATAGGGGTACTGATAATAGGTGAACTACCAAGATAAGTTTTAAGTTCAAGGAAGGCTTGTTCGCACTCAGGGGTCCAATTAATCTCAGGGTTGTTTTTATTTTTTATTTTGTGGGCACCCTGATCGCGTAGGAGGGAAAAAACCAAGCACATCGGTCAGATGATTTCGAAATGAAACGGTTAAGGGTTGTTATCCTGCCAGCTACTTTTTGGATACCTTTCTTAGTTCGGGGCAAAGGCATGTCTATGAGGGTTCAAATGTGGGTGTGATCGATCTCTATCCTGCGTTTACTGATAAGGTGACCCAAAAATTTTTTGGATGACATGCCAAATTGGTACTTATCTGGGTTGAATTTCATATTGTATGTGCAAAGTATTGAGAAGATTTTTATTAGGTCTTGGATATGGGAATTCTTTTGAAGGCTTTTGCATAATATGTCATCGATATAGACTTCGACTGACTTGCGAAGCAAGGGTTTGAACATGGTTGTGACAAGGCGTTGGTAAGTAGCACCGGTATTTTTAAGGCCGAAGGGCATTACGTTGAAACAGTAAAGGCCTTGTTCGGTTATAAATACAGCTTTAAGTTGATCTTCAGGGAGGCAGGGTACCTGATTGTAGCCCGAAGCCGCGTCCAACATAGAGAGGCATTCGTGTCTAGTAGTGGCGTCGATGAGTGCCGGGATAGTTGGGAGGGAGAAACTGTCCTTTGGTATATGCTTGTTGAGGTCAATAAGTCGATGTAGATTCTAATTTTACCATTCTTCTTAGGTACTGCAACAATGTTCGATATCCAGTCTGCGTATTTTACTTCTTGATAAACCCAGCGGTTATGAGCTTGTCAAGTTCAAGGTTCACAACTTCTCGAGGTCGTGGTGCCAGTGTACATTTATTTTGTTTTACTGCTGAGGAATAGGGGATGAGATCAAGGTGATGGCAAGCCAGGTTGGGGCTGACGCCGGGCATCTCCTAAAATTTCCTGGCGAAGATATCTTTGTTTGCACGAAAGAACATGGAAAGTTCGAGGTGTTCTGACACGTTAAGGAGGGTTCCAATATATATACCCCGACCAGGACCATCGAGTTCGATATAAACAGTGGGTTTGATGTGCTGTGTTGTATCCGTCGAAGTTGAAGATATAGGAAGATGTTGTGATTGGTATGGGTGGCTGGCAAGTTTTCATGTTTGGTCGATCTCTTGGTGCTCTCAAGAGCGGACAAGGCATGGAGAACCTTTCAAGTTCCAGGTACCCTCATGATTACTGAATCGAAGGGTCTGATGATAGGTTGTAGGCATAGCTCACATGGTGTGATGCCAATCTCGTCCGAGTATACCAAGGTATTCAGACTTCTGGTCAATGACTATGAAGTTGGTTTGAAGGGTAATGGGAACTGCAGTGATGGGTAGACTTATGCGGCCGGCAGCGACTTCTGTTGATCCATTGAAACCTTTTAGCTCGACGTTAGCTGCGGTTATAAGGTCTATTTTCTTCATGGTTTGGAATTTTTGGAGAAAGAGGACGTCAGCTGCACTCCCAGTATCTATGAGCATTGTATGGAGAACGAGGTTCTCGATCTTAATCATGATGACTAAGGGATCGGAATAGGGAAAATGGACGTGTGAAGTATTGCAGTCGATGAAAGATATGCCTTCGAGTCGAAGGTGACTGATAGTTTCTGGCAAGTGGATAGGGAATTTCTCCTGATAGGTGAGCTTGTAGTATTCTTCAACGTGCTTTCGTTCGACTGTCTATATTGTTGACTTCGATGAACTTAACTCTGTAGGTGTCCACCTCGCCTGGGTCAGTAGTAGGGGTGGATAGGGATTTGAGGTAGGACCCATCAAGGTAGCTTGGTAGATCAGCAATATATTGGTGCAAACGTCCGGCTCTGAAGATAAGTTCGAGAGAGCGCTGAAGGGAAAAGCATTTATTGGTATGATGACAATTGCATTTGTGGTTGGCGCAGAAAGATTTGCCTGGTCAGAATACGATGGGGAAAGAGATGCGCCAAATGGGGTCTGCCTGTATCTGTGGTAGAAGGGTGCTGAGAGGAGCAGTGAGTGTAGGTAAAATAGGCTTTATTCACTTCTTGCACGCTTCGGTGCTATTATCAATCATGGGGCATTTGTGGCTCTCAGTCTTCTGTGAGACAGGAACGATTAGGGTTGTTGGGGCCGAGTGGGTGTGTTGTCGAGGTTTATTGAAAGTTGCTGTTTGCAGAGGCTGGCTCTGTTTGTAGGAGTCTTGAAGACGCTCGTGGTCAATATAGCCATTAACTTTTGAGAGCATCTCTTCATGAATTTTGGGTTTATGGAGAACGTGATGTTATTTTACTCGGCTGTGATCGGGCAGAGCATTCGAGTAAGCCGAAATAGCATTCGAGCTGTCGAGGTTTTCAATTTTGCGAGATTCTTCGTGGAATCTTCGGGTTAAGGCTTCAAGGGTCTCATTGCCAGACTTTCTTAAATTGAAAGGAGCGTCAACTCTGCCCTCTCTATCTTTGTTGAAGGCGAACTGGGCAATGAGAAGTTGTGGATGTTGCTCAAAGTTATAAATCATGCCATTTGAAAGGTTGTGGTACCATCTAAGGAGGTTATCGGTACGGCTCGTTGGAAAAAGGCGACATAAAAGATAGTCAGCCGTGCAGTATTGGCTCAGGGCATTTTTGAATTCGAGGATTTGGGATTTAGGGTTTGTATTACGATATTTGCTGAGTTTTGGAGCGTGAAAGTTAGAGGGTATTTTGATGGCCAAGAGTTTAGGGAAAATCGGGTTGTTGAGGCGGCTCTAGGAGTCTGTAGCTGAACTCGTGATAACACGAATGACTGGTTGTATTTTGTGGTCGAATTCCTGCTGTGCAATATATGCAAGATGAGGGGGAGATTGGTGAAGTCGAAGGTTGTGAGGTCGAGTATATGGTATTAAGTCAGCACTGTGTTCCCTGAGTCGTTCTCGAGCATGACAGCGTGTAGGTTGTTTGGAGGAGTGAAAGGTTGAGTCAAAAGAGTCTTCTGTGTGATGAATCCTGTGGTGGATAGAGCTGGGTGGGGGAATAGTACAGGGAATACCTTCGTCCCTAGTGTTAACTGGGTGTAACTCGAGGTTTGGAGGTGGGCCAAGGCGGGTACGGGCAGAAATGCATGCTGGGTCGGGTACCTAGGACGGACGAGCAGGTTCCAAGGGCTGTAATCTTTGTAGCTCCCGGACGGTGTTGTGCAGCTTATCGATTGCTCTATTTTATCAGTTTTTGTGATCCAAACGGTGATTCCACTTTGTTTCCAATACCAAACGGTGGCTTTCATGTTCCTGATTCAGTTGGTTCTGGTGACGCTCCTCTGCCTGAGCAACTTGTTGCGATAGTAATGCTATTTGATTAGCGACTCCGTCGATGGATTTTCTAGCCTGGGTGGAGTTGGAACGGCGTGTGGGTGCCAATGAGGATAATCTGCTGGTGAGGAAAATAAGGGGTGGGGAACAAGGGAGGAAGACTGGTAGGGTGGGAAGCGCAGACGGCGCCAATTGTAGGGGACTAACTCCGCTTGGGCAGGAGTTGGTTCTTACAAAGTAGACTCAATCTTCAATCAAAGGGAACAAACAATTGACCAAAGATAAGATACAACCAAGGGAAAATACTTGTGTAGAGGCCCGAATATGACTCTCTACGACTTTTGATGTGGATTTTTAAGACCGATTGTATTACTGAAGAGTAAATTACTGGTTCGAGTACAAAAGTTATGGGGTGGTCGAAGGTAAAATTCAAAGGCCGGAGGAGATTTTGGTAATCCCCGCATGATTTCCTCTCTCCTCTATTTATAGAAGCAAAGGGAGCTAAGTCATCAAGCGAGGGTCCGGCTTACATGATTACATTGTCAGGAAAACTCGGCGAGTGACAGGTGTCGGTCTTATCGGTACTGTCACTGCTTCATTTATTTGTGATGGCTTGAAATGGCGCGGTGGTTGGGCTTGTCACTGTAGATGCACGGGAAAATTAATGCGCTGTCTTATGTGATGAGGTAGTTGTCTGTCTTATCTTGCTTCGACCGTGTGATAGTGAGGTCAAAAGTTGTCTGCTGCTAGGACGTTAATCCATTCTCAAAGTTCTGTCTTATGAGCTGGCTATCTGTCTTATCATACTTCAGCCGTATATAGATATGGTCGAAGGATGTCTGCTGCAACGTACTGATTTGATCTCAATGTTCTGTTCATTATCGAAGGTTCTTCTCTGGAGGATCTCTGAGGAACCTTTTCACGGGTTGAGAGGGCTTCGATATATTTGAGTAGGCAATAAAGTAGGATTCAGCTGTCTATTCGAAGGCTACGAGTAGGCCACTGCAATATCTGTTGCAAGCATATTGTGAGATAAAAGCTAGTTTTACATTTTCTTTATCTTATGAATTGTTGAGTTCTTTGATTGAAAACTAGTATTACCTTTGTTTTAATTGCAGAGTATGTATAGAGATCGACCGAAAGCTAGTTTTACCTTTGCTTTAAGCGGTATAATTGTCACAGCCATATTGAGAGATGAAAACTAATTTTATATTTGCTTTATCTTATGTCTTGTAGAGTTCTTTGATTGAAAACTAGTATTACCTTTGTTTTAATTGCAGAGTATGTATAGAGATCGACCGAAAGTTAGTTTTACCTTTGCTTTAAGCGGTTTAATTGTCACAGCCATATTGAGAGATGAAAACTAATTTTACATTTGCTTTATCTTATGTCTGGTAGAGTTCTTTGATTGAAAACTAGTATTACCTTTATTTTAAACGTAGATTATGCATAGAGTTTGATTGAAAACTAGTTTTACCTTTGCTTTATCTTATGTCTGGTTGAGTTCTTTGATTGAAAACTAGTATTACCTTTGTTTTAATCACAGAGTATATATAGAGTGCGATTGAAAACTAGTTTTTGCCTTTGCTTTAACAAGAATAGAGGTCGATTGAAAGCTAGTATTACCTTTTCTTTAATCTATGCATTGTCTACATAAGTTGAGAGGCATGTGGGAAAAAACTTAAAAGTTTTTATTGAATAGAATAGAATGTACATTGTATGGAGATGAAAATCTCACTTTTGGAATGGAAAGAACGAGAATTTTGAAGTGGAGTAGTGAGGGACTTAATGATTGTACCATTTCAGTCGCCTAGTATTCCGTGGATTTGAGATTCAAACTCCTTGGTCCCTTATATGATCCCATACCACTTTGACCAGTGATTAAGAATGGACCCTCCTAATTTTTTGCCAGTTTCTCGGCATGTGCAACTTTTTTGTGTTGATGGATTTCTCTGAGGATGAGATCTTTAATTTGGAAAGTACGACTTCAGACTCTTTTGTTGTATGATTGTATGAACTGGCCAACACATGGTGATATCGATCTACGCTGGCAATAATGCGTTCCCTAGTTTCATCAATCCAATTCATGTTAAAAGCTAGTTCAAACTTATTTTCTTCGTCGGTAAGCTCGTTATCTTTGACTGGATGGTAGTATTCTGTTGGAATGACAGCCTCTGTGTGATAGGCGAGGAGGAATGGGTTACAGAAGATTGATTGCCGTGGAGTGGTATGGTATGCCTATAAGATATGAAGAAGCTCTCGTATCCAGTTCCCTTTTTTTTGTGACTGAAGCCTTTTCTTGAGTCCATCCTTGATGGTTTTGTTGGTGATTTTAGCCTTTCCATTGCCTTGGCGGTAGTAGGGATTGGATGGTGAGTGGATGATCTTGTGTTTATTCAGGAAAGCTGCAACTTTTTCTCAAACAAATTATGGCCTATTATCGATTCGAAATAGGTGTGGGTATCCAAACCGAGTGATGATGTCTTCCTAGATAAAGGAGATGACCTCTTTTTCGCTAGTTTGACAGAGTGGAACTGTTTCTTCCCATATTGTAAAATAATCAGAAGCATCGAGTAGGTATCGTCAGTTACCTGAAGTATTAGAAAATTCCTCGACGAGATCGAGCGCCTACTGCTTGAATGGCAATAACACCATGCTTGCATGTATCCCGAGCGCAAGGGCTCAGATCATGTGTCCATGTCGCTGACATGTATCATATTTGCCTAAGTATTCTTCTGCTTTCATGTACATGCATTGCCCGAATACTCCTTGTGTAATTGTTCTATTAGCGAGTGATTAACGTGCGATATGGGACCCACAAGTCCCTTCGTATAAATCTCTAAGCATTTTGCCTGCTTTCTTTCAGGAGAGGCACTTGAGGTAAGGCCTTGTGACTGAATGGCATTATAAAAAACTGTTATGATTTTTATAGGCCTTGTGACAAAATGGCGGTCTTTTAGATCTGTTGGAAGGGGCCTTTTGTATTCTTTATCGGTGCCAAAGTAGGCAAGGAAAGGATTTCACCAATTATCATCCTTCTCTTTATCCCCCCAGTGTTGATCGTACATGCAGAATGGCGATCATTACTGGGAGTTGATATCACTTCGATCTGGAGATATCTAGCTTCTGTACTGAAGACTCCGGCAAGATAAGCCAGGGAATCAACATATCTACTTTTACCTCGAGGAACATAATCAAGAGTTGCTATTGCAAACTGGCTCATCCTATCTACAGCGAGAGCTGTATATTCGATCATCTTGTCATTTTTCTTATACTGCTTAGAGTAATGGAGGACGATGTGTAAAGAATCTGTATAGACTGAGAGCTCTAGGACGCCGAGCTCAAGTGCGAGGTCGAGTCCATAAATGAGAGCTTCGCATTCGGTGACATTGTTGGAGGCTTCAAAATCGAAGCAGATTGATTTCTCAAATCTATCATTTGAAGGGGTAATCAAAGCGATTCCCATTCCTGACCCAGCGGGTCTTGCTGAACCATCTGTAAGAAGTCGCTGCCATTTCCTTGTAACTCATTCAGCTCATTCGTCAAATGATTTAGTGGGTGGATCTTCTGTAATTTCTTCTACAAGGTCAGGATCGTGCATCTCACACTCGAGATCTTCCACAGGAAAATTTGCGAGATTATCGGCAATGGCCTTGCCTTTTTCTGAATGTTGTTGTTCGAACTTGATATTATGTTCTCCCAAATTTACTGACCATTGTTGCACTATCTTGATTTTACTTTTTTGGACAAAACTACCCGGAGTAGGTAGTTCGCCATGACTTTGACTGAGTGAGCTTGAATGTAGTGCTTTAGTTTGTATGAAGTCTAAACAAGAGTTAAATACAATCTCTCAATTTTAGAATACCTCGTTTCCGCTGGAGTGAGGGTTTTGCTGATGAAGTAGACTTATTTCTAAATCTTTCATTCAAGTCGAAATAGAACAGAGCTGATAGAAGTTTTTGTAACTGCTAGGTAGATGATTAGTTCCTCATTATCTTCTTGGGTACTCATGATGGAAGACTTCCCTAAATTGGTTTTGAGTTCCTGAAAAGCTGCCTTCCATTCAGATGTCCATTGGATCTCTGCATTGGGCTAAACTTTTTGTTATTTGGCACAACCACGGAGTAGTAGGAACAACCAACGATAGCGATCTCAAGATTTATAAACGAATTGGTTAATAGCGGCGATCTTGCCTACAATTTTTAGCACATCCTTTATTAATGTTGGAGATGGTATGTTGAGGAGAGCTCGAATTCCATCTGGATTGGCCTTAATCCCCTTCTTGCGGATGAGATAGGTTAGGAATCGGCTTGAATGTACTCCGAATTGTTACTTGTCAGGATTGAGTTGTATCCTATAAGATCAAAGAATGTTGAATAATATGGTGAGATCTATGATATGGTTGTTTAACTGTATGTTCTTGCATAAGAGATCATCAATGTAGACTTCCATGATTTACCCAAAATGTGCTTTGAACACATAGTCATTAACTGATCATAAGTTGCGCATATATTTTTAAGTCTGAAGGGCATGACTTTGTAGCAGTAAAGTCCATTTTTAGTGATGAAAGAGGTCTTTTCTTGATTTTTTCCAAAAGAGGAATTTGATTGTATCCAGATGTACCGTCCCTTATAGATAGAAATTCGTGACCTGACGTGGAATCAAGAATTTGATGAATGATAGGAAGAGATAAATAGTCCTTTGAAGTGTGTTTGCTTAAAATAGTAAAATCTACACAAAATCGAACCTTTCTATTCGTCTTTGGAATAATGACAATGTTGGATATCCAATTTGGATACTTGGCTTCTCCAATGAATCCCATTTTGATCAATTTCTCGATCTCAATCTTAACTTCATCTTGAAGATGAGGTAAGAGGCGTCGCTATTTCTGTTTGACCGCCATGGTATTGATGTTGATGGCCAATTTGTGACATGCCTTGGTCGGATCGACCCTAGGCATCTCTTCGAAAGTTTATGCAAAAACGTCTCGATTTAGTCGTAAGGAGTGAATGAGAGCATCCATATCGTGCTAGACCAACTAGGTACCGATGAAAGTATCTCTGCTAGGTCTATCAATGTCGATGTATTCTATAGGTTCTTTTGTAGATGGATGATTAACAACATGACCAGCTTGTTGTAATTATTATACAGCGTATCTGTCTAAGGTATCTAAAATAATAGAAATGGTAATTTTGCAAGCTTTGGAAAGCTTTTGGTTGCCCTTGATTTCATAGATGCCATCATTGTGTTTAAAGCAAAGTGCTTGATGATAAGTGGAAGAAATTGCTTCGATGTTGCGAATCCAGCAGCGGCCCATAATTCCGAGGTAATGAGTTTTGGCGTTGATAACGTAGTAGATGACATCGATTATGGCTGGTCTAGCGGTGATAGGTAAGATGATCTTGCCTGCTCGTTCTTCCTTGGAACCATTAAATCTAATGACATTGGTGTCACTCGAAATGACTTGATCGGCCAATCCCATCTAGTCAATTATGCTTTGAAAGATAATCTCAATACCGCTTCCAGTATCGATGATCATTGTATGCTTGACAAACTTCTTCATCTTGAGCATTATGACTAATGCATCATGATGTATAAATTTTACAAGACTAATGACTCAATCTTTGAATTTGATCCCAAGCCAAAAATTGCTCGACTCAGGTAGAGGCTTGGCCTCTTTATCTTGAGGTGTGAGGTCGAAACATTCTGATAGTATCCTACGTTTGAATCAGCAAGAGTTTTTAATGAGATGGATCTCTATTATGTTGCCGTGGTACATATGGTAGATATGCTTCACCTTAGTTTAATCTTCGACCTGGAATACTTCGAGTTGCTTCTTATAACTGCCATCCTTGTAAGATTCCAGGTCTATAATGAATTCGTACATCCACCTTTCTTGGAAAATGAATTCCAATAACCTTAGTAAAGCATAACAGTTGTTAGTAGCATAATGATTTACCCAGTGATGCATGCAGTATAGGCCGCTTTCGAATGGTTGCAATGGTTTAGATGGACGGTATAGCTTATCCTTAGACAAAATTCAAAAAATAGCAGAGATGCAGACATTCATCTCGGGGAGGACAGGTTTGGGTAATATACCGCCTTTCTGAGGGTTACCTGTTTTACCCTTTTAATGGTTTTGATCACCCTAATCCTCCTTCGGATTAATGCTTCATTCTATAGGTAGACCTTTGGTGGTTAGGATGGATTTAGTAGATTTATTTTCAAGGTCGACATACCCATTGACCTTTGAGATCATATCCTCCAAGGTCGCAGGTTTGTTGAGGTAGAGGTATTCTTTGGCTTCGCAGTAGAGTTGCAGCTCATTGGTGAAAGCTAACCTACTTTTCGCACGGGCTCCAAAAATTTCATAATAAATACCTCAAGCTTCTCTCCTTGTGATTTTTTAAGACTAATAAGAGAATAGAAATTCTCTTCCTTGTCTTTGTTGTGAACATATCTCTTGATGAATTACTTCTATAGCTGATCGAATGCGAGGATGGAATCTTTAGGTATAGAGTAAAACTACCGGAATGGTTCTCCCTGCAGACATATTGCACGCAGAGGACAGAGAAGTTGTTGAGATTGGGGTACAATCCCAATGAATTACGGTATTGTTGAATGTGCTCCTTTGGATTGGTGCCCTTGAATTTACGTATCTTCAGAGTGTGGAAACCTTTCGGTACTTCCATATCGAATAACTCTTTGGTAATAGAACTACCTTGTAACTTGGTAAGGTCCTCTTTATGGCCTAATGTTTGATCTTCAATCAAGTCCTTGATACGCTAATCCATATGCTCTTCTGCGACGTACTGACGTATAATTTGATTGGCTTGATGATGCGATTGAGGATTATGAGTGCTGGTCCACTCACTTAAGTGATCACATACTAGAATTTGAGGTTGAGGTCGATGTTCATCCTCTTGAAGTTTGGAAGGTTGAAGACCTCTGCTGATATCAGGCTGAACTGCATCGCCAAAATAAATTGAAGGTTGAAGTCTTTGCTGAGCATTTCTGGAAATAGCTTTGCTGGTGGCTCTTCGAGGTCTCAATTTTTCCCGTGTAGAAACCTGGGAGGTATCTTGCATTTGATCATGATATCTAGATTGGGGAGCCTGCTGAGTATCCTGCTTAACCTGTAATGCAGTCTATATGGTTGTCATCTTGTCTTCATATCGTTTGAATGCTGTCAAACGAGCTTGTCGGTCGGCTTTAAGCTCCTTCACGCAGTGCTCGCTGTCAAGAGTTAACTGACGTTCGGGCCCATTATGTTTTTCTATTTCGTCTTGGAGATTGGCCCGACATTCTGTAAGTTGTTCCGACTCAACTGAAAGACAGAGTTAGATTTCAGTTGCTGGTCGTCTGGAAATAACCATGATTAGAGATTGGTAGTAGAATAAATGTATGCCTTAGGATATCGTGGAAATATCTTTTTTCCCACAGACGGTGCCAAAGGTAATAGCCTAATCCTGTTAGTTTGAAATGGCTCAAAATTAGCTTTTAGACAAAGTACCTGTGACAGAAACTAATGCAAAGCAAGAAAATAACATAGGTGATTTAGCGTGCAAAACCTTTAAATAGGTAAAAAACCACGACCTCAAGTTCAGGGTTTTTGTAATAGTAATTTTTATTGCTTGAGGCTGATATCTTATTATAAGTAATCTTTTGAACTAGAAATACTTGATCTTGTAAATGGGATCAAAGAAACTATTGCATCCAAGATCCTTGAAGATATTTTATATTAAAGATATATGCAAGATTTTTCATGAAGAAAGATCTCTACATCACTTATGGGAATTATATGCAAAAAAATTTGGTGATTGGTTATAATATTAAAAGAAATTATTATGAAAATATTCTTTAGAATTTAATGTATAGTTTATAACTTTGGGTTCCTTCTCCAATAAAAAGAAACCCTTCCCCCATTGCAATTGAATATCCCATTTTGGAGCAAGTTTAGAAGAAATAAAGTCTTAGTTTTATTTAATTGTTTCCTCTCTCTGATATTTTTTTTTGTAAATAGTTCGCTAGTTCATGAAATAATTTTGGGAATGATCGAAGGCTAATCCCTTCTAGCTATAAAAAGAAGGAAGCCCTTACCCAAGTAACAATAGTTATATTGTAGTTCTAAGAATATTTTTCTTTTTCAATCATCTAATATAACTATAATCAACTTCTAGGCTTAACCACAGCTAGCAAATTGATTCAGACTATTTAGCCAAAATTCGGTGTTATAACCATAAAACCAGATTTTATGGCAAACACGAAAAGGACTCGTCAGAAGAAATTCGACCAAGCTTAACCACAGTTGGAAGAATTGCACCTACATATCAGATATAGGCAAACATATTATGACCAAATCCAAGATGCCTAACCATGGATCTAGGGTTGTCGTTTACATCAAAAATGCCTTACCAAGAATTTTTGATATGAATAATCCGCCAAGTAAAGTAACATTATAACTATAGTACTTTGGTTGGGCTAAATTCTAGTTCTAGCTATTCTCTTGTTAATTGTTTATCTTATTTCTTTCTTTTCAATCGATCTCTTTTAAAACCTTATTCGGCCTAGAAAATAATTATTTTCCCAAACCTCTCGGTGGATTCGATCCCATTCATCCGTGCTACAATTCGATAACCGCACTTTAAGCAAGTATTTTATTAGAGGACACAAAAATCCTTTTATGAAATGGTGCTATTGCCGGGAAGGTAACGGTAAAGCTGATATCTTTTTAATAAAAAAGAAAAAAAAAACCTCCATCTGCTTTTTTTGCTCATTTGATTCACCTTTAAGGAGGTTCTATTTATTTTACAAAGTTGCACAAAACTATAACGTAACTGGATGTTCAAGTACAAGGAATAGTGGCGCATTTTTACTGTGATCTCTTTCCGAATAAATTAGTAGAGATATTAATTTTGGAAGAAACATACTCAGTTTTCAACGAAAATTGTGTTCCTGAATATTTTACCATATTTGACCATCTATACTTCACAATTACAAAATTAGTTTTCTACAAAAGTTTTAGATAATTCTAAACCCTTTCTGAATTGCTATAGATCAGGTTTTTCTGTTTAGTCCTCTGAAAATTATAGCCTTTTGAAACAATAGTAAAAAGAGTCTCAGTAAAGTACGCCGCTTTTCATTAATCACTTGTTTTGAGTGGTAGGGAAGAAAAATTCAAGAAAACTTCATTCTTGAATTCTTTTCTTTATGAATTATCTTTCCAAATTGATATTATTTAATGCTCTCTCTCAACCAAGCGGAACGATATACTCATTTGAAAATCAGGACATCATAGACTACAATAAACTTAGAAATTGGATGAATATATTTTTTTTGATTTCGTAAGTTCACTAATCCATTTTCTCTTGTTTTATAGAATAATCAAAAATTTGGTACTCAGAGATCCTGAGGAATTTATAAAGTAAATTGGCAAGCTTCAATCTAATCTTTCTTGTGCCCCCTGAGTGAAGGGGCATTTCCTTCATTCGCCCCTACTTAAAGGAGCGGCCACAGCTTCACCGAGAAACACTTCCCATAGGTTGGTATTTCTCAAAACTTGACGTCTAGAAGGGGTTCATATCCGTTCCCCTCAGGTACTAGGAACATAAAGTCGTGTGGACTGTAAAAATACACACTACTCGAATAAAATATTTTCTATGGTTGGATTAACCTATTGACATGTTTAAATTCATTTTCATTCCAAGAGTAGAAAAGGTAAACTACTATTAAAGATTTGTGGGATTTTATTACCCTAAAAACTCTTTAACAAGTAGGACCACCCATTAGGGATACAAAAAAATTTGTATCACACTGAAATTGAACGTTCCAGACGTGAAAATAACTAATAATAAAAAAAGTAGCATGATTCCCTTGGGATTTCATTACCCAACGGATAGGTGTACCGGACCGGGGTACAAACACAGGTTCATAGGATACAGCCCTAGCTTAGCGCTGCGAAATACTAGTTGTAGGTTTGTGACATAACCAGGCTGAGTGTTGACGCACGATAAGGCGACTCGCTCAGGCATGAGGACTGAACATCTACTTTATACTAGTACTAGCACAGTGATGCAGGGGAGTATAGGAACCAAAGCCTTCAGCCATCCTACCCATTTTTGAACATAGAAAAATATTGGGGAAACCCAATTATTTCTTCTAAAAAAATGTTGAAGTGCTAGAGTTTTAGGCTTGATTAATTTTGATTATTTGGTGTTAATTTAATTGTAAAATGTCATACATGCAAAAACATTGGAATTCATATGGCCCACATTTTGACATCCCGCAATATCCTCCAAATAATTTTCAATCTGGGCACTGCGAAAACTTAAAATATGTGGAACCTTTTAAACCTCATTCCTATATGCGGACCAATCAATCCTTCAAGTCATTAAAACAGTTCCCAACTGCTCTACCCAAACCATCTTTAGAAGATACCCTTTCTTTATTCAAGCAACAATCAATGGAAAGTCAAAAACAGGCTTTACAATTTAAGCAACAAGTGATGCACTTCCAGCAACAAACATAGTTGAATCAAACTTATGCGACTTAATCTATCTCTAGATTTGATACTCAGATTAGTCAGTTAGCAGCCATAATGAATTAGAATGAGTAAGAATATCTGGCTAACAGTCTTGAAAGGGAGTTCAAAGTCATGGAATTTTTTTTCCCATGGGGTAAATGAAAGCCATATTACGATACAAATTTAGAAGATAACCATCTTGAGGTCGATGTTCCTATGTCACAAGAAGCTCTAAAAGAAGCGGCTAGCATTTGTACTAAAATTCTTTCTCAATCACCTCCTAATTCAACCCTAAACATTTAAACACCGATGTCATTGTTCATCCTTTCACCGATAGAGCCCCACCAATTAGAAAATGATATCATGATAAAAGGTTACTATTTTTCCAAATTCTTAGACAATTTCTTAGATGATGAGAATGATGACAAATTTCTAAGAATTGTGAATTCAACATCGATCCTTGAGAAAATACGAACTCCATCTTTATCCCAACCAGTGTCACCTTTTTTATCTCTCTTCCTTGAATCCATACCTCCATCACATGAGTCTAATGGGGGTACCATGACCATGAGTAATTTTGCAGACTTGTACGAAGATAACTCTTATTACATTTATGTTAATGAATGCTTAAATTATTTTAAGGACTTGAATGATCCTGATATCTGATAATGGTACAATCATTATCATCTAAAGATAAGTTTCAACTTGGCCATACCCCTGAGCCAATGAATAATAACGTTAATGGTTAGGATGAGTCCCTTGAGATAAGTTGTGATTTTTGACACACACATATTAAATGTTTATTAGAGTCAATTGTTCCCCAATCCCCATATTCACAAATATGTCATATATATTTTTTTCTACTTAAAGGAAACATCTTTTTGAAAAATTATAATTTTGGAGATGCTTTATGGACTTGCATTTTCAGAACCACCTATCACATTTTCTGGAATATCCACGATATAATAAGGGTTTTAAAAATTTTCAAAGAAAATATTTTTCCAGGAAAATTAAGTTTAGAATCGAGTACATTTTCCGAGACGAATACATGTATACCAATCTAATTAATTATTGCATCATGTAGTAATTATATGATTGCATTGAAAATTCTAAAGGAAAATATATTTCATGGGTATGTGTTTTCTTTATCTTAGAGAAAATGGTTTTTCTTGATTTGCCTAAAATTTTCAATTTAGAATCATCAAATGATAAGCAATGATTTTAGAAAAAATATTTTTCATAGAGAATTAGTTTTAAACTCTCTCTGGTTGTTACAAAATATATCTGCCTAATTAGAGGCTAATATTGAGGATAACCATTCATGTGTTCTGTGGTATTTAAAAGTAAATTTACAACCAGGATAGTACATCACCATTTCAACTTCATACCCTTCCAGTCATATTGAAAATTTTAAGTTTGGGGGTACATTCATCTGGCTAAAGACGATAGAATTAGCGTTCCATAGGAGGAAACCAATTATACATTCTGGTAAGAAATTCTAATTTTTGTCCTCCATTTTTTTATGCTCTTAAACATTGAGGGGAATGTTTCACTTAAGTTTAGGGGTAGGAATCCATTTCTTTAAATGTTTTTTGAAGAAAAATAAAATAATGGCACTTTGACAATTTATAATATATTTTTTACGAATATAAAACACACATAAACTGATTTTACCCTAACATAAATATTATGGAAAAGCCTAAATTTTGAAATTGTACCAAGTATACACTAGAATATTTTGGACTATCTTAAGCTAGATGTACAATCTTTTTATTAGCAATTAAGTCAAGCTAGCTTCGCATATTTTAAAAATATGCAATTTACCGTATTTTTACAATTAATACTTTTAATAGATTTTTGCTTTGTTTTAGGGAAATTTAGCATTTATGTTAGGAATAATTTGTTACATGGAAGACAACTGCCTAAGAATAATTTTATTCCTAAGAAGAAAAAAAAGCCAAATGTGCTCAAAAAACTTTCACATGCAAGGCTACTCGCATGATTAAGAAATGATAGAGGAAAAATTATCAACGATCTCGAGTTTGACCATGAACTATGCCAATGGAGCACAAGAAAATATTACTTGTGAGAATCCTGAGTCTAAGTCTTGATGGGGAACCACACCCCGACAACCTTAGCCAACTAGCGGGGATTGTCGACCAAAAACTCATTGTTATGGATACTTCACTAAGAAATAATATACTCAATAAGAAAATGCTTAAAAAAGAAAATGATTAAAAAATGAAATTCTAGGAAGAGGAATTGACTGAGGCTCTTGTCGAATTGACTGTTGAATTTTTTCTAGCAAGAACTAGACTACCAAAAACTGAATAAATTATTCAAGACAATGTATTAGGCGATAAAACTATTTTCACAATTTTTACTATTTTCACTTTACACTCAAGTAAGGATAAGTCCACAGGAAATGAGTCATGTGTCTTCTAGAATTGTTTAAAAAGTTATTATTAACTTTTATGGGTATAGTCAATGTAAACCCTCACGAGACAACACTCCTCTACTAGGCTAAACCTTGGGCTTTAACGGCTTGTTACGTATGCTAAATGCAATTGTGCTCCTTACGAGAGTTGTTACTATTTAATTTTACTCGGGACGAGCAAAATACAAGTTTAGGGGTATTTGTTGAGCACGTAATTATGACATTTTTAATATACCCAAACATGTATTTTAGTAGTCAATTATATTTAATTTTGGGTACTTATGCGCGTTTATTTTAATATAACTATTGGAGTTATATATTTAAAACCAAGCTCTTAAAGTTAAGTAAAAGTGTCTCCAACAGTTTATAGCACAAAAAGTCAAAGAAACAATATATTTGGTCTCAAGATTGAATAAATATATACCCAAATATTTTTGGGGAATAAGATCAAAGAAGATATTGCATCCAAGATTCCTGAAGATATTTTATATTGAAGATATGTGAAAGAGTTTCTATGAAGAAAGATCTCTTCATCACTTATGGAAAATATATGCAAGAATCTTAGGTAATTGGTTGTAATATTAAAAGAAATTATTGTGAAAATATTCTTTAGAATTTAATGTATTTTCTAAATTTGGGTTCCTTCTCCTATAAAAAGAACCCTCCCCCAATTGTAATTGAGCATATCATATTGGAGCAAGTTTAGAAAAAATAAAATCTTTGTTTTATTTAATTATTTCTTCTCTCTTTTATTTTCTTTTGTATATAGTTAACTAGTTCATGTAATGATCTTGGGAATGATAGAAGGCTAATCCCTTCTAGCTATGACTAGAAGAAAGCCCTTACCCAAGTTGCAATAGTTATATTGTAGCTCTAGGATTAGTTCTCTTTTAAATAACTATAATCGACTTCTAGGCTTAACCATAGATAGCAAATAGACTTAGACTATTTAGCAAATAGATTTTAGGGAAATAATGAAGAGGACTCGTTAGAAGAGATTCGACCAAGCTTAACCATAGTTGGAAGAATTTCTCCTACATATCGGATTTTGGCAAACATATTATGACCAAATCCTATATGCCTAACCATAGATCTTGGGTTGTTGTTTACATCAAAAATGTTTTATCAAGGATTTTTGATATGAATAATCCGCCAAGTACATAATAATTATATTGTTTTGGTTGGGCCAAATTCTTGTTTTAACTATACTCTTGTTAACTGTTTGTCTTATATCTTTCTTTTTAATCGATCAATTATAAAACTTTTACCGCCTAGAAAGTAATTGTTTTCCCAAACCTCCTTGAGGATTCGATCCTACTCATCCGTTCTATAATTTGACAACCATACTTTGAGCTAGTATTTTGTTAGAGGACACAAAAATTCTCTCATCAGAAGTTTACCTAAATGATCATTAAGATGATGAAGGATGAGAAGTTATTTGCTTCTCAAGGAGGGCTAATTATATTAGCTCAGATTGAAAATGAGTACAGCAGTATTCAACTTGCATATATGGAATTGGGAACTCAATATGTTCAGTGGGTAGGAAACATGGCAGCGGGTACAAAAATTGGGGTTCCATGGGTGATGTACAAGCAAAAGTATACCCCTGATCCAGTTATAAACATATGTAATGTGTAGAACTCTGGGGACACTTTCACTGGCCCAAACAGACCGTATAAACTTTCTCATTGGACTGATAACTGGACTGCTCAGTATAGAGTATTTGGAGATCTTCCATCTCAGAGAGCTACAGAAGAACTTACATTTTCTGTTGCTTGATCGCTTCTTCTCTTAGAATAGGATTCCTGCAAATTACTATATGTATCATGGGGGGACAAATTTTGGTAGAACATCATCTTTGTTCGTGGCAACCTGGTACTACGATGAAGCTCCTCTTGATTAATTCGGAATACAAAAGGATCCTACATGCAAAATATCAATTTATGTCTGGGTATTACATGTAAAATACAAATTTAACAATAATTTACCTCAACCCCCAAATACTCAAACTCCTTTCAGCAAAACTATGAGCTCGCCAAATATTTTCACATTAAGTAATTTTTCAATATAATCCTTAATTTAGAATCAAAACCTAGATTATGTAAAACTTGAATTACTCCATAAAACTTCAGTTGTTGTTTGGTCGAGAATCTACTTCAGCTTAGTTTCTTTCTACTACATTATCGTCTCCTTGTGCTGCTCCAAGCCTACAGTAATGTATTATGAATCACTTCATCAACAGATAGTTAGGACGCCTCAAATATAACGGAACATATTGTCTTTCACAATTTAGATTCCTTGATCACCACCGAACTCATTTTACTGAAGTTACATTTAGATGTTTGGAAGGTTGGGCTGTCTAAAAAAGTAGCTACCCTTTGCCTAGTGTACAGCCTTCCTTTAATGGAGATGGTTGTGTCGTACATATATTCCCAACCATAAGGCGATGAAGAGGTAGACCTGTTTTGGTAGTAGCTTCTCTTTTCAGCATTGAAGTCTCCTTTTTGATCTGCTCTGCAAATGGACAAGAAGAACTTGTAGCTTCAATTAAGCAGATGTCCTTTTCTATAGACTATTTCAAGAACAACTTCATCACATTACTCTCATTCTCCTGGCTTGAAATGTAGGTGTGGTAAAAGCATCCTCACGGTCTGTAAAGCAACTTTGTGGCACGTCAATTCATATTTTCTTCCATGTTTAATTGGAATTCAATATGAATATTCTAAAGTTTCCTTATTTTTTTTTTAAAATCTGTGGGACTTACAATATCTGAAATGCATGAATTTATCTCGTCTGATAAGGTAACTACCATATTTAGCTTCCTAACCTTTTTTAAATTGGTAATCAATGCTCGATAGATGTAAATTGAAGGACGGATCTATCTTTTTTTCATCTCTTCTAAGTGTTCCATTGCATCCTCTACACGTCCCGACCATCCAAAGCTCTCAATTAATGATGAATAGGTACAAAAATTTGGCTCTAATCCTTTATCACCCATTTCCTTTAAAAAAAAATAGGCACAAGTTTAACCTCCTCGTTGTACGTAAGTTGTTGATTACGGTGATGTAAGTGACAGTATCTGGGATAACATTGGCCATCTCATTCATGGAATCAAACACATGTAGCATTTCATCTATCTGACCAGCCCTTCCCAAAATATCCAAAACTATATTATACGTAAATATATCTTCTATTTTTTAAATTTTTTTTTGGAAACTATTTATCTTATTGATAGTAGAAAAACAAATACAATAGAGGGGAGGCCGATGCCAATACCCAATAAAATTTGAACCTTTTGTAAGGCAACCTCATTTTGTCAAGCTTAAGAGCTGCTCTAGCTTCTTTTGGAAGTTGATAAAGAAACCAATATTCAAAATCACCAAGTAAACTTGTTAATTTAGCTAAACAATCTACAACTTTGTTCCCTTCTCTGTAAATATGAGTAATGCGTATACCATGAGTTCAACAAATATCAAGTACTTGTTTCCATATATTAATGCATCCCTATGGTACCCCACTAGTAGAGCATAACCACTTACAAAGCATGAGGGAGTCTACTTCAACCTTTAATGGGAACCAAGAATGGGCAACACATGCTTTCAAACCATAGGGCAAAGCCAAAACATCTACAATCGTATTAGTGCCCTCTCCAAATGATGTTGCATGACCATACACAAAGTTGCCAACCTGATCTCTTTCAACGCCTCCACCACAACAAGGGCCAGGATTTAGAATGGAAAACCCATCAGTATTCAATTTAATGCCACATAATGGACTAACCTATCTAACCACTCTTACTTGTTTAGGCATTACACATTTTGGAAATCAGCATAGGTTGCAAGGTAAGAGATTCATTGTAAGAATAGTTCTTGGTCACTTTGAGTTTTAAATTTGCATCCTTAAACCCCTGCTTCACCTTTGAAATTATGCGAGAGGCATTCATGAAAATATTATCAAATTTAAAAGCATTCCTTGACTTCCAAATTTGATAATATTGTAAGGGAGAATACCTTGCAATATGCCCATAAGACTACTTTTATTAGCTCCTGATTGCCATTGATGAAGAATGCTATGGTTTGATTAAGATCAAAGTAGCCTTCGACCACACACCCTACTGAAATGAGCCCAAACTTCTCTAGTAAAGAAACCCTGAACAAATAGATGGCTGAGAGACTTCACTTTGTAATTAGAACATCAACCACATCTAGATGGAAACTGAATATAACACATCTAAATCACAATATCAATAGCAACAAAAAATTGCAACAACTTCCAATTTAAAAATTGTATCCTAGCAGTTATCACCTTATGCCACATCCAGTCCATTTGATCGTTGGAATAGATTAAGATCTGACCAAGTTCCAAGTAGTTTTAATAGTAAACCTACCATCAATAGAAGGTACCCATACAACATTATCTACCTCTTCAGATAAAATAAACCGCTAAGAAATAGATCTTTTTATACTGGATGGAATATCATTTCTCAGCTTGTACCACTGCCATGTACCATCTACAATAATCACATCCTTAATGAGAATCCTCTGATCAATTTCTATATCTAAAATATCAGTAATGAATCCATCGCCAAACCAGTTATCATGTAAAAAGTCAATCTTTCCTTGCCCCACTATCTAAGCAGTATTTGATTGAACAGTCTCGAAATTCTTAACCATCTCCTTCTAGAGTTAAGATGCAAAACTAGGTGTAGCCATAGGGAGATTTCCAATAAAATATTTGCTCTTCATGAATTTAGACCATAGCGATTCTTTATGTAACACTGACAAAACATTCTTTAGAAAAAATCTTGTTTTGATGGCTTCCAAACTTCTAAAAGCCAATCCACCCTCAGATTTAGGACTGCAAATCTGAGACCACGAAACCCAGTTCTTCTGAGGTCCACCCTCAAATTTGACCCGCAAAAATGAAGAAAAAATTATCTCTAAAGTACTTATCACAGACTTAGGAACCGGAAGAGAAGATAGAGGGTGTATTGGAATATAATTAAGCACATGAACAATGAGTACCATTTTCCCCCATTAGAAACTAACATCCCCTTCGACCCATCTATTCTCTTTTGGATTTTGTTCACCAAGGTATCAAAATGACAAACTTTAAGCCTGCTATAGTGGATGGGGGCTCCAAGATAGATCATAGGAAACTACTTGAGAGTAAAACCAGTTGTACTTTGGATAATGTGTTTTATTGCCATAGGTACTTTATCATGTATATAAACTCCGCTTTTTAAGCATTCACCAGTTGGCAAGAACATTTCTCATATTTGTCCAAAAAAGTTGTGAGGCCCTTGATAGAATTTTGCAACCCATTTTAAAAAATCACTAAATTATCTGCGTATAACAAGTGAGTTAATGGTATAGTACTCCTGCTAGACTTGAAGTGTCAAATTTTACTAGATTGAAAACAATGAGATAAGCCATTGGATAATACTTCTTCAGCCAAAATAAAAAGGAGAGGAGAAAGAGGGTCATCCTGCCGCAATCCCCTGGAAGATTTGAAATAACCTTTAAATACACCGTGAAGAACAACACAAAATTGAGGATTCTTTACACACTGAGATATGAGAGCTTTCCACTTATCATCAAAACCAAACTGCTTCAGAACATACTTTAGAAATGCCCAATCTAGTCCATCATACGCCTTAGCCATATCTACTTTATGAATAATATTCTGACCCTTGACTTTCCTATTAATATCTCTAACCAATTCTTGCACAAGAAAAATGCTTTTACTAATATCTCCACATTTAACATAAGCTCCTAGATTTTTAGAAATCAATTTGGGAAGAATAGAGCTTAACCTGCAAGCAATAATATTTCAGATGATCTTGTAAGCTGTATTACACAAACTTTGTTGGTCTGTAGTCCCCAAATCAACTAGGAGAGTCCACCTATGGAAACAAAGTTAGGAAAGAAACTGTATAAAAATTAGGGAGAGTAGCCCATGAGAAAAATTCGATCATAGCCAAATGTACATCTACTTTGATCAAGTCCCAGTAAATAATAAAGAAAGAAGATGAAAATCTGTCTGCTCCAGAAGCGCTATCATTCATAATGCTTTTAAGACAAGAACGAACTTCATTCATAGTAGGAATAGCCAAGAGCATTTTATTGTCATCATATGTAACCAATTAAGGCATAACCAGTAATAACTCTGCATCATATGTCACTGGGGGCAAAGTTAAATGCTCAGAGCAGTAGGATATAGCAGCTTCATGAATGATACCCAGATCTGAAGTAGTAGTATCATTTAGGAGTGAGAAATTATTAAGTTCTGTTAATTTCCTATTGATGGTAGTCACGTTGTAAAAAAAATGAGAATTTAAATCACCTTCCAATAGCCATTTGATCCTCAAATTTGCCCTCCAATAAATCTCTTCCTACTGTAATAACGAATTGGACTCCTGTAGTGGCGTGTTTTCTGGAAGGAGAATCTTCGTCAATACTTTTTCGTAAAGAGAAGGCTATAAGCTTGATAAAATAAAATTTTATGTGGAAAACTTAGTAGAAGCTGAGAAAAACCACGACCTCAAGGAGGATTTTTATGTAAAATCTAGTAAAATGTTAGTTATTATACATTCTTAGAGTGAAGGTAGGTGTTTTCAGTAAGAAAAGTGAAAGATCATCGAGTTGAAAGTTTAGCGTGGAAAACCTTTGAATAGCTAAAAAACTATGACCTCGAGTTGAGAGTTTAGTAACTGTAACTTTTATTTCTTGGGGCTGATATCTTATTACAAGTGATCTCTTGAACTAGAAATGCTTCATCTTGAAATAAGAATTCGTGTGATGTTTAAAATCTTGAAATTCTTATTTTAGAATCTAGAAAATCATGTCCTTATCTCCTTTGGAACTTTTTCTTTATATAAACTTTACCTGTACAATTCATTATCGTATAAAAATGCGTTCTCTGGATAATGAGGTAAGTGGTGGTTAAATGTGTAACTATTAGCTAGTGGGAAACAAGTATCTTTGACTTGTTCCTATTGTCCTGTAGTACTTGATCCACGTTATTTATCAGTTCGTGGTCTAGGTGTCAATGTTGACTAGACATGTCACCTATAAAACACGTGAGTCTGTTATTGAGGTAGTTTAAATTTGGATTTGGTTGGGGGAAAGATAGTTTGATTTTTTACTAGGTTAAGGGATAGGTCCCTATAATCGCCCCCTAGCAACTGAAGGTACATGTGGTTTTAGTTGAGAAAAAACTTTGGTTAAAAATTATGTTTGAAGATGAAAAGGTATGATGTATTGATGTAGAATTTGACTGGTTGGGTACTCTGTATTGCTTTATGGAAGACTATATCTGGCATTTATTCTGGTGGAAAAGATTGATATACTTGACATTTGGGTCCTCCTAATAAAGGTTGTTCTTGAATGATGACTGCTTTGGAAATCCATCTCCACATCCAATTATTGTAGGCATCTCTAGGTGTATTCTGCCTTGAGAATGGCAATGACCAGGTACCAGACTTATAAAGCGAGGGTTCTTGTGGAGTTACAAAAATTACAGCTTCGATATTTTGACAACCAATCATTATAGATGCCCACCTCCATTCCGGTGCGGCAGACATATCATGTGATGAAAGAAGAGGAAGCGGCTGAACCTGAGGATGATTACTACTACATGTGGCAGTTTCATAATGTGATTCTATTTGGGGTGCATCGTCGGGTATGCCTTCACCTATTAACGGAGGACAGGAGACAGATATGGAGGCTGACGTACATAACAAGAAGTACTGCTGGTATCCTGCGAGCTGTTGGGTTTTAAAGTAGAATCCTCCTTTAATCTCTACCCAACTAAAGGTGGTAGGGGTTACGAAGGAAGAGACGGTGGTGGTGGAGAAGGGAAAAGGAGATTATAAAATTTCTTCTGGACAGTCATCGCTCTTCTTCTGGAAGGATTGTTTCATGTTTGTTTGGTCAGGCTCTGTTAACACTAGCTTCCTCAAGTTCTTGCGGAAGTAAATGATGTTGGAGGTGGGATCAAGCTCTGTGATAACCATTGCCTGGTCTTTTCTTACAGTTAAGTTTCGGCATGAAATAGTATTGAAAACTGAAATATAATGTAACCTGTAGATCGATCTGTTAAATTTTTTAAAAACTTGTTCTCTGTAAAGTATTTTCTAACCAATATTCGAGCTAATGAAAAAGGTATTTGTAATAAAATATGTGTCGATAGATCAACTTAAAAATTATTAATTAAATCGAACTAAAAGAAAAATATGTGGGAATATTGAAATGTAATGCTTTGTTGTAGAAAGTGAACAAAAATGAGTAGTATAAGTCGAATTTTTATAATGTATCGGTCAACTTGTTGAAGATGTAGGTGTTACGTATATCGAACTAATTTTGTACCAAGAGTCGAGCTATGAGGCATCATTCTTAGGTAGAATAGAATGTGCGAAAATTGAACATCAAGTTGTGGAGGTATTGTGGAAATGTATAACATAGGGGAGAGATTATAAAAATGAGTTTGAAATGTAATGAGGTTGATGTAGAATGATAAGTGCAAATTACTTTCAATCATGATCCAAGGGTTTCCAGGTATGGAAATATAGAGTAAATAAAGATTACTATATGCGGAATAGGGGGGATTTGATGTTATCTTCAAGATGTGTATAAATAATGTGGAGATGTGATGCTAAGAGGAGGAAGAAAAGAAAATGGTGAGGACTCGTTCAGAAAGAGATCATCATGCATCAGAGGGGTGGGAGAGGATTTTCGGGCTGTTAAATTATGGTGCTAACTTGCCTGAATCTGAAATCCGTTTGGACGGGTTGGATATGAGGGCAAGGGAGTACGAGATTGAGGGTAACTTTTATTTGGAGATATTTCGTGAATTGGTTAGAGCCTTAAGTTCGAAAAACTATTGTTAGGAAAATTGTTGTGGAAGAAATTGTTGAGGAAGATGAGAGTATGTCTGGTGGAAAACTAATTAGGTGTGGTGCTCGAAGGCATCTTGGATGTTTCATGTGTGATTATGTATAAGGGAGTAAATTAATTTAGATCGAATAACTGTATTTTGAATATAGGAAGAATACTTCTTCTTAATCTATTCCTGTTTTACTGTAAATGTTGTTTGAAACTTTTGGAATAAAAATTTAAATTTTAAAATATTATAACATTGGAAATGACGTCAACAGTTCTATAAATAGCAGATGGCCGTGGAGAGAAATCAGATCAGCTTTAATATTTGTATTTTGCATAAGGATAAAAAAAGTTTGATTGCGTGTGAGTATAGAGTCATCATGAGTGTGCGAATGTCTGAGAGAGATTTGGGTAGGAGAGAGAAAAATATATATAACTATAGTATGTAGGATAATGACGAGTGGTCATACTGCCAAAAATATAAAAAATTTAAGTTTTATACCTCTCAGCCGCAAAAGATTGGTCACTGAGATATATTTGACTTCCAAGAAGGAAAATTTCCAGAGATGTATTTGGGCATTGCATACATACAAGTGAGCGTTACAAAGCAAGCGATTTTACCGCTATTAGAAAATTTCAGAAAAAGGGCTAACAGTTGGACGGGAAGCATGATCTCGTTTTAAGGAAGGGTAACTCCTGTAAAGTCTGTCCTGAACAGTATGCCGATTCATAATATGGTAGTGTAAGAATTTCCCAGTTTGCTTATCAAAGAAGGAGACTATATTTAGAAGCTACATCTGAGCTGAAGACCCAGCCAGAAGGAAGGGGGTGACACTGAAATGGGATAAGGTATGTAAACCGAATAAGGAAGTGGGGCTTGGTATACATAGTTTGTGAGAAGTCAACAAAGCTATGCTCTGCAAACATCACTGGGTTCTTAAACAAGGAACAGAGTAATGGGCAACATTTCTCAAATCCAGATTTAGTAGCAAGAGCGGGGATCCTATTCGATATTATAAACCATCGACTTTATGAACGGGAATAAAGACCGGAGAGACCATTTTGAAACCACACATAAGATGGCTCATTGGAGACCGACATAAAATTGATTTCTGGAGAGACACATGGGCAACAGATATTCTACTCATGGAACATATTGATCTACCTCGACAATAATGGAAAAATTGTAAAGCAATGCTCAACGATTTTATCAACCCACAAGGTTGGCATTTCCCTAATGACATATTGCTTTTACTGTTGGCACTAGGAATCAGTATACAAAACATCCAATGCAACCCTTGTTTCCATGATACTATGATCTGGAAACCAGATATCCATGAAATTTTCTCCCCTAAGAATGCGTATGAAACATTGTGCTTTAAAGAAGATTTTGCATGGTGGTGAAAGTACATCTAGAGACAAGCAATCCACCCTAGATTGGGAGGCTTTTCTTGGCTCTTGCTGAACAATATACTCCCTATTGATGACGCCATAATGAAGAGAGGCATCTCTATTTTGTCGGTATGCCACCAATTCCATTACGCTTCAGAAATGGAGTCTCATACTTTGCTGCGGTGACCTTTCACAGTCTTACTATGGCAGAAGGCTACGACATGTTTCTTATATGTACCTATCACCCCATCAGACAACTGAAGAACCATACGAGTAAGAGGTAAAATATCTAGTCCATACATTGTTGATCTCTGGGTGGCCAGGTTTTTTGCAATCTGCTGCAACATTTGGAGAGCTTGAAACAAATGGCAGTTTTATGGAGTCAAAACCCCTATCAAGCAAACTACGCTATACATCTTGGCTGACGCCACAGATGCCTCGCTCCTCTCCAAAAATAAAATGAACAATACCATTCAGGACCTCAGAATCATTAAGGAACTTAATGTTCAGTACAAACCGAGGATAGGCAACAACATAAAGAGCTGCAAATAGAGGCTTCCTACTCAAGACGAGGTTAAAATCTGTTGTGATGGATCAGCTTTAGGCAAATCCAGTACAACAAGTATAGGCATTATTTATAGGAACAATTAAAGGGAAGTCTTGGGTACATACAGTAAATCCATTGGGCAAGCTACGAACTTTATTGCTGAGATTACTTCAATTATTACAGGAGTTCAGAGAGATATAACACAAGGGTGGTGAATAGTGTGGATAGTATCTGACTCGGCTGATACAATTAAAGTGTTCATCAAAGATAAAATGCCTTGGACGCTTAAAACTGCTTAGGAACTCATCATCCCCCACCTTCTACAAATCTAATTCAGCCATGTATGAAGAGAATACAACTCCTCTGCAGACCCAAACCAACCAGCAGAAGAATGGACAAATGACAAACCGAATTACTTTCATAATATTAAGGACCCTATCATAGAATACTTCAGAGTCTGGAAATCACGCTAAATTGGTTGAATGTACATTTAGAATAGAAAGTGGTTCAAACGAAGTAAGATGTCATTCGAACGAAATGGGAACTTTAACAAATTGTCGAGGCAGACAAAAAATTGTAAGGAAAATTTCAACAATTCGTTCGAACAGACTTTGAAGTCGTTCGAAGGACTTGGACGTTTATTTCAAATCCGTAAATTCTTTTTATCGAGAAAGACTATAATTTCTAGTTTTTCATTTTTCGTTCGAACGACATCCACTGTCGTTCGAACGAGACTTTCCTCCTGCCATTCGAACCACAATAAACTCATTCAAACGAATTGGTCTTGATGAGTACAACACTACGTGTAAAATGGTCATTAATGACGTTTATGCACAATGTTAACAACTATTATATATATATCGCAAAACCAATCAAATTAGTAAAAGATAAGTTTATCGATATTTCATAAAAATGGTCTTTTAAATTCACGTCCCATATATATATATATATATACTAGTACTACCCGTGACCAAGTCAGGGTGAATACGCCGATGCGCCTTCGGCGCTATATTTAATGTGTAAACATTTGTTTCCCCACGTCTATATGCACAGTTGTTGCATCAACGCATTTGCCGTTCGGCGCTACCCTTGTCCCTTTAGCTATACACAATGCCTCCCATTTTTACACGTCTTTGGCGATAATCCTAGATCAATATTTTGTTGTTTGGTGTTAAATAATGGAAGAAAATTGTAAGCTTTGAATTTTAGGATAATCTTAAAGCCCTAAAAATAAATTGCAGTAATGATCTAGCATTACTTTCCTTAAAAGGACATGTCCCCATTTTTCCAGCCACCAAATCCTTCTTGAGTTTATGCTTTCTTTACTTCATACATAGCCACCATAGTTAATTGTGATACAAAGATGAAATAGAGAGAGAAGAATGAGTGCTTGTACGTTTAGGAACCCATGGAGAAATAATGGATGCCAAGACCCTAGATTCCAATATTTGAATATTCCCCCATGGAGATAATAGATTTTCTCAATACTACTCATGGATACGTAGGGTCAATGTCTTGACGCGCCATCAACGCTGTAATTGATGTTCTATGGAGTATAAGTTGGTATGGTTTCTCTCCATCATTTAGGCTACACTTGGCACACCAAAGTTGTTAATGATTGATATTACTACAATCGATATAGAAGTTAGCTAAGCTTACTTCCACATATGGATCCAATGGTTAGCATAGTCCTAAATCAATACGGTGAATCAAGTTGAGCATGATAATACATGTTGTGAATCGCCTTTAAATACAATGGTTAACATAGTTCTAAATCAATGTTATACGTCCTTATGAAAATCTCCCCCAATTAAAATGCATAAATCTCAAAACAATATTTGGTAATATGTGTGCTAGGATAACCAACAGTCATTTTGGTCAATCTCCCTAGCACTTTCTCCAACCACCTCCTATAACACTAATCTTCCATTTTAAAAGCGTCTCTGTGTGAAAAAATTCTACCACAAAAATTTACAGTGTATAATACCAACTTCCAAAAGACCTAGACCTCAATGCCTTTTACCATCGCTTTGCCAACAAAATTTTTATTACTATCCCGAGAGAGAGAGAGTGACAAATCCAACTAATATATCCAACGGATAAGTGGGAAGAGGATTATTTTGTTCTTTTGGGCATGGTGGCAGCCACATCCATTGGCCATGGTATTTAACCCATTTGCATGAATCAACTTTCATCGTCCCTAAAACCACAAAGGACTAAACATATTCTCAGTAATACTAAACATCAAAACATCAAGAGATTATGATAACTTTAAAGAAAATGAAAGTTATACAAATACGAAGCAATAACGTTAAAAGTAAGTCTAGTAATACCAACTATATCAAATGAAAACACATTCCTTACATTCTTAATAGTCACCTAACTTCCAAGAAGATCAATTTAAAGTTAGGAAAGAGAGATAAGAATGGCTGATTACAAATATTAAGCCGGAGTGCTTACTTTTTGGATCATCAAATGATTTCAACCCTTATTCAATGAATTGAATCTGCCAAAAAGGAGAGAAAAGATGAAAAATACCAAAGCAGTGAGAGAGAGAGATAGAGAGATTGACTCACCATTTATTTACTTAAGATGAATATCAAACTTGGTTATGCTTTCAAAGGTTAGAAGAAATCTTTTTTCGGCCAAGCCTTTTGATTCCTTTCCATTACTGACCGAGGAAAATGAAATCGAAAGTGTATATGGGAAATGGATGATGGAGAAAGATAAAATATACTTCGTGAGGGAGATGAAGGGATATAGGAGTGGCGGTTAGTGTTGAGAAGTTATAGTTTTTGTTGAAGTATTTGAATTGGGGATTCTGGGATGCATGTCGTGAACTTGGACATGTGTCTTTATTGCAAGAGTATAGGAGGAAGTTGGATGGAGCAATTGTGGGAGAGAAATGTGGAGGAATTTATTGTAAAAGAAAGAGAAGACGTTAGTGTTTTAGAGGATTCCAACCTGTTTGATAGTTATGACAGTTTTCAAAAGCTTTTTTTAGTCACAAATCGGAACCCTTAATAAACTCCCCTTTACCTCGGGAGACGTATCAAATTGAGTTTGTCATGATACATGTACTGTAAAATGTAATATAGATAGTTCACTTTTGTTTACATTAACGACATATTTATTTGTCATTTTCTGGTAGCCACAATTAAAACCACAAACTTCCTTGTAAATTAAGATTTGTCTCTGTTTATCTTGGTCTAAACACCGAAGCCGAGATAGAGGATGACGCAATAATTCTACAATCTCCACTACTTTTCTAATTAAATCTTCCTTCTATTCTTCCCCTCTTTTTCTCTCTTTCTCCTCATTAAACCTTGAATCAAACCCATATCAATCTCATAAGAATCAACAATACCCGAAGAAACGAATCATTGATGGCTGAAGATCCATTAATCTCTGTAATTCCAATCCCTTTTCCCTCATCGTGCTTACGAAAAAAACAAGGATTTTAAAAAACCGACTCCGAGGCTATGATGGGGAACTTGTTCTCACATAAGGGTGGTTTCAAGGTGTTTAATTCGAAAAATATTTGGTAAACCTTCTAGATTCATCTTCAAATTACAACTTCATGTTAGGAAGGATTGATTTTTACTCCATTTCATTCAAAATCATTGTTTTGGTTAGTTTGATCAAGTATTTTGGATTATATCTTTGGTAGGTTTGGAGAATACGACCCAATTTTCAATGACTAAATCAGATAATTTTGAAGCTAAGGACGGTATTAAGTTGCAGATCACTACCAAGTGATCCCCAAAGATTGATCACAAATAACTACCAAGTTGTGGCAACTCTTAGCCTTCTTAGGTATTTCGCTTGAGTTGGGTTTATTACAAGTTTCCTAGAGAAATTTAATAATTAATCAGGGGGGCTAAATGTTGATACTTTGAATTTCCATGTAGGTTTTGGATCAAGACATAGTGCGGAGACGTCATCGGAGAATGGGCATCAATGCTTAGTATGTGTCGTAACTTATTTTCAAATTTAAATTATATTTGCAGTTTCTTATTAGTTCATATTTCAAGTATCTCCGCAGTTTAGATTTGTCCTCTTTTCTTGCATTTTATCGAATCTTACCAGCTTCTACTTCTATTAAAATGAACGTGTCAGTTACATCAACTGTTTGTTATGAAAGTTTCTTTACATATAGAACAGATAGGTGTGAGGCCAGGACCTGGGTCCAGTAAGGCCAAAAAATAAGGGGATTCTCTCTTTCTCTCTGATAATAAAGAACACCTAATATTATACACCATCAAATCCAATAGCACATGTTGAACTTCAAGTATAAATATGAAAAATGTCAAACTTCAAGTATGATTCTGAAAATGTCGAACTTCTTGCAAAGTTCTCTGGGATTTGTAAAGTTGCATCGATAGTACATATTTTCTTTGATAAATATATCAATTCAGTTTTAGTGTGAAAGGTGGAAATACTTAATTAGGTAGATGGGACATAAACAGGGTACTAAAATTACGATGACTTATTTTCTGAGGATGGTAAGAGTATGCAATATCTCATGATGGCTATGATCCATTTACTTGAACTTTGATAAGTTTTATAGGTGGACACCATTGAAGAATATGAGGGATAATGTACCGACACACTCACACAATTTCATAGGACTGCCTGAATTAGCTTCTAGCTCAGAGAGCTATGGGTTTTCTCTAGAATTTATGCAGGTGGAATCTTCTAGAGTACTATTAGTACTTAGCACCAGTGTATTAACTAAGAAGGAGTACATTGGAGCTCAGGTATTTGCGGGATTTGGTTGTGGTACGAGCGAAGGTTTGAGATGTTTAGAGTTTCAGTTGATTGTTTAGGCAGGTTAGGGTAGTAGTAGGGCTATGTGAGTGTCTCCAATAACGCCCTAGAAGTATTCAGTTTGAGTTTTGTTCTGGTAGAGTGCAGAGTTTTAGAGTCAGCTTGGCTTGTCTTGAGTTGTTAAGTTTTTAAGGACATTGTGGGCTCTGTATAGAGGTTATCATGGCTATCTGTTCTGTTATAGAATTGTTTATTAACTTTTAGAGCTTTGGTTTTGAAGATTGCAACCTTGAAGGTTGTCTCTTTTGGCACCAGTTTCTCTTGGACAGTTTTTTCAAAGTATTAGTAAAAGGTTTTTCTAGCCTAGGCGGTGTAGTTATTATCTTTTTGGGCTTCTTGGTTATAGGATTTCCTTGTCAAACTAGTCTTACTAGGATGAGCTATTACAATGAGTGTGGTTGACTTGTGTGCCAGATCTATCAGTTGTGTTTGCATAAAGATGTGGCTTATTTGAGTTTTTGGTTTTTAGTAATTGTTGAGAGTTATGGTTGAGTTCGGCGTTTGAGCTATTTGTACTATTTTCCGTATCTATCACACAAAAATGAGAGATGTTGAATGTTATAGTAGGGGGGTCAAAGAATGGCGATGTAGAAATGAGAGAGAGACCCGAAAATGACATTGTCAGTGATGCTATAAAAAAAGGGTTAGAAGAGGAAAAAGAAGATAGATGAGAGGAAAAGGAAAGATGCATATTCAGAATTATAGAAACATGTATTGTAGTAGTTAAATTTATTTATTCAACTACTGTAACTGTAAGGACATATCCCTCGATCTCACTTATAATCGAGCACACACAGTTTGATTTACCTTAATCTCAGCCTCACGCAATTTTAGTACTTAGCACTCCTGTCAAGCATTTCAACAAGCCCCACAAACTACTCATGAACGTGGGTCGAGCTAAACCTGAAAAACATTATTCAGTCAAAGACACCGTTCTCCCACGAACTCGTCAGTTATTCACCCAACTGCCTCTAACCAAATTATTCGGAAAACGTGTTCTAGCACGATGAAGAGTTGTGGGGAAGCTTAAATAAAGGAAAAGTTCTAGAAGAGACACAGACCAGAAAAATTACTCAAAACTTCTTATTTACGAGATCAAAAGCATTTTTATATTCTAGAGATCACTTGTAATAAAGATAACCATTCAAATCAATAAAGATACTTTTATAAAAATCTTCCATACGAGGTCGTGTTTTTTTACCTATTCAAAGGTTTTCCATGCTAAAAATACAAGTTTTCATTTCTTACTTTCTAGTAGAGTATTGGTATAGGTTTATTGGTGTGATAGCTAATTCCTTATCAAATTGAGCTTACGGAATTTGGCCATTACATTTGGCACTGTCTGTAGGAAAGATTACATTTCTATGATTCGCTAAGATAGTTTTTCATTACAATTTTCAATTATGGATTCTACCAGACGATAGGCCGCAGGAACTCAGCTCGAAATTTCTGTAGATCTGGGATAACTCACTGAGTTACAGGCAAATCTCCATGCAGAGGGTGAAAAATGTGCAAAACTCGAACTTCAATTGACAAAGGATCGCGAGCTCTGAGAGATGGAGCTCAATGCAGAAGGACACGCTTGTTTGACAGCGCTCAAAAAACATAAAGAATAGATGACGATGATACAGACGGTACTCGAGGCTCTATAAAATGCACAGCGGGCTCCTCCTACAGAGGGTCACGATCAACTTCCAGAGACCTCCGGCATTTCGGCAAGGGAAAGGTTGGGACCTTTGGGTGCCACTGGTAAAACCATTTTCATAAATCTACCTCATGAGCTGTAACCTTCTATCCATTTTGGGGGAGAAGTTCAATCAAAAACCAGCCGAGGTCATCGTCTTTCCATCCGTCAGGAGGAAGACCAATGACTTCTACATTAAGTTCCAGCATAAGATTGCTTGAGTGAAGTTACGGGAACTCATCATCCCCTGCCAGCACGTCCAGTAATTCAGCCAATACGTCATTACGTCACAAAAGTACATATGGATCAGCGAATTAAGGAGTTGATCAAGGTATAAGTTCTTGGTACTATCGGTGATACCATGAAGTTATATTAAAGTCTGATTGCCAAAGAAATTTTTGATATGAAAATACCGAAAGGTTTCCATACTCCCCAAATTCGCAAATACAAAGGTACTAACCCGAAGGAGCATATTCTACAATACCGCGATTCAACAGGGTGGTACTCCAATCTCAACCACATTCTCTGGTGACTGTTTCCCACAAGTTTACAGGAGGAACCACTCCGATGGTTCCATTCTCTTCCAGAAGAATCTATCCACACATTTGATCAGCTGCAAAAGCAGTTCATCAAAACATATGCTCTCAACAGAGATAAAGATGGGAACTTGTATTCTCTTATGTTTCTTAAGAAATCAAATGGAGAAAAGCTTGAAGATTTCTTAAAGAAATTCCTAGAGCTTACGAGATAGGTGGATAACCTCGACCAAAAAGCAGTTGTAACCGCTTTCACCAAAGCTCTCCGGCTCGATTGCAAAGCCAAAGAATACATCTTCCTTAACAAGCCTACGACGTTAGAAGAGATGATCACCAAAGTCAACGGTTATGTCCCCTTGGAAAGGATAATGTATGAGGGCCAAAAGTATTCTAAGTATGTCCTCACCACTGTAGGGGCCTAACTTTGTTCGGAGGAGAATTTGGCTCTTACACTACGGGGTTAATCTTCATTCAAAGAAATACAAGTAAATAACCTAGAGCATGAATGATCTAAAAATAATAAACTTGCGTAGAGGCCTGAATATGGCGCTCTACAACCTCTGATGAGGATTTTTAAGAGTATATTTATTACTGATGAGTGATCGAAGATTCGAATACTAGGTTTTTACAGGGTGATCGAAGGTAAACTGTAAAGTTGTTGAGGAGAATTTTGTAAGCTCTCTATGGTTCTCTATCTCTCCTATTTATAGAACATAAGAATGGATGAGTCACAAAGATTAGGTCAGATTATAAGGGTACCATCTAGAAATTCCAGCGGGGGTATGGCGCCGAAAATGTTTGTACTGTCACTGTAACAATTGTTTCGTCTATCTCTGTACTTTGGTGCTGTGGCAGTGGTTGGGTCTGTCACTGTTCCTGCAAGGACCAGCCATTGCGGCATCTTGTCCAGTGAGTTGGCTGTCTGTCTCTTCATACTTCAGCCAGGTATGGATATGGTCGAAGTATTTCTGCTGCAATGTGGAGCTCGTTGTCGAGGCTTTGTTCGGACTTGAGGCTTCGTCTTCGAATGATCTATGGACGGCTTGTTTGTGTATTGACTGGACTTCGATATCTTTGAGTAGGCTTTAAAGCAGCCTTCGAGTATTTATTTAAGGTAGAAGGCAGCGAGTAGGCCACTACATTCGCCCTGTCTCATCAAAAGCTTGAAAATATGTTTAGAGGCGTTTCCTGAGAAGTTTGTTTGGCCTTGGAAGTTGAGCTGTTTGACTGTTGGTTTTTGTGAAAGTAATAAAAGAGGGCATTAAAGAGATGTTGGTAGTTATAGGGTATTAAATGAATTGGAGCTATAATTATGGGTTATGGGGGTAGGGATGTTGCATGTTCTTCTTCTCTTTCTTCTACAATTTTTTTAAAATAGTCCATGGATGCCACTCCCAATACGCGTTATCAAAAAAGGATGGGGTTCTCCCGAGATCGTCGCGTAGGGCGGAAGACTGATGAATTTCATATGAAGTTCTTAGGGCATCATGATCTTGACTGGGAGATGCCTGATTTGTAGAGGTAGAGGCTAGAGAGCTCATCAACGGGGAGCCTTATGCCTATCTTTGGGAGTAACTTTACGACTTCGGAGAAACGGTACCTCTTTCTGTCGACTTTAGCCGAGTGCTTCATTTGTACAAAAGAGGAGATGGAAGAGTAAAGCTTGGCGAGTGGAACTGGACCTTCTGGATGTAGGGCTGCTGTTTGTGGTGGTGGTAAAGGTGATGGTGTTAGTGCAGGTTATGTTTGTAGGGTTGTATTTGGAGGTTTCTATTTTATTTTTCTTTAGTTTAAATGTAATTGGGTTTGTAAATTTGTTGTTTTGGTTGCTGTACTTTGGATAATGGAATAGAAACGATGTTTTTGCTGAAATTTTATGTTTTTATAAACGAATATACGTATAAGCAAGGAATGAAGTGTATCTCATCGAATCGCTAATAGGGGGTAATGAATACTGATGGAAAAAATGGTATCAAAATATAATGATATGGTTTAAGGTACTCAACTCTGTATTAGTGAAGACTCGGTGCAAGAGATTGAAGTCTGAAAAAGGTTGATGGTTCGATGCTGGAGTTTAGAGTGCCAGTCCTCGTAAATGGTATTTCCTAGGCGCATGTAAATGAAACTGTTATGTCTAGGCAGTTGCAGAGGTTGGACTGTTGTGTTTTCAAGGTGGGAAATTGAAGGCCACAATTAATGCGGCTAGGGAAGAGGAAATTTGAAATTTTTCTTCGCGTATAAACGGGGCTGTTATGAAGAGGATTTCTCATAGTTTTGTATTCATTTTTCATCGTTCTGCCTACTTTCTCGGATCAGAATGGCTTTAAATGTACACGAACAAGGGAACCAGGCGGCAGTAAGGGTTGGGTGAGTACGTGAGGCGACGTTGGGGTTACAACGGAGGTTTGGTATTGAACAGAACATTGATGCTTAAATGCTGGATCATTTTGAGGCAGAACCCGGGGAACCAATTGCTGGCATGCCCTTCGCATACTGGTGAGAAATATTGCAGATGATGGGACCATTACACGGTCACCGGTTGTCCCAGCTTGAATTATTTGCAGAAGGGATTGTGGACCTGGAGGATGCTGGTACTGTGCCTGTGGCAGAAGATGAGCATCCCGCTGATAATTAGGGTCTCTTTCAACTGTACTGTTGAGTATTTTGGTTGGTCTGTCTGTGGCTTACTTTTGTTGTTGCCCTTTTTTTTTATGGTGTCTGTAATTTGTGACTGGATGTCTTGCCTTTTAGAATGAAATTAGGATTTTGAATCACTGTTGAGATTGTATTCTGGCTATAACAATTTGAACTGCCGTACTAAAAAGTCTAAAATATTGAAACAAAAATTCTAAACTATCGAAGTACGGCAAAATCTGTCGAAGGGAGATTCTGTATTCTCGAAGTAGTATCCTGAACTGTCGAAGTAATAGTATAATTTGTCGATGTAAGGTATTTGAACAGTTTGAAGGGAAATCTTTAATTCTCGAAGTGAAAAATTGTAGTATGTCGAAGTAGAATTTTGATTTATCGAAGTAAAATTTGGAATTTTGATTTTGGTTAAAGAGAAATTCGGAACTGCTAAAGTCGGAGGATAATCTGCTGAAGTAAAAACTGTAATTTCTCGAAGGACACAGATGATCTGTTGAAGTAATAAAGACATAGAGGTTTGAAGCGATGAATGTGTTGCAGATCAAATTTTCGATATCTGGGGTGGCCGATTATTCGTGGACGATACGTGGGTGTGTCGAACGTTTCACTTGATTTGACTGGTCATACTGACAGCCCAGACAGCTGGTCTGTCTGAATGGTACACGCGCCTGGGGCAGTGTGCAGTACAGTTATCATGATTTTTGCTCGTATTACGGAAAAAGTTTTGATGTGATATTGGGATT
Organism: Kingdonia uniflora; assembly: GCA_014058105.1. NCBI lineage: Eukaryota > Viridiplantae > Streptophyta > Magnoliopsida > Ranunculales > Circaeasteraceae > Kingdonia > Kingdonia uniflora. The sequence continues at coordinate 721,964 of JACGCM010000698.1, read as the reverse complement.
TGACTGGCTGGCATCAAGTGAGGGTAAAAAGGTTCGAGAGGCTTTGAATTTTACGACTAATTTGAAGTAAGCGTGCAGTTCGCACGTGAGAGATGATGGGTAAATAAGTCAAGACATATTGCAGCCGAAAAGCAGGGGTAGTGGGGGCGTGGTAATGATAGTGGTTTGAAAATTGAGGCAATTTTGGCTTTCCGAGAAGGTATATAAATGTAAGATTAGTAGCAACTGTACTGCTCCTTAAGAAAGCCCAGAGAGAGTGAATGGATGAGAATGTACACCATTGCTAAGTGAAGCTTGAGAGAGGCTGCTGAAGTTGTTGCATTAATCTTGTTATGTCGAATAAACTTCATTTAACATAGGTACTTAACTTGATCTCTGTCTATTTTTGTTTTTGCTCTTCTTATTGCATCTGTAAGTAGAATCTTTTAAGCTTGGGGTTTAGTGGTTTTCTTCGAGGTTAGTAGAATTCATGGGTCTGGGTTCTGACCCATTTGGGAATTTTAAGGGTTTTAAGAGAGGGATGGGGCTTAGGATCGAGGTTTCGAATGTGTTGATATCTGTGGGAGGGGGTTGATGGGATATGGGCTATTGACACGTGATTATCTAATGTATCGATCTGACTGCGTGCCTCTTCTTCTACAGGATAAGATGCATACTCGTCAAGCTTTTAGACAGAGGCTGATAGACGAAGAAATCAAAGAACTCAAGGCTATTATTTCTTGTCATGCGCCAATTGATGAGGGTAGTGACTTAGAAGTGTTAGATGCTGCAGCCGATGCCCCATTGGCTATGGTGTTGCCGGCTGGTGAGGTTTCAATTACAAAACGTCGTAAGACAGTAGTGACTGAGGATAGTGAAGAAAAGGAAATAGTGTGGTGGGAGAGAGGCGAGGGCAATGCTAGGCCTTCTAGTGGTAAAAAGGGAGAAGGGGGGTTAGGGGATCAAAGTTGGGATTCAACTGTGTCAGATAGGGTCGAGGGTGCTGCTTCGGCTAGAGATGAGGTAAGATTAGATCGATTTAAATCATGGAGACGGGAGAATGGCATATAGGGGCCACATTCGATTGGGAATGGAATTTCCTCTCCGAAGGCTGGTGAAAGAGGTGCTGAATTTTTGGAAGGCTTTCCCGGTTCAAATGAATGGAAATTTTTATGAGATGATGAGGGTAATTGAGGGCATGAATTCAAAGTTGAGTGGTGAGGGGAGGGGTTTGATTAAGTGGTTCGATGTTGTGTCCTTCTACTAGAAGAAGGTAAACCAAAACACAGGTACTTACCGCATCCAATGTCACCCTGAGAAGCCTTAGCTTTTTGATCTGTGCTCGACGGGTCGAGGGTGGAATAAATACTTAGTTATTGTGTGGGGTAACTATGAGAATGTTGAAGGGGAATACCTTTATAAGTTGCACCATAGGGTATATAGTCAGAGTAAGTTTGCTGTCGAAGGTTTGGTTTTGATATATTTCTCGAATAAGCGGTGATCATATTTTGTTTCTTCTGCAGGTCCAAAGAATCTGCCTTGGGAGAACCCTAGGAACTATATTGATGTCGTGCTCAATGCTAGTGAGGAGTGGGTGAATTCTGTTTTCGAAAGTCTTCCTATCCAGAGGAAGAGAAGGAAGAAGATGGACTCCCGGCTTCGTAACGTACCCGTTATGCCGAAGCCATCAAAGAGGAGGAGAGGCAAAGGCGGTTCGAAAGTACCCAAAGAAATCGGAGGGGATGAGTTGCCAAGAAATGTTCAGTATGTTTAGAAATCGAAAAGGGCGTTGAGGCAAACAGTGCCAGTGCCCGAAGTGGCTAGTGATGCTTCGAGACTGAGGCCGAGGCAGGTGCCATCATAGGCTGAAAATGAGAAGGGTAAAGTAGTACTTGATGCTCCGAAGGTTTTTGCTGAGGCCGAGGCAGGTGCCATCATAGGCTGAAAATGAGAAGGGTAAAGTAGTACTTGATGCTCCGAAGGTGCAACAGTCGAAGGTTGTTCAGCGCAAAGGGCGTAGGGCGCTGGGGGATGATAATGTAGAGGACGAGGAGGAAGCGATTGCGGAGGCTGAGCGAGAAAAGCATTCTCTAGCCAAGGCTGCTTCGATGGTAAAGCTTTGTGATGCAGATCCAGAGGAGGCTTCGAGGAGGATGAAGAAGACTATGTTTCAGGTAAATGTCTATTATTGTTTGTAAGTTTTTTTTTTTTTTTTTCAATCCTCTTAGGAGCTTTATGCTTCGAGAATTACTGACGGTTTGAATACTCTAGCAGACGGATGCTTGGGAACAGTTATTCTCCAAGGCAGTAATAGTGGGAAAAAGGAGGTTGCGGGAAGTTTTTGAGAGTTTAGAGCTTTCTCGAGTCACTGAGGCTTCGTTATTGTCTGAGGTCAAAGTCTGTAAGCGAGATTTACCGCCAATCACGGACTCCTTCGATAAGAGCTTGAGATTCAACGGTATAATCAGGAGCAGGAGTGGGTGGCGAAGCTTGCTGCAAAAGAGATGGAGAAGGTAGAACAGAAGGTGTGGTACCTGGCACAGTTTGATGGTGAATATAAAGTGATTGTCAGGCTGAAAGAGTTATTGAGGATCACGGTTTTAATCCTAATACATTTGAATGCCTTCCTGTTGTAGAAGAACCTGTTGCTGAGGAGTCTTTGCAGACAAATGATGGAGGAATGGAAGTTGATGTTGAAGGTACTCGAAGGGGCATGGAAACTCTTTTGTGCGAAGGTATTATTGCTGGGGCATCACTTGACGCGATTGCAGATTTTTTAGGGTCGAAGCCATCGACTGTGGGTGCTGAAGGCGATGCAGATGGGCCTGCCGGGGAGGAGGATCCAGCCGCGCCTATATGAGGTATTTGTAATAGAGTTCCATGTCTGCCTTTTCAGATTTGTTGTTGGGTTGTAATATTTTGAACCATGTTTATTTTTCTATAGAGTTGGTCTTTGATTTTGGTATTTTTGTGAGCTGTTCTACTGTACTGATGCTGCTTATCTGTAAAACTCCTGAATTTGGATCTGAACTACATTTGAATTTATGCCTGATGTTCTGAACTAAATTTGCTATCTTGTTCTGGCCTTGATTTGTTCTAGATTGTTGAAATATTGAGGCTTATTTTGATGGTTGAGCTTATACCGAACTCTTAGTTCATGGCTTAACTTGGGTTGTGTTGAAACTGTTTCTCTAGTGTATGATGTTTTGAATCTTGTAGTATTTAATAAAATTGTAGTTATTCATGTACAATAGTATCTGTATGTACTGTTTCTGTCGAATGACTATTGAGTGATTAAACCCTTATGAGCTCCGAGGATATTATGATACCTCTTTATAAATCGAAGGATCTGCTGGGCATCGAAGGCCTAAGCCACAGTGATATAAGACGTGGTCACCCTTAATGCATTACCGAGGGTCCGGTCGGTCGACCATTCGTGCCCAGAGTCTGCTCGAATGTTGGGAGTTTGAAAATTTTCAAGGTCACCGCCGTGTATCAGTCGGGCCGAGGGGACATGATACCTAGAGGAAACCCAGAAATTCACTGGACTTCGAAGGCCTAAGCCACAGAGAAGCAAGACGTGTTCGCCCCCAACGCATTCTTGAGGGTCTGGCCTTTCGACTATTCGTGCCCCTTGAGTTTGCTAGAATGTTGGAAACTTGAAAATTTTTAGGTCGCCCCCAAGTATCAGTCAGGACGAGGGTGGACATGATACCCGGGGTAAGCCAATAAATCGACTAGAATTTGACGGCTTTAAACCTGATCGAAGCATATCTGTTCACCCCAAATGCATCCTGGAAGGTTCGGCCATTCGACAATCCTTGCCGCTCGAGTTTGATCAAAATTGGAAACTTAACACTTTCAAGGTCGCCCCCAAGTATTATTCGGGTCGGAGGTTGACATGATACTTAGAGTAAACCAAGAAATTGACTGAACTTCGAAGGCCTAAGCTAAGGCAAGGTATAACTGTTCCCCCCCAATGCATTTCCAAAGGTCTGGTCTTTCGTCCATTCTTACCCCTTGAGTTTACTCGAATTTAGAGCTTTGAGAAATCTCAAGGTCTCTCCTAAGTATCAGTCGGGTTGAAGAGTTGATACGATAACTAAGCTAAACAGAGAAATTCCTTAAAAACAGGAGGCGAAGTATGGGTTGAATAACTATTTATTGATTATTCTGTATTACATCAGTTGTACAATGTTGTGGTCGTGGCCTCTTATAGGAGACCAACTACATTGTGTTCCATGGGTTTGGTAAAGGTTCTTCGTCTTCTGTCATTAAGTAATATGAGCCTTTGTCGGTTTTATCGTACACGATATAGGGTCCTTCCTAGGATTCGGGAAGCTTGCTGGCATTCCGAGGCTTCGAGGATTAGTTGACACGTCAAAGTACAAGATCTCTGATGTTAAAACTTAGTGGTCAAACTCTCTTGTTATAGGACTTCTAAAGTGAAGTATGATAACGGCCAAGGTTGGCAATGGCTCGATCTCTGGATTCGTCGATCCATAACATGTTGCATCTGAGTTCAATCTCATTGTCTTCATCTGGGAGGTTGGGATCTCGTGTAGGCACTTTGAATTGAGTAGGGAGTACAGCTTCGGTACCGTATGCTAGATGGAAAGGGGTGCAGTCTGTGTATTTTCTTGGTATTGATCGATAGGCCCATAGGACTTGTTATAACTCCTGAACCTATCAACCTTTCTTTGCATTGACTCTTTTCATGAGACCGTCAATAATGGTTTTATTGATTGCTTCGACTTGACCATTTCCTTTGGGGTAGTAAGATGTTGAGGGTGAGAGGATAATGTTATGTTTCTTGAAAAAATTTCTGACTTTGCTTCTGACGAACTGGGGACCATTGTCGTATCGGATCATATGAAGGTAGCCGAAGCGTGTGATGATGTTTTCCCATAGAAATTTGATACCTTTTTCTTCTCTGGTTTGCCACAAATGTACAGCTTCGACCCATTTAGTAAAATAGTTTGTTACAACAAGGATATTTTCTCGGTTGCCAGAGACTTTGGGAAATGAGCCAATGAGATCGATAGACCCTCATTTGAATTTCAAGGAGATTTGATTGAAATGGAGGCCTTGTGAAAGGCAATGAATGTCGTGAGCATGACGTTGGCATTTGCCACAGTGTTTGGAATACTCTTCAGCTTATTTTTTCATATTTGGCCAGAATAAACCTTGGGAGACGGCTCGAAGGGCCATAAAATGGCCAGCAGTGTGAGCACCGTAGGAACCTTCGTGGAATTCAGCTAGAAGTGTAGAGGCTTCGGCTTCAGATATGCATCAAAAGAGGATGCCATATGGGGATTTGTGAGGTAATTCCAATGAATGTGCAGTGTATCTGTGACAATTTCCTATCAACGATAGTTTGGCCTTGGGATCATCTGGGAGGGTCGCATTGTTGATGTAATAGAGGAATGGTATTAGCCAATCGTCTTGATCGAGACTCACGCCCCCAATATTTATTACATTGACTTTCATCATGTCGATACTTGGGCGTTCGAGTAATTTGATATGGAGGGTCCAGGATTCTGATTGGCCTAACATAGCTGCTACGTAGGCGAGGGCATCTGCATGTTGGTTTTCTCCTCGAGGGTAATGAGTGATAGTAGATTTTTTGGGGAAATGATCCATGCGCTGTCGAACGAGAATAATATAGTTAGACATGAGACCATTAACATGATTTTTACCTGTGTAGTGTCTCTGAACAAGTTGGGAATCTGTGAAGACTACAAGTTTGGGAATGCCGAGGTCAGGAGCAAGGCTGAGACTGTCGATCAAGGCATCGTACTCAGCTTCGTTGTTTGATTACTCGAAGGTAAGTTTAACGGCCTTCTCTATTCGATTATTGGTGGGTGTGACCAAGACAATACCAATTCTCAGCTGTTAGGTCCAGCGGATCCATCTGTGAATAAACGCCAGCCAGTACTAGGGTTCCAAGGATCTATTACTTTGAGTTGTTCTTCTGTTAAGTTATCTTTGTATTCTTCCCAATTGACATTGTTTACGGGGAAGTCAGCGAGAAAGTCTGCTACAGCCTGACCTTTCTGGGATATCTGCTTCTCGAATATAATGCCATGTTCACCAAGGTACACAGACCATTGTTACACTCGTCTGGATTGTTCTATCTTACTAAGAACTTCACGAAGGGGGTAACTTGTTATAACACGGATACGGTGAGCTTGAAAATATGGTTTGAGTTTGCGGGCCGAATAGACAAGGGTGAGGAGCAAACGCTCAAGTTTCCAATACCAAATTTCTATGGGTATTAGAGGTTTGCTGATTAAATATACAGGTTTATTGATGTAGGAGTTGAGTCGAATAAGTACTAAACTGATAGAGGTGTCTGTAACAGCGAGGTATAAATAGTGTGCTTCACCTTCGATAGGGGTGCTGATAATGGGTGGTCGGCCAAGATAAGGTTTGAGTTCGAGGAAGGTCTATTCAGATTTGGGTGTCCAGCTGATCTGAAGGTTTTTTTTCTTTTTTGCTTTGTAGACGCCTTGGTTGCGTAAGAGGGAAAAGAGCCAAGCACATTTGTCTGAGGATTTAGAAATGAAACAGTTAAGGGCTGCTATCTTACTAGCCACTTTTTGGACGTCTTTTTTCGTTTGGGGCGAAGGCATATTGATGAGGGCTCGAATATGGGTGGGGTCGATCTCGATACTTCATTTACTGATTAGGTGGCCTAGAAATTTACCAGACAAAACATCAAATTAGCATATGTCTGGGGTAAGCTTCATGTTGTATATTTGAAGTATCAAAAAGACTTTTGGTTAGGTCTTGGATGTGGGACTGTTTCTGGAGGCTCTTGCATAACATGTCATGGATGTAAACTTCGATCGACTTGTTAAGCAAGGGTTTAAGCATGGTTGTGACAAGGCATTTATAAGTAGCTCCAACATTTTTAAGGCCGAAGGGTATGACGTTAATTAAGTAAAGGCCTTGCACAGTGTTAAAGGAAGTTTTAAGTTGATTTTCGGGGATGAGGGGCACTGATTGTTACTCGAAGCTGTCCAACAGTGGCATCGAGAAGTGCTGAGATGATCGGGAGGGGGAAATTGTCCTTCGGTGTATGCTTGTTGAGTTCTATAAAGTCTACACATATTCTGATCTTTCCGTTCTTCTTGGGGACTGCCACGATATTTATTATCCAATCAGCATACTTTACTTCGCTGATAAAACCTGTGGCTATGAGCCTTTCTACTTTGTGGTTCACTGCTTCATGAAGTTGAGGTGCCAGGGTACGCTTCTTCTATTTTACTGCTGAGGAATAGGGAATGAGGTCGAGGCAATGGAAAACCAAACAGGTGTCGACACCGGGCATCTCCTGGAACATCCATGTAAAGATATCTTTATTTGTTTGTAGGAAATCTGCATGCTAGAGGTGTTTTTCTTTGTCTAGAGAAGATCCAATGAATGTACCTTGGCCAGGACCATCGAGTTTGATATAAATGGTGGTTTCGATGGGTGTGGTTGTATCTGTCGAAGGTATGGGGGTGGAACGAGACAGTAATTGCTATGGGCGGCTAAAGAGTTTCTGGGTCTGATCGATCTCTGGATGCTCGCTTGAACAGGCGAGGCGCTTAGAGCCTTTCAAGTTCTAAGTACCTTCAGGGGTCTCGAAACGAAGGGTCTGATGGTAGGTCGAAGGTATGGCACACATGGCATGGAACCAATCACACCTGAGGATACCAAGGTATTTTGACTTCTTGTCGATAACAAGAAAGCTAGTTTGAACTATGACAGGCCCTGTGGTGACTGGTAGGCTAATTCGACCAATAGCGACTTCTGTGGCCCCATTGAAGCCTTTCAATTCGACATTGGCAGCAGTAATGAGATTAGTCTTCATCATTTTTTGAACAGTCTGATGGAAAAGCACATCGGCTGCACTCCCTGTATCGATTGGCATGGTTTGGTAGAAGAGGTTTTCGACCTTAATCATGATGACTAAGGGGTCTGAATGGGGAAATCAAGCATGAGAAGTATCACAGTTAATGAAAGAGATGCCTTCGGGTTGAGGGGAGAGGCTAGATCCTGGCAGGAGGGCGGGTAACTTCTCCAGATAAGTGAGTTTGTAACACTCTTCAATGCGCTTCCGCTTTCTCTTTGAATAGCCACTGTCTATGTTGTTGACCTCGATGAAATTTATTCTGTAGATATGCACCTTGGCCAGGTCAGCAGCAGGGGTAGATTAAGACTTAAGGTATGAGTCATCAAGGTAGTTGGGGAGGTCGACAATATTTTGATATATACGACCTGCTCTAAGGATGATTACCAGGGAGCGCTGGAAAGTGAAGCATTTGTTAATATGGCGACAGTTACATTTGAGATTGGCACAATAAGGTTTGCCTTGTCTAACTTCGATAGGGAAAGGGATACGCCAGATGGGGTCTGCCTATATATGTGGTGGAAGGGTGCTGAGAGGGGCAATAAGTGTGGGCAAGATATGCCTCGGTCGTTCTCACGGGCTTCTGCATTGTTATTATTGCTAGGGCATTTGTGGCTCGTATTCACCTGTGAGACAGGAAGGATCAGGGGTGTTGAAGTAGAAGGTGGGTTTTGTTGAGGTTTATTGAAGTTGGTGGTTGAAGGTTGGCCCAGTTTACGTGATTTGAGGTGGCATTCAAGGTTGATATAATGACCTTTGAGAGCATTACCTCGAGGGCTTGAAGCTTTTGGATAACCAGGTATTCTTTTACGCGGCTGTGATCTGGTAGAAAATTTGAATACACGAGCACAGTATTCGCGTAGTCAAGGTTCTTGACTTTCCGTGATTCATCGAGAAACCTTTTGGTGAAGGCTTCGAGTGTCTAGTTGTTTGATTTTCAAAAATTGAATAGGGTATCGACTCTGACTTCTCCGTTTTTATTAAAGGCGAACTAGGTGATGAAAGGCTAGGATAGTTGCTTAAAGCTTTGGATCGAGCCATTAGGGAGATTATGATACCATCAATGGGGGTTGTCTGTAAGGCTGGTGGGAAAATGGCGACATTGCAGGTAATCGGCTGTGGATTAGAGGCTCATGGCATTTTAAAATTTGAGAATGTGTGATTGAGGGTGAGTGTTGCGGTATTTGCTGAATTTGGGTGTAGGAAAATTTGAGGGTATCTCGATAGCGAGATGTTTGGGGCAAATCGAGTTATTCTGTTGACTTCAGGAGTTGGGAGTTGGGCTTGCGTTGATGCGAACCATAGGTTGTATTTTATGATCAAAGTCCTGCTGTGCCGCATAAGCAAGATGGGGTGGAGACCAAGGGATTCGAGGATAGTAAGGTCGAGTGAGTGGAACGTGTTCGGCGCTGCACTCCCCAAGACATTCTCGGGTAGGGTGGCGTATGGGGTGTCTAGAGAATCGGAGCGTGGAGTCAAAAGAATTTTCGATGGGGTGAATGCCGAGATTGATGGAGCTAGTAGGAGGAATAATGTAGGGAGTACCTTCGGCTTGGATAAGGACTGGGGGCATTTCAAGAGTTGGTAGGGGTCCCAGACGGTCAAGGGCAGACACGCGTGACGGGTCGGGTGCTTGGGAAGGGCGAGTAGCGTCCAGAGGTTATATTCGCTGCAGCTCTTGAACGGTGATGCGCAACTCGTTGATTACCCGGTTCTATCTGTTCCCGTCGTCCTGGCGGCAGTTCCGTTCGATTTCCAGCTCCAACCGGTGCTTTTCAGGTTCCTGGTTAAGTTGTGTGTGGTACCATTCCTCGGCTTGAGCAAATTGTTGAGATTGTAGGGCTATTAAGGCGGCCACTCCGTCGACGGAGATGCCGACATGGGTTGAATTAGAGCAGAGAGTGGGTGCCATTGAGGAGAGTCTGTAGAAGTTGAGAACAAGGGGGAGGGAAAGAAAAAAGGAGATTGGTAGGGTGGGAAGCGCAGACGACGCCAAATAAAGGTGCCTAACTTCTTTCTGAGGAGAAGTCGGCTCTTACACCACCGGGTTAATTTCAATCAAAGGAATATAAATAAATAACCTAGAGGATGAATGATCTATACATAATATACTTGCGTAGAGACCTGAATGTGATGCCCTGCGACCTTTGATGAGGATTTTTAAAAGTGTATTTATTACTGATGAGTGATCGAAGGTTCGAATACTGGGTTTTTATAGGGTGATCAAAGGTAAACTACAATGAGGCTGGGGAGAATTTTGTAACCTCTCCTTGGTTCCCCATCTCTTCTATTTATAAAACATAAGAGGGGCTGAGTAACCAAGGTTAGGATAGATTACAAGGGTACCATCCAGATATTCCGGCAGGGGTATGGGCGTCAGAAATGTCTGTACTGTAACTTTAATAGTTGTTAGGTCTGTCTATGTACATTGACACTGTAGCAGTGCTTGGGCCTGTCACTGTAGCTGCAAGGACCAACTAATGCGGCATCTTGTCAAGTGAGCTGGCTGTCGATCTTGTTATACTTTGACCATGCATGGATATTGTCGAAGTGTTTTTGCTACAATGTGGAGCCCGTTATCGAGGCTTTGTTCGGAGTTGAGGTTTCCTCTTTGAATGATATCTGGGAGGCAATTTTGTATATTGACTGGACTTCGAGATCTTCGAGTAGGCTTTAAAGCAGCCTTCGAGATTCAATGTGTGGAAGAACAACTTCAAGCACCAAGGTCCCACATGAAGAACGAACCAACGTGCCAAAGGAGGAACGGGGAGATCCGAAACGCACCAAGGCAAACTCTGGATACCCCCGGAGAAGCGTTCCGCAGAATAAACCTGTCCACCCAAAGCTGAGCGTCCTAATCACCTCAAATTTTTCACTGCTGTTGAAAGACCCGCTATACCGCATCACTCAACCACTGTAGCCCAGAGAGAATCGACCCTTTTGGCTACACCATAAGGTAAATCATCATTCTACTGACAATTACTATGCTTTACAGCGGATGCTCGAGCTTATTTTCAATGAAGGACGGATACTCGAATACATTATTGACCTGAAGTCATACCAAGATGGCAACTATAAAAAACAACTTGAAGTTGTTCTAGTCAATGACAGAGCTGAGGAGAAGCATCTCTACTAAATGTACCTCAGCAACATGATCGAAATCAACCAGATCACCAATTCCAGCCGATCAAAGCGCCGGAGGCTCACGGAATGCTGTGACCTTGCACCTTACGACAAAGAACACTAACTTCTTCCCGAGTCGAGCAATAGCCGACATGGAATCCCTTTTGAAGATTGCGATACTAGCCATGTCAAATTTATACATCATGATATGTTAGTGATAATGCTCAAGATGAAACAGTTTGTCATCCGCACAATGATGATCGATACTAGAAGCGGTATTGAAATTCTTTTTCAGAGTACGATAGACCTGATGGGTTTAGCCGACCAAGTCATTCAAAGAACCATATACATCAGTGGGTTCAATGGCTCCAGGGAAGAACGAGTAGGAAAGATTATCTTACCAATTACCACAGGACCAACCACTATCAACGTCGTTTTATATGTCATTATTGCCAAGTCTTATTATCGTGGGAATATGGGCCATTGCTGGATACAGAATATGGAAGTAATCGCTTCCACCTATCATCAAGTACTCTGATTCAAACAGAATGACAATATTTATGAGATCAGAGGTAGTCAGAAACTTTCTTGAGCTTGTAAAAATACTCTCTCAGCCATCCAAGATACTTTTGACTGATTAGCCGCATAACAATTACATAAAATTGATCACCTCGACGACCAATCACCTACAGAGGAGCCCACAAAATATGCCATCATTGATGGACCTAGCAGGGGCACGTTCATCGGAACCAAGCTGGTTTAGCATGAGAAAGACACTCTCATCTAGCTCTTGTCAAGACGATTTTGCATGGTCTTTCAATGAAATGCCCGAAGTCGATCCTGTAATGGCTTGTCACAAGTTATCCATCAGTGTCAGCGCCTCAGCGGTCAAATAGAATCAACGACGACTTTTGCCTCGCCTTGGAGATGAAGTTAACATTGAGATCGAGAAATTGATCAAAGCGGGATTCATTCGAGTAGCCAAGTATCCAAATTGGATATCCAACATTGTCGCTGTCCAAATGAAGAACACAAAAGTTTGGGTTTGTATTGATTACACAGATCTAAACAAACATACTCCAAAGGATAGTATCCCTCTTCCTAACATTAATCAGATCCTCGATTCTACTGCAGGCCATGATCACCTATCTATGATGGACGCTGCTTCAGGATATAATCAAATACCACTTCAAGAAGAAGATCAAGAGAAGACAACATTCATCACCGAAATTGGCCTTTACTATTACAAAGTCATGCCCTTCGGGCTCTACAACGCAGGGGCCACATATCATCGATTGATAACTGTTATGTTTAAAGAACACCTAGGAAAAATCATTGAAGTCTACATCGATGATCTCTTGTGAGAAACTATATAGTCAGATAATCACATCTTAGATCTCAACACAATATTCAACATCCTTCGATCATACAAAACGCGTCTCAACCCTGAAAAGTATCAATTTGGGGTACATTCTGGCCGCTTTCTAGGCACCCATATCTGCAATAAAGGGATTGAGGCCGATCCAGATCAAATTCGGGCTCTCCTAGACATGCCTTCTCGAAAAACAATAAAAGACGCTCAAAATCTTCAGACTGCTACCATTGGCTATTCCTGTAAATCCGCAGATGTTCCAAACTAGGAAAGGTTAATCCAACTACGGAAGTCACCTGGACACCAGAATGGGAAGCAACATTTCAGGATCTCAAAATCTATCTGTGGAGGTCTTCCATAATGAGCACCTCCGTAGGTAATGATGAACTAATATTCTTCTTAGCAGTCACAGACACATCTCCGACCTCGGTTCTCATTTACCTGGAAGCAAAAATTGGGAAACCAGTCTTCTTCATCAACAAGACACTCACACCAGCAAAAATAAGATACTTTAAAATTGAGAAACTTCTTCTCACCCTTGTTTACACTTCATAAAAACTCAAGAACTACTTCTAAGCACATTCTTTCAAAGTGATGACGAGCTACCCACATCGAGAAGTTTTGTCCAAATAAGAAAGGTAACGTAAAGTGCAATAATGGTCAGTCAGTTTGGGCGAACATGATATCAAGTTCGAACAGTGTCATTCCATAAAAGGTCAGGTCATTGCCAATTTTCTCGTAGATTTTCCAGTGGAGGATCCCAAGTGGGAGGAGCACGACCTGGACCTTACCAAAAACATGCCAGAGAATTCAACCCCCAGGCTATTCGACGAGCGAGCTGACTGGATCACTACATCAGGGTGGAGGCTACTCACAGATGGATCAACAGGACCCGTCGGATTAGGAATCGAGATCATTTTTATTACCCCTTCCAATGAAAAAATTGAGAAATCAATCCACAATGATTTTGATGCCTCAAATAATGTCACTGAGTATGAAGCTCTCATTCACGAACTTGACCTCACTCTTGTGCTCGATGTCCCCAATCTCTTAGTTTACACAGATTCATTACTCTTCGTTCATCATTATTCAGAGCAACACAAGAAGAATGGGAAGATGATCGAATATGCAGCCCTCGCTGAAATTAGGATGAGTATGTTCACGAAAGCAACTCTCTAATATCTTCCTCGAGGGGAGAGCAGACACGCCGATCCCTTGGCATATCTAGCCGGGGTCTTGGGAACGGAAGCTCGATATCTTCTGATCGAGATCATTTCAACCCCCAACATTGATCGCATATCCGTATGCACGATTAACACTGGGGGATAAAGGGGGAGACGGCGATTGGCGAAAGCTTTACTTAGCCTACCTCGGAGTCGACAACAAGTGTAAAGGACCACTCCCAGTAGATCCAATAGGGCGCCGACTATTGATCAACACTCAAAGCTTTACATTACTCAAAATGGTATGCATTACTGCCTCTACGTTACAGTGCGATACCTTAAATGCCTTTAAAAGTCAAAAGCAGATGAAAAGCTCTGCGAATTATACAAAGAAACATGTAATAACTTAAGGAGCATTTTGGCCCTGTATGTACAAGCAATTAGAGGAGTACTCCCATAGGTGTGACACCTGCCAGAGACATAGAAATATGATACGCCCCCCTACGCTCGAACTCCATGCAAGCATGGTTTTCTGTCAATTCAAAAGATGGGCACTAGACCTCGTCGGTGAATTACCTAACTCTCCAGGTAATCACTGTCACCTACTCGTAGCTACCGATTACTTTACAAAATGGGTAGAAGCAATTCCGCTATGTCGAACTAGAGAAGAAGAGGTCATTTCTTTTCTCTAGAACCGCATAATCACTCGATTCGGGTTCCCCCACCTAATTCGTATTTATAACGGACCCCTATATGGGGAGATAAGGTCGTAAACTTCCATAATGACGACAGTATCATCTACTCACCATCAAATCCATACTACCCTCAAGGCAATGGCCAAACCAAAATTACCAACAAAACCATCGTGGATGGACTCAAAAAGTGGCTTCACAAAAAGAAAATAGGAAATTGGGTTCGCCAACTACGTCACGTCCAGTGGGCGTAATGAACCATTCCCCCTCAATCCAGTGGGTGTACCATCCTCCTCCTTGCTTATGGCACTGATGCAGTAATTCCTTATGAATATCGCCACCCAGTTCGTGATAATGAGCTAACTGACGAGGAAAATGAGTTCGAATTGGCTTGTAAACTCAATATGATTGATAAAATCAGGGAACGCGCCATCGTTAACCTAGGTCGATATCATCATATGCTTGCTAGAACATATAATAACCGAGTCAAGAGCCATACTTGATCTCGTCCTCAGAGATATTCCTCATCATCGCAAAGAGCCTCACGCTGGAAAATTAGCCGACAATTGAGATACCCCCTTTATTATCACAGGTCTCTCCGGCCTTGGATAATACTATCTCATGACAGAAGGGGGAATCCCCATTTCAAATCCTTGGAATACTAGACGACTAAAATGGTACTATCGTTAGGTGTCTTACTACTCCATTTCCATTGCAAGCTTTTTGTTTTTCAATTCCAAAAGTGAGATTCTCATCTCTATCCGATGTAAATTCTGAACTTATGAATGGAAGTGCTTTTTTGAACAATGTTATTCCCTTCTCGAACATTCGTCCACATTTCGCAGATTCAAGCATAGATAATACAGGCTTGCAATCAATCTTTTCCAAGTTCAATCAAGGATATTAATTGATTGGATTTTGTTACTACATCTCTGCGATTATGATAAGTATATAAGCTTGGTTCACATCAAAGACTCTACCAAACATGAGATAAGGCAAAGGTAATACTTGTCTTTACCTTTTACAACTTGTTTAGATTATTTCAATAGGCTGGATAAAGGATAATACTTGGTTCGGCTGAATCTTCAATCTCTGAGATTGTGGCAAGTATAAAAACTTAGTTTACATCAAAGACTCTGCCAAACAAGAGATAAGACAAAGGTAATGCTAGTCTTTATCTTTTACAACTTGTTTAGATCATTTCAGTTGGCTGAATCAAGGATAACAATTGGATTAGCTGAATCTTTCTATCTCTGCGATTGTGGCAAGTATAAAAACTTTGTTCACATCAAAGACTTAGCCAAACAAGAGATAAGGCAATGGTAATACTAGCCTTTATCTTTTATAACTTGTTTGTATCATTTAAGTATGCTGGATCATGGATAATACTTGGTTTAGCTTAATCTTTCCATCTCTGCAATTGTGGCAAGTGTAAAAACTTGGTTCAAATCAAAGACTTAGCCAGGCATAAGTTAAAGCAAAGGCCATACTAGCTTTCATCTCTTTCAATATGCCTGTGACATTTCTATAGTTCAAATTAAGTTTTAACTTGGTTTAATTTGACCCTTTTCTGCGATTAAAATGAATGTGAATTTTTTTTATATCAAAGACCCCACCCGATACAAGATAAGGCAATGGTCAGACTAGCTTTCATTTATTTTAATGTGTCTACAACAGATACTAATAATTTTTAGGTAAAATTCATATTACAAAGGATTCTTTTCAGCTGAGGTACTGTCAGCTGCGATTCCTCACACATCAAGAGGTCTCACTTTATGTTTGTGAGCCACAGCAGCTCTACCATGTTCTATTGACTCAGAAGTTCGAGGGCCAGTTGGGTCTTCA
The DNA here is from genome assembly GCA_014058105.1 of Kingdonia uniflora. Classification (NCBI taxonomy): domain Eukaryota; kingdom Viridiplantae; phylum Streptophyta; class Magnoliopsida; order Ranunculales; family Circaeasteraceae; genus Kingdonia; species Kingdonia uniflora. The sequence goes on along the minus strand of JACGCM010000698.1, from coordinate 705,890 downwards.
TGACGCCCCGATAGTCCCCTTGATCTATCTTGGCTCCACAGATGTATCCCTATTCTGACAGAGCTTTTAACAAGGTGTCTCGTTCTGGCTCAAGTCTTTTAACTTCCTCTATAAAATATGCAACGATCACCCTTAATAGGTTAGATCGAGACACATCAGGTACTACCGCCATTGCAAATCTTGCCTTTAACCTCTCAAGGCGTGACTTTCACCTTGCGTGATCATTCTTCTTTTCAATTATATCCCATCGGCCTTATCATGATAAATGATATCTTCTTCCAATTTGGCAATATACCTCGCAAAATTAGATAGGTTTATGGCTTCTAAGTTTACTACCCGAGCACGAAGTCTCCAATTTTCTCCGTTCAACTCTTCCCTAGCCGGCATATCTTTCAATAATTCCTCCTTCTTCTTCACTAGCAATTCTTTTGCTTTGATCTCTCCTTCCAGAACTTTCACCATAATGAGAACAACATCCAACTTATGTTGGCATTCCCTCAAATTCGTATTTCCCATCTGAATATGCCCTTGAATTTGAGATACGTCATTTTCTAATTCTCTAATGCGACCATAAAAACTAACGACATCTCCCCGAACTAAAGGAGCCATAACGTCAGTTCGAATTCTCCAAGAACGCTCTCTAGCATCAGATTTCTTGGCACGCGCAACGGTATGGTCCATTTGGATCTAAGTTGAGCAGCTTTCTCGTTTAAGTGGTCGCACCTGCATCGCATTTCTCGGAATTCCATATCCTTGGCGGGAAGGGCTATTTGCAAATGTTCAGCTGCAGCCTTTGAAGCTGATTGATTTTCTCAAGCTAGCCTCAGCTCATCGTCCTTTTTGACAAATTTATGTCTCATTCGCTCCAACTCGTTCCTATAGTTCTGAAGATTAGATCGAAATTGTTCCTCTGTATTTTCCAGCGCCTCAATATGGTATTGAGCCGTGCTGGCCAGCTTACCCTTTACAACCAACGCGTCAACCTGATGTTGAAGTTTCTATGCATGTTCTGTTGCCTTAGATATCTCTTCTAATCCCTTCTTAATCTTAGAATCTTTCTCTTCGACCTGAAGAGTCTAGTAGGAAATGGCCTGATTCAACTTCTCAAATCTGAAATGCGCTTTCGCGTATTGGTCCCCTCTGTTCTCGTTTGCCTCCTTCATCCTATCGAACTGCTCCAAAAATTTGCGATTCCACATGAGTATGTTGTCCTCACATTCGCGAGATGAATCCAATTCGACCTAAGAAATATAGCAAGTTTTTGTGCAGTTCGATTTATGAAATATAATTCCTAATATATGCATACTACATTTCTAAAAGACTATGTGATTTCTAAACACCTGCTTCCAAGTACTTTTAGACTAAAAGTTTAGACTCCATTCTCAGATGAACCCTTCATTAATCTTCTATCAGCGTATAAGGTACACACTTTCAATATATTATTCCGTATTAATAGCGTTAGATTTTTGCCATGCATTTCTATCCAGGACTCGATAACGTAACATTGGTGTAACATGCAAGTCGTAAAACCTATTCCGATCTAACCTGTAGCTCTGCTTGCGCAGACAGCAAGGCTTAAGAGGTCTCTCTTTCCCTGGCAAGTCCAGACTCTAGGTTATTTAATTTTTAAATCATCTCTCTAACTACCTACAAAAGGTTTGTAAAGAAAAGTCAACCTACATAAGTTTTCTTCCCCACGTCCAATTAAACAACTTATAAAATATTCAAACAAATACACGCGTCTACCCTACCTTCTCACTCCCACCTTCTGGGAGCTTGACATCATCCCCTTGGTTGTCGAACATTGTCTAGTGGAGACACCATCCAGACCATCCCCGATTCCCACCACTTCCGCTTCCTCATCCTTACCTTCCTTAACAAAGGTGTTAGCCTTAATGGCATCCACCTCCTCCATATAATAGCCCTTCAGTAATAAATAATGGCCTAGCCTGTTGCGCTCCTCAACTATCTCATTTAGATTGGCCTTTACCTTGACCTGTAGCTGGCTGATCGTTACGACGTGAGAGGCCGTCTGCTATTTGACTTCCTTCATGGCTTCAGTCTTGGCTCGAACTAGGTCTTTCTCCACCTCACTCTTCGCTTTCTTTAGCTCAGAGTTTTCTTCTTCAATACCGAGCCAAATCCTCTCCATGAAACGGGCGACCAACATAAAATGAATCAATCTTAGTAATTAGCTCAAAACATATAATGCAACTCTTACCCAATCAATTAATCTTACCATCTTGCTCGTATATTCTTCTCCATGGAGAGCCACTATCCTAGCCCTTTCCTCGACTTCCCTAAGGTCATCTACTGCAGCAGGTCACACCTCAACGACCTTCTCCCCAGAAGATTCAACCCTCTTCCTCGTCTCTTTTGCAACCTCACCACTTTCCGCGGTACCCGGGGCCAGCAAAGACTTTAACATCCGCTTTTTCTAAAAATTTTGAGTTATCATGTTCATCGTAAGATTCGATTGAGATGAACTGCCCGATCCTGGAGTCTTAGTTTGAACCTCCTCGCCACTTATTTGATTTTTTCCATTATCGACCCTTGCCATCGTTCTGGTAGACTGAGCTTTCCTAACCTTGCCCGACTTACTATCAACCCTCTTTTTTTGACTCAAGCCGAGTCCCTCCAATACAAATTCGGGTTTAGTCTTCTGCTCCGCAACTTCGTCCAACAGTTTAATATTTGTAGGCTTCAATTTTTCTATGTTTGGAGGGGATTGTTTCAGTTGGGTAGGGTTGATAGTAGAAATGTAATTTGTCTGCTGAATTTACTGTTTGGAATGGATAGAGTATTTTCTCCGTACTTATATTGCTATGTTTGATTGATATTGTAGAAAAATATAACCGAATACTCTTATAGGCGCGAGGTATGGTGATGAGATCGAAGGTATTGATGATCGAAGGTTATTATTATCAGGTTATGATTGTCTGAATGAATTATAGTTGAAGGTAAAATGAAATGCTGCTTTGTAATAAACGATGGTTATGATGGTCAAATGCTCGATGTGGGTGATGTGCTCGAATAAAGGTCCTCGGGAATGAGGTTTGCATGCATGCACCTATGAATCAGTTACGTCTAGGAAGTTGTAGAGGTTGTATGTTGACTTTTCGAGGTTGGAAATGAAAGATTATCATTAATTTGGTTACGGAATAGGGAAAGTTGTTGTGGGTTTGCAAGTATAAAAGGAACTGTTGTAGAGATTACTTCTCACCGTTCTGCATGTTTTTCTTGATGTTCTTCTTCGTTGCCCGCATTGAAATGGCAGCAGATATTCTCGTTCAAGAGGACCTGGCAACTGCAAGAGTTAGGCACATACAGGAGGCCTTGCTGGGGCTGCGACAGCAGTTTGGCCTGGGAGAGGACATTGATGCAGAAATGCTGAATCTTTTTGAGGTGGAACCCGGAGCTCCAATTCTTGGGATGCCATTCGTATATTGGTGGAGGATACTGCAGATGATGGGGCCATTCCACGGTCATCAGATGTCTCTTCTTGAGGGCTTCGTAGAGGATATTGTTGACCAAGAGGATACAGATGCTACGGCCGTTGTCGAAGAGGAACAGCCCGCTAATAGCTATGGTTATTTACAGTATGATTGTGTTGTTGCTTCCTTTTCTTTTGATTCTGTTGTCTCGTGTTTGTTGGTTTGTGTTGTTGTTTTTTTTTTGTACGAGAGTTAAAATGTTAGCTGCTTTTTGAATGAAAATAATTTTTTGAATAACTCGTATTGTCGAACGGTGGGCAATAGTAATAAAGTCTGATATGGAATGGATAATATAGTTTGTCGAAATGTGCAGTTTGTGTTGTTCGAAGATAAAAATGGTTTTGTCGAAGGAAAAAGTAAACTGTGGCGAAGCTGAAAGATTTATCTGCAGGCCTATGGTTTTTGGGTGGTCAAACTTAGAACTCCATTTGGTCGAAGGTTTGAAACTTTTGATTTAAAGGGCATGTTGGATGTCGAAGGCCAATATATTGAAATGAATTTTGCTGAAGCTAGATGCTGAGGCATTGTTCGAGGCGTGGAATTTTCGAGTACTCGAGTGCAGGAATGTGTCGAAGATTGAGTTTGATTTGACTAGCTATTTTGACAGCCTAGACGGCTGGTCGGTCAGACTGGTACAAGGGCCTGGGGCAGTGTGCAAAAGATAATGATGTTATTTTTCTTGTATGACAGAAAAAGGTAATGATTGGCTATTTGAACTGGACTGTTTGGCTTCGAGTAAGGAAGAAAAAGGATTCGAGAAGCGTCGGGTTTAGCGAGCGAATGGTAGTAAGGGTGTTATGCGCACGTGGGAGGTGCGGGGGGTAAAGTGGCTAAATGATATTAGAGCTGAAAAGCCTGGGTAGTAGGGTCATGGTAATTATAGTGGTGAGTAAATTGAGGCGGTTTAATTTTTTTGAAAGATATATAAGTGAGAGAAGAGTGATTACTGTGCCATCTTGTGGTGAGAATTAAAAGGTTGGGAGAAGAGAACATACGTTACCTCGAACGTGGGGGTTGCTGCTTCTTTTGCTGGTCTGATCTTGCTCATTCGAGGAGAGGGCTGCTAACTACTGGTAGGTCACTTGATCTCTGTCATGTTTACTCTGTTTTTATCTCTGTTTGAGGGGGTGGGTAGGAGATTTTGCATTTGTAGTGAAGAGGTTATTTTCGGGAGTATTGGAGGCTTGCTAGAACCTGGTTTCGACCAAGTCTAAAATTTTGTGAGGGTTTTTATTTTTGGAGGAGTTATTATGTCTAATATGTGCGGTAGGAGAAATATCTAGAGGGGATAGATGGGATAAGGGTGATAGACACGGGATTGTTGAATTTTCCACCCTAATTGCTTGCTTCTTCTGTAGGCAAAAAATACATAGCCGTCGGGCTTCGAGGCAGGGATTGGTGGATAAAGAGGTTGACGAGGTCGAAGCTAGTACGTCTGGCCAAGACCTAATGGGCGAGGGTAGCGATTTAGAGGTGTTAGATGTGGTGACCGAGGCCCCGTTGTTTATGATTCTGCCGGTTGGAGATAATCTGGTCACAAAACGTCGAAGGACGATAGTGACCGAATACAGTGATAAAGAGGAAACAGTATGGGGGAAGGGATGTGATGTAGAATCTTTGGGTAGTGGGGAGGGAGATAAGGTGCAAGGGGGTGATAACGAGGATTCGACTGAGTCGGATGAGGTCGAGGATGCCGTTTCGGCAAAAAATAGGGTTAAATTAGATCGGTTTGCCACAAAATTAAAACTCCCACAGGTGGGGGTGCAACTGAGTATGGCGGAAGGGATTATGGCTTATAAGGGTCAAATTCGATTGGGACAGGAGCTGCCTTTTCAGCGATTGGTGAAAGAAGTGCCAAATTTTTAGGGGGTAGCTCCGATGCAGATGAACAGTTATTTTTATGTGATGATGACGGTGATGGAGGGGATGAATGTAAAATTGACTGGTGAGGGTTGAGGCTTAATTAAATGGTTCGACATTATCACCTTTTATTTGAGGAAGGCTAGTCAAAAGCCGGGGACTTATCACATCCAATGTCACCCAGAAAAGCCTTTGTTCTTTGATCTGTTCTCAACAGGCCAGGGGGTAGAATAAAGATTTACTGATAGTAAGGGGTAACTACGAGAATGAAGATAACGATGACCCATACAAATTAAATCATAGGGTATTTAATGGAAGTAAGTTTGTTGTCGAAGGGTTTGTTGTTGATGTGCTTCTGAAATAAGTGATAACTGTATTTTTGCTTTACTTCTGCAGGTCTAGTGGTAAAGGAGAAAAAGTGGCAAAGGAGAATAAAGGTGAATTCCCATCTTCGAGACATACCCACTACGCTGAAGCGATGGAAGATAAAAAGTTGGGTTGGTGTTTCGAAAGAGAAATAAGAAATGGGAGGGGAAGAGTTGCCGAGGAACTACCAGTTTGTGCCGAGGTCGTAGAGGGGTACGAAGTAAGCAGCGTCATTATCCAAAGTGGGTGGAGAGGCTTCGATGATGAAAGATAAACATGTGTCTTCTCAAGCTGAAAGAGGGAAGGGCCGAGTTGCGCCCGAAGCCCCTAAGATGCACCAATCAAAGGTTATTCAACGTAAGAGACATAAGATACTCGGGGAGGATGATACAATGGAGGAAGATGAAGAAATGACAGAGTAGGCCGAAGTAGGCTTCCATGGTCGAGCTCTGGGAGGATGACCCTGACGAAGCTTCGAATGGGATAAAAAAACACATGTCTCAGGTAACTATATATAGCTTTGTGAGTTGATATTTCGAAGTTACTTGCAAATTGTTCGAGTTTCGAGGTTCACTGATATTTTGAGTATTTTTAGCAGACGGTAGTCTTGGTAGAGACTTATAACAAGGCGATGAAGTCAGTGAAGGCGAAGCTGCGACAATCACAAGAAAATCTGGATCTGTCTCGTGGGAAGGTGGCATCATGGGAATCTCAAGTTAGAAAGCTGAAGCAAGATATAGATGTGCTTACTGACCCTTATGATGAGAGGCTTGAGGAACAGCGGTCAAGGTTGGAGTGAGAGGTCGGCCAAGCTGAAGGCGTGTAAAATTGTGAAAGTGGAACAAAAGGTGGGTTTCCAGGGGCAGCATGGTAAGGAATACATGGAGAATGTGAGGTTGAAAAAGTTTATCGATGGTATGGGGTAAGATATCGATACGTTGCAACCATATCTTGTTTCTCCAGGACTTCTAGAGGGGGATGAATTACAGATGAAGGGAGGGGAGGTGAACGCTATTGTGGAAGCAATTGGGGGTACTGGGGGTGATGTTGAGACTTTTTTTCTTGTAGCACCCATTGGTGGAACTGCTGATGGTCTGATCGAAGGGTCGCATGAGGCTGTTGAGGTTGGTAGTGCTAGGGCGAATGTGGAGCCAGAGGGTACAACCGTGCCCACATGAGGTATTTTGAGGTAGGATTCGCATGTATTCTTCTGCTGGTTGTGATGTTAAGTTGTAATATTGTGAACGATGTTTGTTGTTTTCTGTAGGTATTGGAACTCAATAGGGGTTTTTATTTTATTTTTTATTTTTTTTATTGTTGTTATTATCTGTTGAACTTCTGTGGTTGATGCTGAACATGACATATTGATGTTTGTTTCCTGAGCATACTGATTCTGAACTTCTAACTTGAAATCTGATTTACTGATAAACTATGTTATTGTAGTCTGACCTTGAATTGTTGGAATTTGAATGCACATGCTATTAATTTTTCTTGTTTTGGACTCTTGCTAATTGATTTTTGCATTATACTGCAACTGTTCCTCTATAGGATAATATGTTGAGTGTTCTCTGCATTTGATGGCATTATAGCTAGTGTTTTTGTATTTTTGAAGTAGACATTTAATCTGTTCGAAATAAGAAGTTGATATGTATGATTGACTGTGGTGTAATCGAAGTCTGAAGAGTATCGGGGATATATAGATCAAACTCTGAATGTTCTGCTGAACATCGAAGGCCGAAGCCACAGCGATGTTGAAATTTTGAACAACTTCCAAGTCACCCCCGAGTATCAGTCGGGCCGAGGGGACGTGATACCTAGTGGAAACCCGAAAATTAACTGATCGCCTCCAACGCATTCCTGAGAGTCCGATCTTTCGACCATCCTTGCCCCACGTGTTTACTCAAATATTGGAAACTTAAGCAATTCAAAGTCACCCCTGAGTATCAGTCGGGGCGAGGGTGGACGTGATACCCGGGGTAAACCAATAAAAGGATTGGACTTCGACGGTTTCAGAGCCTAGATGAAGTATCTCTGATCGCCCCCAATGCATCCCCGAGGGTCTGGTCTTTCGACCTTCCATGCCCCTCAAGTTTGCTCAAAATTGGAGACTTGAGCAATTCTTGGTCCTCCCCAAGTATTAGTCGAGGCGAGGATGGACATGATACCTAGCTTAAACCAAGAAAAGGACTAGACTTTGAAGGCTTAAGCCACAACAAAGCAACATCTGATCGTCTCCAATGCATCCCCGAGGGTCCAGTCCTTCTACCTTCCTTGCCCCACGAGTTTGCCCGAAATTGGAGACTTTAAACAATTCAAGGTCGTCCCCAAGTATCAGTCGGGGCGAGGGTGGACATGATACCTATGTACAACAAAGAATTAAAAAAAAAAATAGTTGACAAAGTCGGAATGGAACAACTTTTTTATTGAATATTATGGGTTACATCGGTTATACATGATTGTAGATATGGCCTGTTATAGGAAGCCAATTGCATTGTATTCCAGGGGTATAGTAGGGACTCTTCACCTTCTGTCATTAGGTAATAGGAACCCTTGCCTTTTTTATCGTAGACGATGTAGGGCCTTTCCCAAGATTCAGCTAGCTTGCCAGCATTCCGAGGTTTTGAAGATTTATTGACATGTCGAAGCACTAGATCACCTATGTTGAAACTTCTTGGTCGAACTCTATTGTTATAAGATTTTAAAACTGAAATATGGTAGCGGCCTAGGTTGGCGATAACTCGGTCTCTGGTCTCATCAATCCATAATATGTTACACGCGAGTTGGAACTCATTATCTTTGTTTGGGAGGTTAGGGTCTCGTGTGGGTACTTTGAATTGAGTTGGCAGCACAGCTTCTGTCCCATCTGTCAGGAGAAAAGGGGTGCATCTTGCGGATTTTCTTGTTGTGGTGCGATAATCCCAGAGGACGTGCCATAACTCTTGGACCCATCATCCTATCTTTGCATCGACTCTCTTCTTAAGACCGTAAACAATTTTTGTATTGATTGCTTCGGCTTGGCCGTTTCCCTGAGGATAGTAAGGTGTTGATGGTCAGAGAATGATGTTGTATTTTTTAAGGAATTTTCTAACTATGTTTCTAAAAAACTGGGGACCGCTATCGCATCAAATCATATGGGGGAAGCCGAAGTGAGTGATGATATTTTCCCACAAGAATTTTATAACTTCTTCTTCTCTGGTTCGGCATAGAGGAATAGCTTCGACCCATTTATTAAAGTAGTCGGTTATGACAAAGATGTTTTCTCGGCTACCTGAGGCTTTTGCAAAGGGTCCAATGAGGTCGATAGCCCATCTTTTGAATGGCAAGGAAACTTGTCTAACATGGAGGTCTCAAGACGGGCAATGGATGCCGCGGGCGTGACGCAGGAATTTGTCATATTGTTTTGCATAGTCTGAAGCTCGTTTCTTCATATCGGGCCAAAATAATCCTTGGATAACAGCTCGAAGGGAATTAGAGTTGCCAGCAGTATGAGCACCATAGGTTCCTTTGTGAAGTTCGGCTATAATTAGAGAAGCTTCAGTTTGGGATATGCATCGATGGAGGACACCGTTTGGGGATTTGCGATATAATTGGTTTTTGTGGATTATATACCTGCGGCAATTTTCTAGGATGGAGCGTTTGTCTTTGGGATCAACTGGAAGAGTAGCATTGTTAAAATGGCAAAGGAACGGCGTTCGCCAATCTCCTGGATCGTGACTCTCGCCTCCAATATTGATGGTGATGATTTTCATCTGGTCGATACTTGGGCCTTTGTGTACTTTGATATGGAGTGTCTGTGACTCTGAGTAGCCGAGCATAGCAGCTCTGTAGGCATGGGCATTTGCATGCCAATTTTCTCCCCGAGGGTAATGTGTGATTTTGGATTTTTTGGGGAACCGATCCATTAGCTGTCGCATAAAGAGGTCGTAGTCGCCCATGCGACCATTAGCTTGGTTATCTCTTGTGTAGTGTCGCTAAATAAGTTGAGAATCTGTGAAGACTCAAAGTTTGGGGATGCCGACGTCGAGTGCGAGTACGAGGCCATGGATCAAAGCTTCATACTCTACTTCAATATTGGAACATTCGAAGGCAAGTTTGACGGCTTTCTCTATTTGATCATTAGTGGGTGTTACAAGAACAATACCAATTCTTGAGCCATTAGATCTTGCTAATCTGTCTGTAAATAAATGCCAACAAGAGGGTCCCACGGATCTACTTCCTCGGGTTGATAGTCTACGAGATCATCTTCGTGTTCTTCCCAATCTACATCTTCGACCGGGAAGTCGGCTAGAAAGTCTGCTATTACTTGGCCTTTCTGGGATTTTTACTTCTCGAAGGTAATGTCGTGTTTGCCAAGGTATACGAACCACTGCTGAACTCGTCTGGATTTTTCTTTTTTAGTAAGTACTTCTCGAAGAGGATAAATGGTAATAACACGGATGGGATGAGCCTGAAAATATGCTTGATTTACGGGCTGAATACACAAGTGTGAGGAGTAAAAGTTCGAGTTTTGAATACCGAATCTCTGCAGGGATTAAGGTTTTGCTGGTAAAATATACAGGTTTTTCGATATGGGAATCATGTCGAATCAGCACTGTGCCGATGGAAGTTTCTATGGCAGCAAGGTATAAAGAGAGTATCTCGCCTTCAATAGGGGTTCTGATAATAGGTGGAATGCCAAAATAAGTTTTAAGTTCAAGGAAGGCTTGTTCGCACCCATGGGTCCAATTGATAACAGGGTTGTTTTTATTTTTTATTTTTTGGGCACCCTGATCGTGGTAAAGGGAAAAATGCCAAGCATATCGGTCAGATGATTTCAAAATGAAATGATTAAGGGCTGCTATCCTGCCAGCTACCTTTTGGATGTCATTCTTGGTTCAGGGCGAAGGCATGTCTATGAGGGCTCGAATGTTGGTGGGATCGATCTCTATCCCGCGTTTACTAATAAAGTGACCTAAAATTTTTCCGGATGACGCGCCAAATTGGCACTTATCTGAGTTTTGTTTCATATTGTATGTGCGAAGAATTGAGAAGATTTTTGTTAGGTCTTGGGTATGGGTACTCTTATGAAGGCTTTTGCACAATATGTCATCGATATAGACTTCGACTGTCTTGCCGAGCAAGGGTTTGAACATGGTTATGACAAGGCGTTGGTCGGTGGCACCGACATTTTTAAGGCCAAAGGGCATAACATTGAAATAATAAATGCCTTGTTCGGTTATAAATACAGTTTTAAGTTGATCATCAGGGAGGAGGGGTACGCGATTGTAACCCGAAGCCGCATCCATCATAGATAGGCGCTCCTGTCCAGCGGTGGCGTCGAGGATTGTTGAGATAGTTGGGAGTGGGAAACTGTCCCTCAGTTTATGCTTGTTGAGGTCAGTGAAGTCGACGCAGATTGTAATTTTTCCATTCAACTTAGGTATTGCCATGATGTTCGATATCCAGTCTGTGTACTTCACTTCTCGGATAAACCCAGCGGCTATGAGCTTGTCATCATCAAGGTTAATAAGAGCTTCATGATGTCTTGGTGCCAGTGTTCGCTTCATTTGATTTACTACTGAGGAATAGGGGATGAGATGAAGGCGATGGCATGCTAGGTTAGGGTTGACGCCGGGAATCTCTTAAAATGTCCAGGCAAAGATATCTTTGTTTGCACGAAGGAACTCAAAAAGTTTGAGGTGTTCTGACTCATTAAGGAGGGTTCTTATAAATTTACCCCGACCAGGGCCGTCGAGTTCGATATATACAGTAGGTTTTATGGGTTGTGTGATATCTATCGAAGTTGAAGGTATTGGAAAATGTTGTGATTGCTATGGGCGGTTGAAAAGTTTTCGTATTTCGTCGATCTCTGGGTGCTCGCTTGAGTGGGCAAGACGTTGAGAACCTTCAAGTTCCAAGTGCCCACGTAATTGTTGAATCGAAGGGTCTGATGATAGGTCAATGGTATAGCCCGCATGGCATGAAGCCAATCTCGCCTCAGTATACCAAGGTATACAGAATTTAGATCAATGACTATGAAGTTGGTTTGAAGGGTAATGGGACCTGTAGTGACGGGTAAACTGATACGGCCAATAGCGACTTCTGTTGATCCATTGAAACCTTTTAGCCCGACATTAGGTGCGGTTATACAGTCTGTTTTCATAATGGTTTGGACTCTTAGGAGAAATATGACGTCAGCTGCGCTCCCACTATCTATGAGAATTATAAAGTGAATGCGGTTCTCGATCTTAATCATGATAACTAATGGATCAGAATGGGGAAAACAGACGTATGAAGTATCGCATTCAATGAAAGAGATGCTTTCAAGTCGAGGGTGATGACAGGTTTCTGGCAAGAGGGTAGGGAGTTTCTCCTGATAGGTGAGCTTGTAACATTCTTTAATGCGCTTTTATTTTATCTTGGAGAGTCGATTGCCTATATTATTAACTTCGATGAACTTGACTCTGTAAATGTGCACCTCGGCTGGGTCGGTAGTAGGGGTTGATAAGGATTTAAGGTAGGACCCATCAAGGTAGCTTGATAGATCAAAAATATATTGGTACAAACGTTCTGCTCTGAAGATAAGTTTTAGAGAGCGCTGAAGGGTGAAGCATTTATTGGTATGATGGTAATTGCATTTGTGGTTTGTGCAGAAAGATTTACCTAGTCAGACTTCGATGGGAAAAGGGACGCGCCAAATGGGGTCTGCCTGTATGTGTGGTAAAAGGGTGCTGAGGGGAGCAGTAAGCGTAGGTAAAATAGGCTTTAGTCGCCTCTTTCGCACTTCGGTACTGCTATTAATCATGGGGTGTTTGCAACTCTCAATCTCCTGTGAGACAGGAACAATCAGGGGTGTGGGGGAAGAGTAGGTATGTTGCCGAGGTTTATTGAAAGTTGCTGTTTGCGGAGGCCGGCTTAGTTTGCGGGACTCTTCATGGCACTCGAGGTCGATATAGCCATTGACTTTTGAGAGCATCTTTTCGAGTATTTTGGGTTTGTAGAGAACGAGATGTTCTTTTACTCGGCTGTGATCGGGCAGAGCATTCGAGTAGGCCAAAATAGCATTTGAGGAGTCGAGGTTTTCAATTTTGCGAGATTTGTCGAGGAATCATTGGGTGAAAGCTTTGAGGGTCTCATTGCCAGACTTTCTGAAATTGAATAAAGTGCCAACTCTGATCTCTATCTTTGTTGAAGGCGAACTGGGCAATGAAAAGCTATGAAATTTGCTCAAAGTTAGGAATCACGCCATTTGGGAGGTTGTAGTACCATCGAAGGAGGTTGCCGGTAGGGCTTATTGGAAAAAGGCGACATAAAAGATAGTCAGCCGTAGGGTAGAGGCTCAGGGCGTTTCGGAATTCAAGGATGCGGGATTTAGGGCCTGTATTACAATATTTGCTAAGTTTGGGAGCGCAAAAGATAGAGGGTATTTCGATGGCCAAAAGTTTAGTGCAAATCGGGTTGTTGAGGCGGCTCCAGGAGTCTGTAGCTGGGCTCGCCACAACACGGATGACTGGTTGAGTTTTATGGCTGAATTCCTGCTGTGTAACGTATGCAGGAAGAGGGGGAGATTGGTAAAGTCGAAGGTTGTGAGGTCGAGTATGTAGTATAAAGTTAGCACTGTGTTCCCCGAGCCGTTCTTGAGCAGGACGAGGTGTGGGTTGTCTGGAGGAGCGAAGGGTTGAGTAAGAAGGGTCTTCTGTGGGATGAATCCCGTGGTGGATAGAGCTAGTTGGAGGAATAATACAGGGAATAACTTCGGCCCTAGTGTTTGCTGGGGGTAACACGAGATTTAGAGGAGGGCCAAGACGGGTACGGGTTGAAATGCGTAATGGGTTAGGTTCCTGGGACTGACGAGCAGGTTCCAAGGGCTGTAATCTTTGTAGATCTCAGACGGTGTTGTGGAGCTCAACGATTGCTTTGTTTTGTCAGTTTTTATCATCTAAACGGCGATTCCACTCGATTTTCAATGCCAAACGGTGGCTTTTACGTTCCTGATTTAGTTGGTTCTGGTGGCCCTCCTTTTCATTAGCGACTGGATCAGATAGTAATGCTATTTGTATAGCGACTCCGTCAATGGAATTTCCAGCTTGGGTGGAGTTGGAATGGCGTGTGCGTGCCATTGAGGATGATCTGCTGGTGTGGAAAACAAGGGGATGGGAATAAGGGAGGGAGATTGGTAGGGTGGGAAACACAGACGGCGCTAATTGTAGGCACCTAACTTTGCTCGAACGGGGAGTCAGTTCTTATAAAGTAAACTCATTCCTCATTCAAAGGGAACAAGCAATTGGCCAATGATAAGATAGAACTAAAGGAAAATACTTGCGTAGAGGCCCGAATGTGACTCTCTAAGACCTCTGAGGTGGATTTTTAAGACAAATTTTATTGCTGAAGAGTAAACAAGGGGGTTCGATTACAGGTTTTATGGGTCGTCGAAGGTAAAGTTACAATGGCCGGAGTTAAGAGAGCCTTTTTTTTTACTACGGCTGTAAACTATGATGAAGAACTATAGAAAAAAAAAGCTCGAGTGAAATGGCTTCATTCAAGTGATAGAAACACATCTTATTTCCATGCGCTTGCTTGCATTAAACGGAACAAAAGCTTGATCCATTCATTACAGACTGAAGATGGCAGATTACTTGAGGAGCAAGTCGAGATCAAGGCGCACATAGTCGACTTCTTATTTGAAATTTTTTCCTTTAAAGCCCATCCCAAGCTTGATTTGGTTTTGAACCAAGTTACAAAGGTTATCACAACAGCGGACAACAATACTTTGATTTTCTTACGAGAGAGTGATGAGATAAAATGGGCTGTTTTCGCTCTGAATCCTGATAGCTCTCCAGGTCCTGACAGATTTTCTGGCCATTTTTTCCAAGTTTGTTGGGGGATTGTGGGGTTGGACGTAGTAAGAGCGGTTCACCCTCCTACATTGATACTACTCTTCCCCGTAGGGTCAATGCCAACTTCATCATTCACGCACCTAAAGTGGATAATGCATCTAAGTTGCGGTAGTTTCGTCCAATCTGCATGAGTAATTTCCTGATTAAAGTGATCTCAAAATTTTTGGCTTCCAGAATGTCTATCCTTCTGCCTAATATTATATCCAATGAGAAATGTGACTTCATTCAAAGGAGGAACATTCACAGTAATATTGGCCTCGCTTACGAAATGATTAACGAGCTTCGCAAAAAGCGATTTGGTGCGAACGTGGGGATTAAGCTCGACATTGCGCAAGCTTTTGATACACTAAGCTGGGATTTCTTTCTTTAAGTTCTGGAAAATATGGGCTTTCATTACAAATGCTGTAAGCGGATTCGATTACTCCTTCGAAGTGGTTTCGTCTCTATACTCGTGAACGGTGGTCCTTGCGGTTTCTTCCAAATAGGATGGGGTCTCCGGCAGGGCGATCCTTTATCGCCAATTCTCTTTGCTCTTGCCGAGGAGGTCCTCAGTAAAGGTATTTTTGAGTTGAGAAGTAGTAAGAAGGTGCTTCCTATGGTGGTCACCAAGGGTGTTATGTCACCATCACACCTCCTATTTGTGGCTGATATCTTTGTCTTTGCGAATGGAAATACTAAGGGTTTGAAACACCTTAGTAAATGGCTCGAGATGTACAGGGAGTCTTCTGGGAAAAATTTCTGTTCTGAGAAAAGTAAACTTTTGTCCCGTCTCTGGGGGATCTCTAAGGAGCCTTTTTTTTGGGTTAAGAGAGCTTAGATATATTCGAGTAGGTTATGAAGTGGGCTTCGGCTATCAGTTCAAAGGATACGAGTAGGCTACTAAAGGCGTCGTCTGTGGGATAGATTGTATTTCCTTGATACCCTAAGGCAGTCTTTCATTACAATTTTCAATTATGGTTTCCTCCTGACGACGAGCCGCAAGAACACAGCTCAAAATTTTTGTGTGTCTAGGACAGCTTTCCGAGTTACGGGCGAATCTCCACGCAGAGGTAGAGATGCGCGCCGAACTCACACTTCAGTTGACAAAATATCGTGCAATCTAAGAGAAGGAGCTCGATGCAGAACGACAAGCTCGTTTGACTGCGCTCAAATGGCATGAAGATCAGATGACGACGAAGCAGACTGCACTTGAGGCCCTACAAAATAATCAGCAGGCCCTTTTAGCCAGGGGTCCTGATCACATCCAGAGACCTCCCGCATTTCAGAAAGGGAAAGGTTGGGACCTCGGGGAGCTACTAGTAAAGCCATTTCTAGGAATATGCCACACGGACTTCAACCCTCCATCATTTCTGGGGGAGAAGTTCAATCAGAAGTCAGTCAAGGTTATCTATTTCTGTCTGTCAAAAGGAAGACCAGCGACCCCTACATAAAGTTTAAGTACGAGATCGCTTGAGTAAAGGTACGGGATCTCATCATCCCCTGCCTGTATGTCCAACAATTTAACCAACACGTCATTACATCACGAAAGAACACATTGATCAACGAATTATGGAATTAATTGAGGCACAAGTTCTGGGTACTACCTGTGATAATACAAGGCTATAAGGAAGTCTGATTGCCAAAGAACTATTCGATATGGAAGTACCAAAAGGTTTCCATACTCCCAAAATTTACAAATACAAAGGTATTGATCCGAAGGAGCATATCCAGCAATACCGTGATTCATTTGGGCTGTACTCCAATCTCAACCACATTCTCTGCTACCTGTTCACCACAAATCTATAGGAGGAACAACTCTGATGATTCCACTCTCTTCTAGAGGAATCTATCTACACGTTTGATCAGCTACAGAAACAGTTCATCAAGACATATGCCCACAACAGAGATAAAGAGGAGAACTTGTATTATCTTATAGGTCTTAAGCAGTCACACGGAGAGAAGCTTGAAGATTTTATAAAGAAATTCCTAGAGCTCGCAAGAAAGGTGGATAACCTCGACCAAAATACAGCTGTAACTGCTTTCACCAATGCTCTCCAACTTGATTGAAAAATCCACGAAATATCTCTTCCTTAATAAACCTGCGACGTTAGAGGAGATGTTCACCAAGGTCAACGGTTACGTCGACTTGGGGAAGATGATATCTGAACGATAAAAGTTTACCAAGTCTATCCTCTCCACCAAATCCCTACCTGTAGAGTGGACCAGTGAGCCAAAGGAAGAACAGGGAGATAAAAAATATACCACGGGAAATACTGGGTACCCCCGGAGAAGCGGTCCGTAAAGCAAAACCGTCCTCCCAAAGCTGAACGTCTGAATCTCAATAATTTTTCTACTATTGTTGAAAGACCCACTCTACCGCATTTCTTAACCACAGGAACCTATCGAGAATCGACCATTTTGCCTACACCATAAGGTAAATAATCATTCTACTGACAATTACTATGCTATACAGCGGATGCTCTTGCTTATTTTTAAAGAAGGACGGATGCTCGAATATATTGTTGACCTAAAGTCATATCAAGATGGCAGCTACAAAAAACAACTCAAAGTTGTTTAGGTCAACAAAAGGGCTGTGGAGAACCATCTCTACTGTATGCACCTTGGCATCATGATCGATATCAACCAGATCAACAATTCCAACAGATCAAAGTGTAGGAGGCTCTCGGAATGCTATGATCTACATTTAAAGACAAAGAAGCTAATCTTCTTTCCTAGTCAAGCAATCGCCAACTCGGAATCTCCTTTGAGGATTGTGATACTAGCTATGTCAAGTTTCCACATCATGATACGCTAGTCATAATGCTCAAAATGAAACAATTTTTCATGCACACAATGATGATCAATACTGGAAGCAGTATTGAATTTCTTTTACAGAGTATGATCGACAAAATGGGTTTTGCCGGCCAAGTCATTCTGAGAGACACAGACATCAGTGGGTTTAATGGCTCCTGAGAGGAAAGATTAGGCAAGATTATCTTACCTATTACCGTTGGACCAGCCACCATCCACGTCGTCTTCTACGTCATCAATGCCAAGTCTCGCTATCTTGGGATTATGAGCCACTGCTGGATACACAATATGGAAGTAATCGCTTCCACCTATCATCAAGCACTCCGATTAAAGCATGAGAATTATATTTATGAGATCATAGGTAGTCAAAAACTCTCTCGCGATTGTGAAAACACTGTTTCTATGATCCTTGAAACATCAGACAGGTTGGCTGTATATCAATTGCAGAAAATTGATCACCTCGTCAATTAATCACCTACAGTGGAACCTACGGAATATATCAGCATTGATGAGCCCAACAGAGGTACGTTCATCGGGACCAAACTGGTTCAGCATGAGGAAGAAGCTCTTATCCAGTTCTTGCAGCTCAATCAAGACGTTTTTGCCTACTCTTTCGAAGAAATACCCGAAGTCGATCCAGCCATGGGTTGCCACATGTTAGCCATGAACATCAACGCCACAGTCGTAAAAGAAAAATAGCGACAACTTTTACCTCCACTTCGTGATGAAGTAAACACAGAGATCATGAAATTGATCAAAGTGGGATTTCTTCGAGAAGCCAAGTATCTGGACTGGATATCCAACATTGTCAATGTCCCAAAGAAGAACGAAAAAGTTTGTGTTTCTGTAGATTTCACAGATCTGAAGAAACACACTCCAAAGGATATTTTCCCACTTCCCAACATTCATCACATCCTTGATTTAGCAGCAGGCCATGATCTCCTATCTATGATGGACGCTGTTTCGGGGTATAATCAAATCCCACTACTAGAAGAAGAAAATACAACATTCATCACCGAAAGTGTCCTTTACTATTACAAATTCATGCCCTTTGGGCTCTAAAATGTAGGGGCCACAAACCAAAGATTGATGATTGCTATGTTCATGGCACACCTGGGAAAAATTGTTGAAGTCTACATCGATGATCTCTTGTGCAAAAGCGTACAGTAAGAAAATAACATCTCAGATCTCAGTATAATATTCAACATCCTTCAATTTTATAAAATGCGCCACAACCATGATAATTATCAATTCGGGGTACATTCTGGCCGCTTCCTAAGCCACCTCATCAGCAAAAAAGGGATTGAGGCTGATCTAGATCAAATTTGTGCTCTTCTCGACATGCCCTCTCCAAAGACAACAAAAGACGTTTAAAAACTCGTCGGCAAGATTGCTTCCATCAACCGTTTTGTCTTTTAATCCTCAGACCACTCCTGTTGGCTATTCCAATTACTCCGCGAATAATCTAGGCGAGGAAAGGTTCAACTAACTTTGGAATTTTCATGGACACCAGAATGCGAAGAAGCTTTTCAGGATCTCAAAATCTATTTGGGGAGGTCTCCCATAATGAGCACCCCAGTAGGTAATGGAAAAATGATAATCTACCTAGCAGTCACTGATACTTTTCTTAGCTCGGTTCTTATTCGCCAGGAAAGGAAAATAGAGAAACCAATCTTCTTCATCAGCAAAACACTCACACCAGCAAAAACATGGTACTCTAAAATAGATAAACTTCTCCTCACCCTTGTTTGCACATCGCAGAAACTCAAGCACTACTTTCAAGTACATTCCGTTAAAGTTATGACAAACTACTCACTTCGGGAAGTTCTGTCCAAAAAAGAAAAGTCACGAAGAGTGGAATAATGGTCAGTCAATTTGGGCGAACATGATATCAATTTTGAATAATGCCATTCAGAAAATGGCCAGTCCATTGCAGATTCTCTCGCGGATTTTCCAGTGAAGGATCCCGAGTAGGAAGAGAACGACCTAGAAATTGCAAAAAACATGCCAGAGAATCCAACCCCCTGGCCATCTGATGAATGAGAAGACTAGATCACCATGTCAGGGTGGAGACTTTTCGTAGATTGTTCAGCAGGACCCGCAGAGTCAGGAATCAGGATCGCTTTGATTACCCACTCTAATGATAGAATTGAGAAATCAATCTGCTTTGATTTTGAGGCCTCAAATAATATCACCAAATACGAAGCTTTACTTCAAGGACTCGACCACCTACTCGAACTCGATTCCCCCGAACTCTCAGCTTTCAAAGATTTATTACTCATCGTTCATCATTATTGAAAGCAATACAAAAAGAATGCAAAGATGATCGAATACACAGCCCACGTTGCAGATAGGATAAGAAAGTTTTCGAAAGAAACTCTTAAATATCTTTCTGGAGGTGATAACAGATAAGCCAATTCCTTGGCATATCTAGCCGGGGTCTTGGGTACAAAAGCTTGATATCTTCAGATCAAAATCATTTCAGCCCCCGACATTGATCGCATCTCTGTATGCCTTTTTTTGCCTACCTAGGTGTCAACAACAAGTGTAACGGACCCTTCCCAGCAGATCCTAAAGAACGTCGACAGCTAATCCACAACTTGAAGCATTACATTATACAGAACGGTATGCTTTACCGCCTTTTCGTCAATGGGCCTTACCTCAAGTACCTCTCCAAGTCAAACGCAGGCGAACTGCTCCGCGAATTATACGAAGGAACTTGAACGAACCACAATAACTACAAGCAGCTAGAGAAAGAATGAATAAATGACAGTTAGAGAAAAAATATTAAGTTACAGAGATTCAAGAGAGAGATTGGATGAAGGTAATCATCGAAGGAGGGAAAAGGTTGTGGAGGCAGAGTCAAGATATTGGTTGCATAATACCATGGTAAAAGAGGGATTGGGCGCTACTCCGGAATCCTATTCAGACGTTAAAAGCTAGTATGATTTTGTGATTGAGAAGGTTGAGATGGAGATTACAATATTTATGTGTTTTTAAATTTGAAAATTGTCCTATTTAAGTTAAAATTTTGAAAAATCTGTTAGATTTCCATGAAAACGATATATGTATATGATGTATTTATATGTATGATAGATATGTATGTTTATGATATATGTTTATATGTATGATAGATGTGTATGTATGTCAAAGTATAGACAAAATATAATGATCGAAAATATTGACTGAATACCCAGACCTGTATGTAGGTTGTGGCATGATGAGACTTTGTTATAGAAATAAGCCTCATCCTCAAGCCTATATTTGTGATATGGAACATTCACCTGATATGGATACTTTGACCTCTACTCGTGCGGTGGAAGTAGTATCTGATGAGTTTAAAAATGTAAAGATTGTAGATGTAGATTCACAGCGGGTGGACAAAGTACAATTTCATGATTTCCTTGGTAATTTGTTATTCTATCTTCCAAAGTATGATATATTCAAAGAATTAGTTAAAATTTAAAGTAGTTGAGGTGGTAATTGGGGTAATGTTGCAGAACACACTCGAAGGTCATTAAGGGGAAGTACTGCAGCATGTGGAGAAATTTTTTTCTTCCTGCTGCCTGACATCGAGCAGGAAAAATCAAAGAGGAGATTGGAGGAATCGATCTATTTTTAGTACATCAATGAAAATGTCAAAAGTGTCCTGGATCAGAAATTTTTATTCTATCCTTCTCATTTAAAATATAGACTGATATTGCCTCTTAGCAATCTTGTTAAAAGTAATTTGAATACCATAGAGGCCTGTCCTGCCTAACTGAATGGAAATATATCGACGGATATAAACATCTTTGATAATCTGAATTGACTGTGGGAGAGGAAGGATGTGGAGTGGAGAATTACTCTTGTAGATGTTTTACAATATTATATATAAAAGATTACATGGCAACTGGTTGCGCGTAATTTTGTTCTAGCTCGTCCCGACCTCTGTTCTTCAATCTGAAATCAGCAGGGCGAGTTTGGAATAATAATATGATATGGGTGAAAGGTGATTATCTTTAGAAAATGGATGAGAAACCTATGGGCCTTATATATAGATCTCTGAAGCCAATAAAAAAATGGCCAGAACCGGAGATGGGATGATAGTAGCAGCGGACGATGTAGAATGTTTAGTATACTGAAGGCCATTCTAATGTCATTGGAGGCTAGTTCTAGGGGTACAAATTTGAGCAAGCTAGCTCAAAGGCACCCAAAGAGGAAGGCAATAAAGGGTGGCTCGGCCTCGGGGACCACAATGAGTGGTAAGGTCGAGATGAATGTGAAGAAGAGGAGGTTGGATTTGCCTATTGCTATAAGCGGAGTTGGATGTGAAGAGCGGGACTGTTGTGGGAGAAAATTTTCTTACCGTAAAGAACAGGATGAGGCCGATAGCTCGATGGGTGCCAAGGAGCTGAATGCTTCGGCACAGTTGGAGGTGAGCAGGGTAAGTTGATGTAATGGTAATATTTCAACTTTGTATTTATTTTTAAACTAAAAAATGTGTCTTTTTCTGTTGTAGGGTTCTTACATGTTGAAGGGTATCTTCCATGGGCTCAAGAAAGGAAGTTAAGGTTCTGCTCAGATGTAGAAGAGTTGAGCTCGTGAAAAGGGTCACTCAACTCGTGTCCAATTTTTTTTTGAAGAGGTAGCGCTTAGTTTCCATGAAGGACTCACATTGGGT
The DNA here is from genome assembly GCA_014058105.1 of Kingdonia uniflora. Lineage (NCBI taxonomy): Eukaryota > Viridiplantae > Streptophyta > Magnoliopsida > Ranunculales > Circaeasteraceae > Kingdonia > Kingdonia uniflora. Next base: position 683,841 of record JACGCM010000698.1, on the reverse strand, counting down.
GATGATATGCGAGCTCACAGATGAGGTGATGAAGAATGCTGAGAATGTTGCTGCTAATTAGGACTACCTTGGGCAGAAGCTTCTCGAAGTGGGGTACTCTGTAGCTGACCCAAAGCCCTTATAGTTGGATGTTATGTTCATGAGGCAAAAGCGGGAGAGGAGCTCCAGGTTGTTTGTGGCTCTCTTCCAGGTGTGGTTGCAGGGTTGGATGCGGACTCTACTTAAACTAACCTTGAAAACTGTGAAAAAGATAATGAAAAGGAAGAGTAAAACAGCTTGGAGTTTGTTTGTACTTTTTGCGTGGGTTAAAAGCTGCAAGCGAATGGGACATTGATTTGAAAAATAAATTTGGGATAGGCTAAGAGAAGTTTGTAAACATTGATTTGTAGAAACTTAAAGATATGAATCTCTGATTTGAGGAATTAGAGAAAGAGCTCGCTAATGAGCAAAATACCTCGGCAACTCTGTTGACTTCGCAAGCAAAGCTACATATTAAAAAAGAGCTTGAAATATTTAACTTGTATGTTGCGTTACTTTTGAGCTACAAAGTAATATTAGAAGGTAAAGATAAATCATAATGAACGGTAATAACCAAGTATGTTCAGATTATTTTGGAGTGTTAGAAAATTAGAATATAGAAAATGTGTACCTTGAAATAGGATATAAATGTTGTGGCCATTAGTGTGAGATAACTTCTCAATCTTGAGGGTGAAGTATAATCTTAGCTTGTTGGCATGTCAGAAATAGAAATTTGCTTAAAATTTGTAAAGTAATCTTTATTATGTATTGATTATATCATTAAAGTATTATTAAATCTAGCTTGATGATGCAGGTCAAGATAGAGATTGTTTGTTTAAGCGAATAACAGATGCTTTAATATAATTATGAGTTTGGAGCTAAATTTGATGGGATGAATGAGGGATATGAAGATAGGGAGGATCAATATGTCAAAGTACAGATCCAGTTTGACAAAACGATGAAGACTGCGGAAGATCTAACCCGACAGATCGAAAGAAAAGATGTTGAATTAGAAAAATTGTAAGGAGAGCTCGGAGGTAAGTAGACTGAATTAGCCAAGCTCAAAGGTATGATAGACTTACTGATAGTAAAAGGTAAAGAGGAAGATGCCGCTCAATACCGTATCATGCCGTTAGAGGTGATAGAAAATGAGTTGCAAGAAAATGTGGTCAGTTGTCCCAAAAGGAAAATGAGCTGGTGAAGGCTCGAGATGATCTAGCTGCTTCTGAAAGTGTGTTCGAGTAGTTGAGTGAGGTCATGCCTATTTATTATATTGTTCTTCGGATGATCCAAAAATGGTGTGACAAACTAAATGAGAGGGTTACAAGGTTGAAGGCCATGGCCGATTCACGTGTCAAGAATGCCGAGGCTGGAGACAGGTCAATGAAGAAAAAGAATGGCACCGTGGACTTGACCATTAAGGGTAACACGATTAACCTATTAGTTTTATTTATAGAGTTGGAGGTTGATCTTGTTCCTGTTCAGGCTAATGTGAGGAAATAAAATGAATGTTTAAGAAAGAGTGATGATAAGTTAGATGCTGGTCTTCATAGAGTGCAAGAATTACAAAAGGTGATCAAGAGGAAAGATGAGCTACTAAATAAAGCTCGTGTTGGGGGAAGTGAGGTAAATGAAGGGGACATAGTGGTACTTCATTCTCAAGTGGATGATTTGAGGGTGATGAAAATATTTGAGCCAGATAAAATAACGGGGTCAATAGTGCAACAAGCTAAGGTGATAACACGCTTAGGGAAATGTATAGAGTAGGATGACACTCTACATAAGGTATTGCGACAACATCATTAGAGGCTAAGAAAGCAATTTGCCAAGTTAGTCATGCTTGATCAAAAAAAGATTAGCCCAAAAGAGGTGCACCAAAGGGAGCTAATGGCTATAATTACATATTTTTTGGAAGAAGAGAGGAGGATTGAGCTCAAAAGGGATACCTTGCATGACTGTATGGAACTCCAAGCCTATATCTGTAATGCTGATAAGGATCGAGGAAATTGCTTGAACAACATGGAAATGGAGTTAGGCTCATGACCTGCAGATTTTGTAGTGCCAGGCAGGAATATTACAACTACTTGAGCTTCAGAGATTATGGTTGCATGACCTCCTGTATAAGGGAAAATGCATTTAACCTTCCATAAGAAAGAAAAAACTATAGAATTGACCTATAGTTTTTGCAGTTATAGACATGTAGAGAGATGAAAGCTAGTTTTACCTTTGATTTATCTTGTGTCTGATAGAGATCATTAATTAAAAACTAGAATTACCTTTATTTTAATCGCTAATATATGTATAGATGGGTGATTAAAAGCTGGTATGACCTTTTCTTTAATCTGCATAGATGTCGATTGAAAGCTACTATTACCTTTGCTTTAATCTGTAGAGATGTCGATTGAAAGCTTGATTACCTTTGCTTTAATTTGAATAGATGTCCGACTGAAAGCTAGTACTACATTTGTTTTAATCTGCGTAGATGTCGATTGAAAGCTATTATTTCATTTCTTTTAATCTGTATAGATGTTGAATTGAATGCAAGTTTTACCTTGATTTAATCAGTGTATAAATAGTCGATCGAAAGGTAATATTACCTTTCCTTCAATCTATGAGATCTAGTAGATTCTACGTAAGTAGAGAATAATGTTGGAAAAAATTAGAAGTTTTCATTGGGTAAAATAGAGTGTACACTATTGGAGATTAAAATCTCACTTTTGGAATGTAAAGAATGATAATAGAGTAATCTGTACTTGAGAAACTAGGGATTTAGCGATAATACCATTTTAATTGCCTATTATTCCAGGGATTTGGGATTCGGACTCCTTTTTTTTTATGAGATAGTATGATCCAAGGCCAGTGCGGCCAACGATAAGGAATGGACCTTCCTAGTTTTCTGCGAGCTTTCCAATACTTGCTTCTTTTCTACTATATGAGATCTTTCTAAAGACGTGATCGTCAATTTGGAACTCACAGCTTTAATAGACGCGTAATATTTATGTGTACAATTCCTAAATTTATATCTACCAAGTCATTTGTTTAATAAATGTCTTACTAATATTATTTTTGCTTATATTTACAAAAATCGGACACATGATAAACAAGACGTAAATTTTTCTGGCTTTCATCAAAGAGCAAGGGTTAGTACTCCAACAATGATCCCCATTTGAAGTTATCAACCAAAGGCCTATGGATGACCATTGAAGAAAATTCAATGTAGAGATTACTTTCACGAGTTGTAATATTTATGCATGGTCTAAGGAATTATTTAGGGGATTTTACATTAATGGTGATTTTTTGTAACCCCTCATATACTCTAAAAATAGGAGGGAAATCCCGCCCATGAGAGATATTTTGGGGAGTGAAAATCCAAAGGTACAAAGTAATCAAGGCTTTTTGGGAAAGGAAGCGGTTGAAGCTGAGGATGATTTATACTATAAGTAAAGATTTCATGCCTTCGTCTGGACAGGCGCGAAAGATTGGGCCTGTCTCTGCACTCTAACGGATGACAGGGTTAGGGCTTCATATGCAGGGAAAGGTGTATCTGCGGGGCAGATATGCTGATTTCTTATGTTGCCATGGATTATAAGGTTGGGCCTTCTTCATCTCTACCATCTCTTAGGTGGTGGTGGTTATAGAAGAAGCGATGATGGCGGAGGAGAACGGGAAGGAGGATTCTGCAGACACATTTCCATCGTGTTTTTGTGCTCAGAAGATGTTTCATCTTATTTTATGTGTGCCAACACTGAGTCCATTGTTTGGATAGTTCACGCTTAGAGTTCGACTAGGCTTCAACCGAGCCATATGAGGGGAGATCTTTATTGGTTCCAATGTCTTCTTTGCATCAGGTTAAAGAGTCACTGAAGTAAGAAGAACTGGAATACATGATTCCTCTGCGTACCTGAATGACCTGTAGCTTTTACAAAATAGGAAAAACTAGTTATCTGTAAAGTACCTGGAGTTTGGAGTTGGGCGGATAAAGTTCTGTTGTATTCCTTTGTTAAAGATTGTTATCTGTAAATCGTATGCAATTTCTTTGATATAAATAAAAGTTGGCTCATTTGAAACTTTGTATAGAAAAACATATTGAATCGACCTGAAATGTATTGGCTATTAGTTGAATAACTGTCGATAAGTTATGAAGCAATGTTGAAAAGTTGCTCGAACTGAGATGAATATGTTCTAATATAAATTATTTACGCTTAACTGGTGAGTGATTATATTTTAGGAAATAAGTAAACTCGAACTGTTATAGGTCAAAAGGTGGAATACCCGAGGTAGCGTAAGGTTGAATACAATAACTATTTTGTATACTGGTGAGGGGATAAGTTCTAATAATTGATCCCAAGATTTGGGGTTTCTGTTATGAGATAAAAGATACAAATCACATATTTTGAGGGGAAAGTTAGTGAGAAATGTATAAAGGCTACCGAAGTATTGAGAGGAATGTGAACTCGAGGTTTAGATGGAAGGAGCAGGGAGTATGCTCGCTATTTATCTTTGGTGTGTTTATGTGTAGCTCGAGAGAAGTTGGCTAGTTTGATTGCTAAAGTTGAGATCGAATTCAACGATCTGAGGACCGACGAATAATGTGATTAGATGATGTTCGTTAAGGTTACTAAGCCAATCGGACCCTCTATAGGTGCAAATATGTTTCGAGACTGCTTTATCCAACATTTTGAATAAATTTGAATATTTGTACAGTGTCGAAATGACGTCAATCACAATAAGTGTCATAAATAAGAGCTGAAAAGCAAAAATATGAAATTGTAGAAGCTTCTAGTTTTGTTTAGAATGCAAAAGGAAATAGACCTTTGACATCGTACAGTGTGAGTCATTATGACTATGGGAAAGTCAAGAGAAGATATGGAAATATGGAGAAAAAATATGTTAAGAAAATGAGGGGAGTTGTAATGATGGGAAGGTTTTTTTATTGAAAGGGTACAAGGCGTCTGACATAGAGACTGGAAAGGACGCCTCGATTCTAAAATTGAGGACGGTTTGTGCGTGGAGTAATAAATGCTAGCCGTATGAGAGAGAAAGGATAAATAGTTCTTCTTCGTCTCCAAAGCAACGTTTTAACACAAAAAACTTGAAGAGCACTCAGAAAGAAAGGCAAAAAATCAAGGGATTCGATAAAGAGTTATCCGAAGGCGATAAACGGTTGATGAGGGCAAACGAATCTGGATCTCGAAGGTGGCAATACAACAACATTGTAGAGAGAAAGCTTGACTCCACTGCCGATTCTCATTCGGATAATGAAGGTTAGTAGAGATGTATGCGATATATGCTGATGTATTTCTATATGTTAAAGATATACGTTATATGTAAATGATTGATCAAAGATATATGTTGAATATATATATATATGTATTTATATATATATAATATATGCATATATGGAAAAATGATAAATACCTTAACCTGTAAGTAGGTCAAGTGTGTGAGGCATCTGTGTAGGTCGAAAACGTGCCTGTAGAATTTATTTTTAAGATGGGTAGTTCGTTTGTTAATGAGGTATCGACCTCGGGTCGAATGAATAAGTATGATAACGATGGGGAAGTAGGGCTGGAACAATTTCTGGGTTTCCCTGGTCAACTGGTATCTTATCCTCCTGGTTCTGATGCCTTTAGAGAATTTTGTAAAGTCAAGGCGGCTGTAGGATGGAAATAAGGAAAATATGTAGAGTTTGTCGGTAAGTATTTTAGGGGTTGTATGGTTACGGAGGGTGAAGAGTATTTTTATTTGTTAGTATATTTGGAAGTGGGAAAATGTGATAGGGGTAAAGATGAATTGATCTCGTTAGAGTACTTTGATGGGGATGTCTGGGGTGACCTCTTGCAGTACTTTTTGCGTTACCTATCTAAATTAGAGTATGGGTTGAGCCTTCCCCTCACTAATTTGGCGAAGGGGATTATGAATACAATTGGGGCATGTCCTATTCAATTGAACGGGAACATGTGGGAGGTAATAACCGTGTATGACCATCTGAATTAAAGATGGGAAAGGAGGAAAAAGTGAGGAGGATAACCCCTGAGAACGTTTTGCAGTTTTACGGGGTGATGAATTTTAAAGCTAGTTGGGGATCATATTTCTGTGCGAGTGCAAGTTGGCTTCGTTTTTACAATCTGAATTCGATAGGTCAAACCTGGAATGATAATTTCATATGGGTGAAGGGTAACAACCTTCAGAGAGATGATGAAGAACCTCTGGATCTTTGGTTTAGAATAGTAAAACAAAGTATGTATAGACATGCATAAATAGAATTATTGTTTTGTTTTGTTGGTAACTTTAGTTGATAGTAAAAAAAAATATTGTCATTGCAGGTGTGATGGCTAGAGTGGAAAGGAAAAAATACTTGCTGGACGAAGTTACAGAGGAGGAGACTGAACTCGAACTTGTGTTAGAGGGACTCAGTTTGAGTAGAAAAAAGAGGTTGATAGAAAGTTGAATAAGGTTAGGAATGCTCAGTTTACCAGGTCTATTGCGGGGGTCGATGAAGGCAAAAAGAAAATAAGTGGTGAGGAGGTTCGAACTAAGACTCCTGGGTCGGGCAGTTCGGCTCAACCAAATCTTTCAATGAGTAAGATAGATAAAATATTTACGAAAACATAGACGTTAAAGTCGTTGCCGGCCACGGAAAGTTGTGAGGTCGCAAAAGAGAAGAGGATAAGGGCCAAATATTCTGGGGAGAAGGTCGCTGAGGTGTGACTTACTGCGGTAGATGACCTTAGGGAGGTCGAGGAAAGGGACATGCTAGGGGTTCTCCAAGGAGAGGAAGATATGAGCAAGATGGCATGTTTATATTATCAGAAAGAAATGTTTAATATATTTCGAGCTAATAACTGAGATTGATTTGTTTTATGTAGGTCACTCATCTTATGAAGGGGATCTGGCTCGGTATTGAAGAAGAAGAATTCGAGCTGAAGATGGTAAAGAGCGAGATGGAGAAATACCTAGCTCGAACCAAGATTAAATCCATAAAGGAAATCAAGCAGCTGAAGGCCTCTAAAATCGTAGCGATCGACAAGCTACAAGTCGAGGCAAAGGCCAATCTAGACGAGGTGGCTGATGAGTGTGACAGGCTAGGTCATCACTTAATGCTGAAGGGCAATTCTGAGGAGGAGGCAGACATAATTAAGGCTGGCGCCTATGTTGAGGAAGGAGAGGATGAGGAAGTGAAAGTGTTGGGAATCTTGGATGGTCTGGATGGTGTCTCATGCCAGACAGTGCTCGACATCCAAGAGGATGATGTCAAGCTCCTAAAAGGTAGGATAGACACGTATATTTGTCTAAGTATTTGTAAGTTGTTTGAATTGTGTGTGTGGGCAAAACTTCTGTAGATTGACTTTGTCTATAAACTTCTTGTTGGTAGTTAGAGTGATGAATCTCAGAATAAATAACCTAGAGTTTGAACTTTCCAGGGAATGAGAGGCCTTGAAAGTCTTGCTGTCTGTGTAAGCAGAGCTACAGATTTGATCGGAATAGGTTTTTTTGACTTGCATGTTACACCAATATTAAGTTATCAAGTCAACAGGATAGAAATGTATGGCAAAAATCTAACGCTATTAATTCAGAATAATATATCAAAAGTGTATACCTCGTACGCCGAAAGATGATTCATGAAGGGCTCATCTGAGAAGGGAGTCCTAACTTTTAGTCTAAAAGTACTTGAAAATAGATGTTTAGAAATCACATAGTCTATTAGAAATGTAGTATGTATATATTAGGAATTAGATTTCCTGAATCGAACTAAACTAAAACTTGTTATATTTCCCAGGTTGAATTGGATTCATCTCATGCACGTGAGGATGATGTACTCATGTGCAATCAGGAATTTGCGGAGCAGTTCGATGGAATGAAGGAGGCGAACGAAAATTGAGAGGATCAATACGTAAAAGCATATTTCAAACTTGAGAAGTTGATTCAGGCCGTTTCCGACCTAACTCTTCAGGTTAAAGAGAAAGATTCTGAGATTAAGCCGAGATTAGAAGAGCTATCCGAGGCAACAGACCGTACCGAGAAACTTTAACGTCAGGTTGACGCATTGGCTTTAAAGGGTAAGCAGGCCGACACAGGTCAATACTGTATTTAGGTACTGGACCCAACAGAAGAACGATTTCGATCTGATCTTTAGAAATGCAGGAACGAGCTAGAGTGAATTAGACAAAAATTCATTGAAAAGGATAGCGAGTTGAGGGTAGCTCAAGAAAATTGATCGGCTTCGGAGGCCACAACTGAACAGTTGCATACAACTCTCCCCGCCATGGATATGGAATTCTGAGAAATGTTGCGAAGGTGCGACGACTTAAGCGAGAGGGTTGCTCGACTTAAAGCTGAAAAGGACCAAGCCATTGCTCGTGCCAAGAAAGCCGAGTCTAGAGAGCATTCAGGGGGAAGTAGAACTAAGCTTAAGGCTCCTTAAATTTGAGGCGATGTAGTTAGTCTCTCAGGTCGCATTAGAAACCTAGAAAGTGACGTATCTTGAATTCAGGGGCATGTTCATAAGGGAAATACTAATTTGTGGGAATGCCAGCATAAGCTGGATGCTGCTCTTATTGGGGAGAATGTTCTAGAGGGGGAGATTAAAGCAAAGGACTTGCTGGTGAAGAGGAAGGAGGAATTAATAAAAGATCTGCCGTCTAGGGAAGAGCTGAACGCAGAAATTGGAGACTTCATGCTCATGCAGCAGACTTAGAGGCCATAAACCTATATGAGTCGGCGAAGTATATTGCCAAATTGGAAGAAGATGCCATTTATCATGATAGGGTTGATGCGGAAATAATTGAATGGAAGGATAATTTCCCTAGGTTTAATCATGCCTCGAGAGGTTGAAGGCGAGATTTGCAACAGCAGTAGTACATGGTGTGTCTCGATCTAACCAGTTAAGGGTAATCGTTGCATATTTTGAAGAGGACGTGAAATGACTAGAGTCAGAATGAGATACCTTGCTAAAAACTCTGTCGGATAAGGGATGCATCTGTGGAGCTAAGGTAGATCGAGGAAACTGTCTGGGTGCCATAAAGACCCAACTGGGCCCTTGAATTGTTGAATCAGTTGAATAAGGTAGAGCTAATATGGCCCACGAACTAAAATAGAGACCTCTTGATGTGTGGGGAATCGCGGCTGACTGTACCTCAGTAGAAAAGAATCCTTTGAAATATGAATTTGACCTGAAAATAAATAGTATCTACCGTAGACACATTAAAATAGATGAAAGCTAGTATGACTATCTTATCTTGTGCTCAGTGGGGTCTTTGATATGAAACAAATTTTTTACATTCGTTTCAATCGCAGAAATGGGTTGACTTAAACCAAGTTATAACTTAATTTGATCTATAGAAATATCACAGGCATATTGAAAGAGATGAAAGTTAGTATGACCATTACCTTATCTTATGCCTGGCTGAGTCCTTTATGTGAACCATGTTTTTATACTTGCCACAATCGCAGAAATAGAACGATTCATCAGAGCCAAGTATTATCCTCGATCTAGCCTACTGAAATGAACCAAACAAGTTGTAAAAGATGAAGACTAGTATGACCTTTGTCTTATCTCTTGCTTGGCTGGGTCTTTGATGTGAATCAAGTTTTTACACTTGCCACAATCGTAGAGATGTAAAGATTCAGCTGAACCAAGTGTTATCCTCGATCCAGCCTACTGAAATGATCAAAACAAGTTGTAAAAGATGAAGAATAGTATGATCTTTGTCTTATCTCTTGTTTGGCTGAGTCTTTGATGTGAACCAAGTTTTTACACTTGTCACAATCGCAGAGATGTAAAGATTCAGCTGAACCTAGTATTATCCTCGATCCAGCCTATTAAATGATCCAAACAAGTTTTAAAAGATGAAGACTAGTATGACCTTTGTCTTATTTCCTGTTTGGCTGAGTCTTTGATGTGAGCCAAATTTTTACATTTTCCACAATCACAGAGATGTAAAGATTCAAATAAACCAAGTGTTATCCTCAATCTAACCTACTGAAATGATCTAAACAAGTTGTAAGAGATGAAGAGTAGTATGACCTTTGTCTTATCTCTTGTTTGACTGTGTCTTTGATGTGAACAAAGATTTTATACATGCCACAATCATTAAAATGCAAAAATTAAGCTAAACCAAGCGTTATCTTCGATCCAGCCTACTGAAATGATCCAAGCAAGTTTTAAAAGATGAAATCTAGTATGACCTTTGTCTTATCTCTTCTTTGGCTGAGTTGTTGATATGAACCAAGTTTTTACACTTGCCACAATCGCAGAGATATTGTAACAGAAGCCAATCAAGTAATATCCCTTATTAAATTTAGAAAAGATTGATTATAAGCTAGTATTATCGATGCTTGAATCTGCAAAATGTGGACTAATGTTCATGAAGAGAATGACATTGATCAAAAAAAACTTTCATTGATAAATTCAGAATTTATATTAGATGGAGATATGAATCTCACTTTTGGAATTAAAAAACTAAAAGCAAGTAATGGAAATGGAGCAGTAAGACGCCTAACAATACTACTGTTTCAGTCGTCTAGTTTTCTAAGGATTTGATATGGGGATTCCCTCTTCAGTCATGAGATAGTATGATCCCAGGCCTAAGAGACCTGTGATAATGAATGGACCTTCCCAATTGTCCACTTATTTTCCCACATGTGGCTCTTTGCGATGTTGCAAAATTTCTCTGAGGACGAGATCTCTGATTTGGAAAGTATGGCACTAGACTTGGTGATTATACGATCTGGCAAGCATATGATGAAATCGACCAAGGTTAGCGATGGCGCGTTCCCTAGTTTTATTAATCATATTGAGGTTGCAATCCAATTCGAACTCATTTTCCTCATCAGTCTACTCGTGATCACGGACTGGGTGATGATATTTAGAACGAATTACTGCCTCAGTGCCATAAGAAAGTTAGAACGGGGTATACCCAGTTGATTGTCGGGGAGTATACCCAGTAGATTGTCGGGGAGTGATTCGATATGGCCATAGGATGTGTGGTAGCTCGGGAACCCAATTTCCTTTTTTCTGTGAGTGAAGCCACTTTTTGAGTCCATCCACGATGGTATTGTTGGAAATTTTGGCTTGGCCATTGCATTGAGGGAAGTATGGATTTGATTGTGAGTGTATGATATTGTGGTGATTTAGGAAGATTACGATCTTATCTCCCATAAATTATGGCCCGTTATCGATACAAATTATGTGTGGGCACCCGAATCGAGTGATTATGTGGTTCAAGATAATGAGATGACCTCTTGTTCTCTGGATTGACATAGCGGAATTGCTTCTACCTATTTTGGAAAGTAATCGATAGCTATGAGTAGGTGGCAACTATTACCAAGAGAGTTAGGGAATTCGCCGACGAGGTCTAGTGCCCATCTTTTGAATTGCCAGAAAATCTTGCTTGCATTGAGTTTGAGCACAGGGGCACGTATCATATTTCCATGTCTTTGGCAGGTGTCACACCTGCGGGAGTACTCCTCTACTTACTTTTTCATACCGGGCTTGAATGCTCCTTGAGTTATTGCTCGGTTAGCTAATGATCTACAAGCGGCGTGGGGGCCACAAGTTCCATCATGTAAGCCGTGGAGTAGTTCGTCTCCTTTCAACTTTGAGAGGCATTTGAGGTATGGCCATGTAACGGAGAGGCGGTAAAGCATAGCGTTTTGTGTAATGTAACGCTTCGACTTATTGATCAGCTGTCGGTGCTCTTTTAAATTTGCTGGGAGTGATCCTTTTCATTTGTTGTCGACTCTGAGGTAGGCTAAGAAAGGCTTTCGCCAATCCTCGTCTCCCCCTTTATCGCCCCCAGTGTTGATCATGCATACAGATATGCAATCAATGTTGGGGGTTGAAATGATCTCGATCTGAAGATATCGAGCTTCAGTTCTCTAGACCCCGGCTAGATATGCTAAGGAATCGGCGTGTCTGTTTTCCCCTCGTAGAAGATATTCGAGAGTTGCTTTCTCGAACTTACTCATCCTATCTGCAATGAGGGCTGCTTAATCGATCATCTTCCCATTCATCTTGTACTGCCCCAAATAATGATGAACGATGAGTAATGAACCTGAGTAAACTGAGAGTTCGGGGACATCGAGCTGAAGAGCGAGGTCGAGTCCATGAATAAGAGCTTCATACGCGGTGAAATTATTTGAGGCCCCAAAATCAAAGCAGATTGATTTCTCAATTCGGTCATTAGAAGGGGTAATCAAAATGATATCGATTCATGACTCAACGAGTCCTGCTGATCCATCTGGGAGAAGCCTCCACCCTAACGTGGTGATCCAGTCAGCTCGTTCGTCGAATGGCTTGGTTGGATTCTCTGGAGCATTTTCGTTAAGGTTCAGGTTGTGCTCCTCCCACTTGGGATCCTCCACTGGAAAATCCGCAAGAAAATTAGCAACGGCCTGACCTTTTTCAGAATGATATTGTTTGAACTTGATATTATGTTCGACCAAACTGACTGACCATTATTGTACTCTTCGTGACTTCTCTTTTTTTGACTAAACTTCCTGAAATAGATAGTTCGTCCTAACTTTGACAGAATGTGCTTGGAAGTAGTGTTTGATTTTTTGCGAAGTGTAAACAAGGGTGAGAAGAAGTTTATCAATTTTAGAGTACCTTATTTCTGCTGGTATGAGTATTTCGTAGATGAAGATGACTAGTTTCTCTATTTAACCTCCCAGGCAAATAAGAAACATGCTGAGAGAAGTATCTATGACTGCTAAGTAGATTATCAGTTCCTCATTACATACAGGAATGCTCATTATGGGAGATCTCCCAAAATAGATTTTGAGATCCTGAAAAGCTGCTTCGCATTCGGGAGTCTAGGTGACTTCCGTGGTTGGCTGAACCTTTCCTCGCTTAGTACATCTACGAGTAACAGGAATAGCCAATGGCAGTGGTCTAATGATTTTGAGACAAAATGGTTAATCTCGACAATCTTGCCAGTTAGTTTTTGAACGTCTTTTGTAATCTTTGGAGAAGGCATGTCGAGGAGAGCCCGAATTTGATCTGGATCGGCCTCAATCCCTTTCTTGTTGATGAGGTGGCCTAGAATGCGGCTTGAATGTACCCCAAATTAATACTTATCAGGGTTGAGACGCATTCTGTAAGATCATATAATGTTGAATATTGTGCTGAGATCAGAGATGTGATTTTCTAACTGTACACTTTTGCACAAGAGATCCCCGATGTTAATATCAACGATTTTTCCCAAGTGTATTTTTGACATTGAAATCATCAATCGTTAATATGTGGCCCCTGCGTTCTTGGGTACGAAGGGCATGACTTTGCAACAGTAAAGGCTACTTTCGATGATAAATGCTGTCTTCTCTTGATCATCTTCCAGAAGTGGTATTTGATTATATCCTGAAGTAGCATTCATCATAGATAAAAGATCATGGCCTGCAGTGGAATTGGGGATCTGATGAATGTTAGGAAGAGAGAATCTGCCCTTTGGAGTATGTTTGTTTAGATCTGTGAAATCTACACAAACACAAACTTTTCTGTCTTCTTTGGGACAACGACAATGTTGGATATCTAGTCCGGAAACTTGGCTTCTCGAATGAATCCCACTTTGATCAATTTCCCGATCTCGATGATAACTTCATCTCGAAGACGAGGTGAAAGTAATCACTGTTTCTGTTTGACTGCTGAGACATTGGCGTTGATGACTAACTTGTGACATGCCATAGCTGGATCGACTTCGGATATTTCTTCGAAAGACCATACAAAAGTATCTCAATTGAGTTGCTGGAACTGGATAAGAGTGTCTTTCTCATGCCGAACCAGCTTGGTTCCGATGAATGTTCCCCTGCTTGGTCCATCAATGTCGACATATTCTGCGGGCTACCCCATAGGTGATTGGTCGTCGAGGTGATCACTTTTCTATAATTTCTATACGGCCAATCTGTCCAAAGTATATAGGATGACAAAGACAGTATTTTTACAAGCTCGAGAGAGTTTCTGACTACCTTTGATCTCATAAATACCGTTATCGTGCTTGAACCAGAGTGCTTGATGATAGGTAGAAGCGATTACTTCAATATTATGTATCCAACAACGGCCCATAATTCCAAGATAGCGAGACATGGCATTGATGACATAGAAAAAGACACTGATAGTAGCTGGTCTAGCGGTAATAGGTAAGATAATCTTGGCTACTCGTTCCTCCCTGGAGCCATTGAACCCACTGATGTCTGTAACGCTCTGAATGACTTGGTCGGCCAAATCCATCTGTTCGATCGTACTCTGAAAAAGAATTTTAATACCGGTTCCAGTATCGATTATCATTGTATGTATGACAAACTGTTTCATCTTGAGCATTATGACTAACGCATCATGATGTGAAAATTTGACATGGCTAGTATCGCAATCCTTGAAAGACATTTTGAGTCGGCGATTGCTCGACTTATGAAGTAGTTTGGCTTCTTTGTTTTGAGGTGTAAGATCACAGCATTCCGAGAGCTTCCAGTACTTTGTTCAGCTGGAATTGGTGATTTGGTTGATTTTGATCATGTTGCTAAGGTGTATCTAGTAGAGATGCTTCTCCTCTGCTCTATCGTTGACCTGAAAAACATCGAGTTGTTTATTATGGCTGCCATCTTGGTATGCCTTCAGGTAAACAATCTATTCAAGCATCCGTCCCACCTTGTGAATGAGCTCGAGCATCCGCTATAGAGCATAGTAATTGTCAATAGAATTGTGATTTACCTTATGATGTAGGCAAAATGGTCGATTCTCGATAGGCACCAGTGATTAAGAAACGTGGTAGAGTGGGGCTTTTAACAGTAGTAGAAAATTTGTAGAGATTCGGACGTTCAACTTTAGGAGGACGGGTTTGTTTTGTGGACCGCTTCACCACGGGTATCCATCCTTTCCCTTGGTGTGTTTCAGATCTCCATGTTCCTCCTTGGGCTAGTTGGTTCATTCTGTACGTGGAACTTTGGTGGAGAGGACAGACTTGGTAGACTTTTGCCGCTCAGACATCATCTTCTCCAAGTCGAGGTAACCGTTGACTTTGGTGATCATCTTCTCCAATGCTGTAGATTTGTTAAAGAGGAGGTATTTTTTGGCATTGAAATCAAGCTAGAGAGCATTGGTGAAAGCGGTTACAACTATTTTTTGGTTGAGGTTATCCACCTTTCTCACAAGCTCTAGGAATTTCTTTCAGAAATCCTCAAGCTTTTCTCCATGTGACTGTATATGACCGATAGGAGATTACAAGTTCTCCTCTTTATCTTTTCTGTGACCATATGTTTTGATGAACTGTTTATGCAGCTGATCAAATGTGTAGATAAATTCCTCAGGAAGAGAGTAGAACCATCGGAGTGGCTTCGCCTGTAAACTTGTGGCGAACAGTCGGCAGAGAATATGGTTGAGATTAGAGTATAACCCCATTGAATCGTGGTATTGCTGAATATGCTCCGTCGGGTTAGTACCTTTGCATTTGTAAATTTGGGGATTATGGAAACCTTTTGGTATTCCCATATCAAAAAGCTCTTTAGCAATCAGACTTCCTTGCAACTTCGTGGTATCGCCGGTAGTACCGAAACTTGTGCTTCGATCAGCTTCTTAATTCGCTGATCCATATGATCTTTTTTGACGTAATGACGTGTTGGCTGAATCACTAGACGTGCTGGCAGGTGTTGATGCGCTCCCGTATTTTCACTAATGCGATCTAGAGCTGGAACTTGATGTTGAGGTCGTCAGTCTTCCTCCTGATAGATGGAAAGAGTGTGACCTCGGCTGGCTTATGATTGAACTTCTCCCCCAAAATGGATAGAGGGCAGCACTTCATGTGGTAGATTTCTAAAAATGTCTTTCCTAGTGGCTCCTCGAGGTCCTAACCTTTTCCTTGCCAAAATGCAGGAGGCCTCCGGAAGTTGATCGTGACCCCTGGCTGGAGGAGCCTGTTGTGTACTTTGTAGAGCCTTCAGTGCAGTTTGTATTATTGTCATCTGATCTTCATGCCATTTGAGCGATGTTAAACATGCTTGTCGCTCTGTATCGAGTTCTTTCTCTTGGAGCTCGAGATCTATTGTCAATTGAAATTCGAGATAGGCGCGTTTTTCTGCCTCTACGAGGTGATTCGCCCGTAACTCGGCTAGTTATCTCGGTTCCACAAAAAAATTGAGCTGAGTTCCTGCGGCCTGTCGTTTTGATGAAACCATAATTGAGAATTGTATTAAAAGACTGCCTTAGGTTATCGTGGAAATACAATCTTTCCCACAGACGGCGTTAAATGTAATGGCCAAATACCGAAAGATCGATTTGATTAGGAATTAGCTATTACACCAATGAACCTGAAACAACACTCTACTAGAAAGTAAAAAATGCAAACAGGTGTTTTTAGCGGGAAAAACCTCTGAATAGGTAAAAAGCCATGACCTCGTATGGTGGATTTTTATAAAAGTAACTTAATTGCTTTGAATGGATATCTTTATTACAAGTTATCTCTAGAATATAGAAATGGTTTTGATCTCGTAAATAAGAAGTTTTGAGTAATTTTTCTGGTCCCCTGTCTCTTCTGGAACTTTTCCCTTATATAAGCTTCTCCACAACTTTTCGTCGTGCTAGAACACCTTTTTTGAATAATGTGGTTAGTAGCGACTTACTGAATAACTGACAGGTTCATGTAAGACAGGTATATTTGACTGTATAATGTTTTCCGGGTTTAGCTCGATATACCTCTTAAGTAGTTCGTGGGGTTGGTTAGAATGTTGACTGGAGTGTCAAGTGCTGAAATTATGTGAGCCTGAGATGAAGGTAATTCATACTGGATGAACTCGATTTTAAGCGAGATCGTGGGATAAGTCCCTAGAGATATGACTCTACTTTCCTTTGTATTGCACCATGTGCTTGCGGGTCTTTAAGACGCCATTTTTATAATCGATCAAGCTTTTGGCACCATTTATGGGGAATTACGAAGGAACATTTTACATTTGAGTTAGTTTTTAAGGTGATATTTTTTTCTTTTTCATTTTCCTATTTTTTCTCTTCATCTTTATCTATAATCTTTTCTTTTGATCTCGGAACAATGGAGTACAACCAATAACTATTCTTTTGTACTTAATGTGGTGAGTGATATTAAAGTTGGTGGTGAATATTTATAGAATTTTCCTCATCTCTTTGACACTATGTTTTACGTTACTTGGATTTTGTGTTATTTAATTGATAAACCATAACATTGATCTCGCGTGGTCCATGGGTTGGTGGATGTGGTTTGCAAAATCTAAGGCTTAAAATTGGAGTTATAACAGTGATCTCATTTATTCCAAATAATTTGTTTGTTTTTAGTCTTCATTAATGAGGTTCCTGTATTGGGATTAACAGATTTCTTCATATAACCGTGGGCCAACATTTCATGTGGTAACTCATCTGTTTACAATGCTAGTTTGAAAATAAGGTTTTTGATTGCAAAAATACCAATTACCTTTTAAGTTTGACGTGCATGATCTTTTCATTTTCATGTGCCCACCCGATTTATTTTTTACAGGTCTCTTACCAACCACAAAAGGTTTAACGCACTTGAAAATGACTTGCTTTTACGAGTCTTCCTTGAATTGATGTGATAAAAGACCATTTTTGCTAATCTTGATTAATACTCTCCATTGTCGATTAAACACACACCGATTACACTTTGACAATTTTGGGTATCGATATGTGGCATAAAAGAATGGAAAGAGCAGAAAATGTTAAAGGCATAAATAGAAAAAGCTTATAGCGGAACCATTTCGTTGTGAAAATCCTTCTTATGCCCCCTAAGTGAAGGGGCACTTCCTTCATTCGCCCTCTAATTGATGTGGCGGCCATAGCTACACTAGGAAATGTATACCATTGGTTGGAACTTTTCTAAGCTTGACATATAGAAGGAGATCCTATCCGCTGCGCCCCGGCACTAGGACATATAAAGTCATGTAGACTGTGAAAATACGTAGTGCTCTAATAAAAAAATACTGTAGTTGGATTGATCAATTGTTGTGATGAAATTCTTTTCATTCCAACATTAGTAAACGTAAAAAAATTGTTAGAGACTTACAGGATTTCATCAACCAAAACGCTCTTTAGCAAGTGGGACCGCCCATTAGGGATACAAAGAAATTCGTATCACACAAAAATTGAACGTCCCGGACCTCAAATTAACTTATAATTAAAAAGAGTAACAAGATACCCACGGGATTTCTTCACCCAATGGATAGGTGTACTTGACCGGGGTACAAACACGGGTTCATAGGAAACAGCTCTAGACTAACGCTGCAAAATACTAGTTATAGGTTTACGACGTCACCGTTCTGAGGGTTGACGTATGATAAGGCGACTCACTTGGGTATGAGGACTAAACATCTAGATTAATTTGGTACTAGCATATATAGTGACGCTGGGGATTATAAGAACCATAAAAGAATTTAGGTACTGGTATCTAGACTAATCATACAACCATAAAAGAATTTAGGTACTTGATTAACCACTTTTGGGTCTTATGCTTCATCTTTGACCATCATACAACCATAAAAGAATTTAGGGTATAGTGGCTTATTCAGCATCTCGGACTCATTCTTCATCATTAGCCATCATAAGACCACTCGAGCTCATCACCATATATGTGGTATATTATAGGACATATTAAAGTTATAGAGTTCTAGTCATCAATTTCGACCTCTACATCAACAGTTTGAGTTAACAAATGCACCGTCATCAATGAAGCCATTACAAAGAAGCAAGATCAGACCATTACACAATCATATATCATAATTATCAAATATATATTGTGTAATGGCCTAATTCTGTATGCTGGAGATTGTAGTAGCATACTCACCGCCTTTGGGCCCCTCAGACACTCAAAGTCTACTTCACAGCCTACTCGAATATATTGAAGCCTATTCAATCCCCAAAATGAGCCTTCCAGAGATCCCCTGACGACAAAGATTCGACTCTAAGCAAGCCTCGAGGATGGATTTTCACATCGTATCAGAAACTCTTCGACCATAGCTGCACACGGTCGAAATATGATGGGATAGATAGCCAGCTTTCGAGGCAGCCGGTGTAATGATTGGTCCTTATAGCAATAATAACAGGTCCGACCACTACGTTGCAGTACCAGAATACAGAGACACCTCCAACAGCTGTCACAGTGACAGTACAGACATGTCCAACACCCATACCCTGCCGGGATATCCTGACAGTAATCATGTAATCTGACCCATAATTGGTGACTCAACTTTCTATGGTTCTATAAATCGGAGAAATGGGAATCCAATGAGGGGTCAGAAAAATTATCTCCAGCCCTCCTGCAGTTTACCTTCGACCACCCTGTAATGCCGAGTATTCAAACCTTCGAAATACTCATCAGTAATAGAATACTTCTTAAAAGTCCTCATCCGATGTCGTAGAGTGTCACATTCGGGCCTCTACGCAAGTATTTGTCTCTATTTTATTTACACTTTAGATCATTTACCTGTTATCCTTTGACAGAAGATCAACCCAGTGTTGTAAGAGCCAACTTTCCTTCTAAAAGAAGTTGGTCCCTTCAATTGGCGCCGTCTGTGCTTCCCACTCTACCAGTACCTTTTTTTCCTCTTTTTCCACTCCCTTTATTTTCAACATCTAATACTTATCTTCAATCACACCCACCCTCGGTTCCAATTCAACCTTGATAGGCAACTCCATCGGCGGAGTGGCTGCCAAAATAGTCTTATTATCTCAACATGTCACTGAAACTGAGGACCGCTACCATGCACAACTTAACCAGGAGCGTAAAAACCACAGCCTGGCACTTGAAACTGAAAGGAACTGCAGCTTGGACGACAAAAATAGATAACACCGGGGAATCGATGAGCTGCGTAATACCGTCACACGTGCCTGCCCACGCCCGTCTAGGACACTCACTAAACCTCGAGATACGCCTAGTTCATACTGGTGCCGAAGGCGTTCCTCGTACTATTCCCCCAACCGATTCTATCCACCTCAGGATTCACTCTATAGAAGATTCTTCTGACTCCACCTTCCACTCCTCCAGACATCCCAGATGTTGTCCTGCTCGAAAGTGGCTCGGGGAACGCAGTGCCGAATACATACCAATGCTCGAACCCTCCGCTCCACCAGACAGATTTCCTTTGAGCACACAAAAATGTCTTTCCATAGACGTTCCGGGTGATGCCTGGTGTCGACCTCAACCTGGCGTGCCATCACCTCAGCCTTATTCCCTATTCCTTAGCAGTCAAATAGAAGAAGCATAACCTAGCACCACGACTTCGCGAAGCAGTGAACCTTGAAGTGGACAAGCTCATAGCCATAGGTTTTATCAGAGAATTAAAGTATGTTGAATGAATATCAAACATTGTGGCAGTTCTAAAGAAGAACGGCAAGATCAAAATCTGCGTCGACTTCACAGACCTCAAAAAGCACACATAGAAGGATAGTTTCCCTCTCCCGACAGTTTCAGTACTTCTCGATGCCACTGCTAGACATGAGTGCCTATCAATGATGGACGTAGCTTTGGGTTACAATCAGGTACCTATCCTCCCCGAAGATCAACTTAAAACTTCATTTATCACTGAACAAGGCCTTTACTGTTTCAATGTTATGCCCTTCAACCTTAGAAATATGGGAGCTACTTACCAACGCCTTGTTACTACCATGTTTAAACCTTTGCTTGGCAAGTCGGTCGATGTCTACATCGACGACATGTTATGCAAAAGCCTTCAGAAATAGACCAATATCCAAGACCTAACCAAAATCATTTCGATACTTTGCACATATAATATGAAACTCAACCCCGACAAATGCCAATTTGTTGATTCATCTTAAATTTTTTGGCCACCTTATCAGCAAAGGAGGTATCGAGATTAACCCCACCTGTATTCTAGCCCTCATCGATATGCCTTTGCCCCGAACAAAAAGAGACGTCCAAAAAGTGGCTGGCAAGATAGCAACCCTTAACCGTTTCATTTCTAAATCTCCAGACAGATCTGCTTGGCTCTTCTCCCTCTTACAGGACCAAGTCATCCACAAAGGAAAATAGAAAATCAACCTTGAAATCAACTAGACACCCGAGTGTGAACAGGCTTTCCTCGAACTCAAAACTTATCTTGGCCGACCACCCATTATCAGCATCCCTATCGAAGGTAAAACAATCTCTTTATACCTCGCTGCCATAGATACTTCCATCTGTTTAGTACTTATTCGATTTGACTCAAACATCGACAAAACCTGTATATTTTATCAATAAAACTCTAACCCCTACAAAAAATCGGTATTCGAAGCTTGAGCATTTGGTTCTTTCACTTATTCATTCAGCCTGCAATCTCAAACCATATTTTCAAGCTCACCCCATTCGAGCGATAACAAGTTTTCCCCTTCGAGAAGTACTCAGTAAAAAAGAAAAAATTGGCGAGTAGAGTAGTGGTCTGTGTACCTTGGCGAACACGACATTACCTTCGAGAAGCAAATATTCCAGAAAGGCCAAGCAGTAGTAGACTTTCTAGCCGATTTCCCAGCCGAAGATATCGATTGGGAAGAACACGAAGTTGACTTATCAGAAGACCAACCCGAAACAATGGATCCCTGGGATCCTTACACTGGTGGTGCTTATTCACCGATGGATCCGTAGGACCTAATAACTCAGGAATTGGTATTGTCTTGATAATACCTACTAATGAACGAATAAAAAAAGCTGTCAAACTTACCTTTGAATGTTCCAATAACGAAGAAGAGTAAGAAGCTTTGATCCATGGCCTCGACCACGCTCTCGATCTCGGCATTCCCAAAATTGTAATTTTTATGGATTACCAACTTGTTCAGAGGCATTACACAGGAGAAAATTAAGCTAACGGTCGCATGGCTGACCTCTTGGTGAGTAAACGCATGGACCTATTTCCTAAAAAATCCTCAATCACTCATTATCCTCAAGGAGAAAACAGACATGGAGATGCCCTCGCCTACATAGCTGCTATGCTCGAAAAATCATAATACCAGACCCTCCATATCGAAGTACTCAAACGCCCATAAATCGACTAGATGGAAGTCAATTCCATCAATACTCAGGGTGAGAGTCTCGATTTAGATTATTGGCGAGGGCCATTCCTCCATTACTTCAACAATTCTACCCTCCCAGATGATCCCAAAGATAAACGGTCGTTATTAGAAAATTGTCGCATATACACAATCCACAAAAATGAATTACCTCGCAAATCCCCGAATGGCATCCTCCTTCGATAAATATCCCAAGCCGAAGCCTCTGCAGTTTTAGCCGAACTTCATAAACGAACCAGCAGTGCTCATGTGAGCACTGCTGGTCATTCTATGGCCCTTCATGCTATCACCCAAGGATTATTTAGGCCTAATATGAAAAAATAAGCCGAAGAGTATGCAAAATACTGTGATAAAGGCCAACGTCATGCTCATGACATCCATTGCCCTTCTCGAGGCCTCTATTTCAGTCAAGTCTCCTGACCATTCAAAAGATGGGCCATCAATCTCATTGGTCCCTTCCCAAAATCCTTGGGTAGTAGAGAAAATATTCTTATCGCAATAGATTACTTTACTAAATGGGTTGAAGTTGTACCTTTGTGCTGAACTAGAGAAGAAGAAGTTATCAAATTTCTATTGGAAAATATCATCACACGCTTTGGCTACCCCAATATGATTCGATGCAACAATTGTCCCCAATTTATAGGCAACAAAGTCAGAAACTTCCTCAAGAAACACAACATCATTCTCTCACCCTCAATACCTTATTATTCCCAAGGCAACAGTCAAGTCGAAGCGATCAACAAAGCCATTGTCGACGGTCTCAAGAAAAGAGTTGACGCAAAGAAAGGATGATGGGTTCAAGAATTACAACATGTCTTTTGGGCTTACCAAACAACACTAGGAAAGTCTACAGGCTGCACCCCTTTCCTCCTAGCATATGGTACCGAAGCTGTGCTCCCCACTAAATTCAAAGTACCCATATGAGATCCTAACCACCCAGAGGATGACAATGGGTTTGAGCTCACTTGTAACATGTTATGGATCGACGAAACCAAAGATTGAGCTATAGCCAACCTGGGCCGCTACCACACATCACATCAGAATTCCTACAACAAGATAGTTCGACCACGGAGTTTGAACATCGGAGATCTAGTACTTCAATGTGTCTACCAATCCTCGAAACCTCGAAATGATGGCAAGCTTGACAAATCCTGGGAAGGACCTTATGTTGTGTACGATAAAACTGATAAGGGTTCTTAATATCTCATGATAGAAGACGAAAAGCCTTTACCAAACCCATGGAACACAATACAGCTGGTCTCCTATAACAAGCCATATCCTCAACCTTGTGCAACAGATATAATCCAGAGTAATCAATAAAGACTTTTTTCCACCCATACTTTGTCTCTTATTTTCATTAAATTTCGAGCAAACTCGAGGGGTAAGGATGGTTGAAGTACTGGACCCTCAAGAATGCATTGGGGGCGAATAGTTATGTTTTACTGTAGCTAAGGCCTTCAAAGTCCAGTCAATTTCCAAGTTTCTTTTTAGTATCACGTAAACCCTTCGACCCGACTGATACTTGGTAGCAACCTTGAGATTTTTAAGCTTCCAATTTTGAGCAAACTTAAAGGCAAGGATGGTTGACAGACCGGACCCTAAGGGATGTATTGCGGGCGCACAGATATACTTCGATCAGCCTCTGAAACCGTTGAAGTCCAGTCAATTTCTTGGCTTACCCCAGGTATCATGTTTACCCTCTCACCGACTAATACTTGGGGGCGACTTTGAAATTTTCAAATTTCTAACATTTGAGAAAACTCGAGGGGCACGAATGGTCGAAAGATCGGACCCTCAGGAACACGTTGGAGGCGAACACATATTGCTTCCCTGTGGCTTGGGCCTTCGAAATCCAGTGAATTTATGGGTTTCCTCTAGGTATCATGTCCTCATGGCCCGACTGATACTCGGGGGCGACCTTGAAAATTTTCAAACTTCCAACATCGTTGTGGTTTCGGTCTTCGATTTCCTGCAGATTATTCAGGGTTCGATCAATCTACAATTATTCAATATAAACAGTACATACAGATACTATTATACAAGAACATCTACAATTTTATTAAGTGCAAAGTAGATTCAAAGCATCATCCATCAGAGAAACCGTTGCATTACAATTCAAGATCAGTCATCAAAGGTTTAAGACAAGCCAAGCAAGAAGAATAAGCATAAATATTTCAACAATCTTGAGTAATGCAAGGCTAGAGAAAGGTAACAAAGTCAGTCATAAAATCAGGAATAAATTTAGAAGTAGTTCAGAATCAACTTCAGACGTTCAACAGATAAGAACAGTCAAAGACCAGCCAAAAACATAGTTTAAAATATTGCAACTCCACATTAAATCAGAAAAGGAAAACATGGAACCCCAACTCTAAATACCTCATATCGGCGCGGTTACTTCAAAGGTCCCCTAGCTCCAACACCCTCAGCACCCTCAGTCGAAGGGTTTGACCCTGGACCTTTGACACCAAAACCATCAACAGTTCCACCACTGGTCGCTCCAATAATAGAAGCCTCCACACCAACTCCAGTACTTCCCGCCGCCTCGTGAACAACATCTGCTCCCTCTTCCTTTATCTGCAAATCACCTCCATCGACAAGTTCTGGGAAAACAGGGAAGGGCCCCAACGTATCGGGGTCATACCCCTTATCATCTATAAACATTTTCAACTTAACATTCACCTGACATTCACCATCATACTGCCGCTAGAAAATCATCTTCTCTTCTACTTTCCCCCTCACTTTTGTCGCAAGCTTTGTCGCTAGAAAATCATCTCCATCAATGACTCAGTAATCACCTCCAGATCTTGCTTCAACTTCTTGACTTCAGACAACAATGAATCCTTAGTCCCCCGAGAAAGATCCCGACTTTCTACTGCTTGTCGCAATTCCCCCTTTATTGACTTCATCGCCTTCTGGAATGATCGTACCCAAGCCTCTGTCTACTAGAATATTCAAGCAGTCAGTACACTTCAAAACTCAAAGAACTTAAACCAAATCTCTTACTCTCACAAAAGAAATTCATAAATAGTTACCTGAAACATATGCCTCTTCATTTCCTTCGTAGCCTCATCTGGGTCGTCCTCGCAGAGCCCGACCATCGAAGCCTATTTGGAAACCACTTTCTCCTGTCGCTCAGCCTCTATCATCTCTTCAACCTTATCAATTGCATCATCCCCCCTCCCAGCATCTTACGCCTTTTGCGCTGACCAACCTACGATTGCTGCACCTACGGGGCTTCGGGATATACCCGGCCCTTCCCCTTCTCAGGTTGAGTTGGCACTTGCCTCGGTCTTAACCTCGAAGCATCACAAGCCCCTTCAGGAACTGGCACTGCTATCTTTGACACCCTTCGCGTTATCGGCTCATACTGATAATTCCATGTCAACTCTTCCCTACCATTTCTTTTGGACCCTTCTAAACACCTTCGCCTCTCTTTCTCTTCGATGTCTTCGGCGTAACGGGTACACTAGGAAGTAGGGAATCTACCATCTTCCTCATCTGCCTCTTGATTCCAAGACTGTTAAAAACAAAATTTACTCAATCCTCACTAGCTTCGAGGAAAGTATCAATATAGTTCCTCGGATTATTCCAAGACAAATTCTTCGGACCTGCAGAACAAACAAGAATATAATCATCACCTATTCAATAGATACATCAATAACAGCCCATAGACAACAAACTTACTTTGATTATATACCCTATGATACAACTTATAAGGGTCATCCTCCTCAACATTCTCGTAGTTGCCCCGTACTATCAATAAATCTTTATTCGACTCTCAACCCGTCGAACACAGATCAAAGAACCAGGGCTTCTCTGGGTGACATTGGATGTGATAGATACCTGGGTTCTGGCTAGCCTTCTTCGAGTAGAAAGTAAAAATATCAAACCACTTAATCAAACCCTGACCCTCACCAGTTAATATTGTATTCATCCCCTCTATAACCGTCATCATTTCATAAAAATTTTCGTTCATCTTCACCGGGGCCACCTCCCAAAAATTTAGTACTTCTTTCACCAGCCTTGGATGAGGAAGTTCCATTTCCCATCAAATTTGGCCTTTATAAGCCATTATCCCATCCCCAGGGTCAGATTTGAAGGATAACCCTGCCCCCGCCACACTCCGATATGCCCCCACCTTCGACAGCTCTAACTTGGCAGCAAATCGATCTAACCTAATCTTATCTCTAACCGAAATGGTCCCTTTGACCCTATCCAACTCAGTCGAATCCCCACTGTCGTCACTTTACAACCCTTCTTCATTTCTGCCACCAGAAGGCCCCACATCACCCCAACCCCTCTCCCCCCATACTGTCTCCTCTTCCTTAATATCCTTAGTCACTATCGTCGTACGACGTCTTGTAGCCAGAACCTCCTCAGCCGACAGAACCATAGATAATGGGGCCTCTGTTATCACCTCTAACACTTTTAAGCCGCTACCCTCATCCATTGGGGCTCGACCAAAAATACTAGCTTTGAATACTTCAATCTCTTTATCTATTAGTCTCCGTCTCGATGCTGGACGGATATGCATTTTAGCCTACAAAAGGAGAGGCATGCAATTAGATCGATAAATTCGACAATTTTGTGTCCATAACCCTTATCTCATTTACCCCCTACAAAAGATTTATCGAAACCTCGATCTACACCCTATGCCTCCTCCAAAACACCCAAAATCTCAGAATGGGTCGAAACCCAGATTCACCAGATCTCTTTATCTGCAAAGATAACCTTCAAACCCTAAACCTAGAATATTCTACATATATACACAGAAGGTAAAGAATATTAAAATTGGCTGAGATCAGTTGACTTACTTTTGTTAGAAGCACTATCCTAGAAACAGCAAGATCAGCACAACAACTGAATAAACTAGTCTCAAGTTCTAATGGTGTATATTCTCTTCTCCTCACACTCTTTGATTTTTTTTCTCAATAAACTGTACAGTGATTACTCTTCTCACACTTATATATCTTTCGAAAAACCAAAACCTCCTCAATTTTCTAACCATTATCATTATCACGACCCCACTACCCCAGCTTTTTGGCTACAATGTGTTTTGACTAATTTACCCCTTTTATCTCCCACGTGCGAACAGCACACTCACTTTAAACTACCTGCAAAAACCAAAGCTTCTCGAACCCTTTTTACCCTAACTCGAAGCTAAACAATCAAATCTAAAATAGTCAAGTCACACCTTTTTTCCGTAATACGAGTAAACATCATGATTACTTTTTAGCATACTACCCCAGGCACACATACCGTTCTGACTGACCAGATATCTGGGTTGTCAGAACGGCCAGTCAAATCAATCACAACCTTTGACACATTCCTCGAATTTGAGTAATCGACCACTCCGCGTCTCGAAGACTCATCAACTGATAGCCTCAAATTTGGTTTTCTAATATATCGACTTTCGACATACGGCACATTCGTCAATTCAAAACCTCATGCCCCCTTTTCCTTCGATAGATCACATTCGACAGATCAAAACATTTATGCTTACAGACCCAACCTTGTACACCAACACACCAATCTTTTCAGTTGCGACAAACAATATCCCACTTCAACAGACTACAATTATTATTTTTTTACTTTACTTTACTTTGACAATTCAAGTTTTATCTTCGAACAACCCAAATACTATACTTCGACAGTTATATTAGTACTTTGACAACTCACGATACTACTTCGAGAATTCAGATTATACTATCACTTTTAGCTCGACAACGCAAGTTATTACCTATGAAGAGCAGGAATAGTACCAAACAGCAATTTCATTCTGAAAGAAAAACATATTACAAGCCTCGTCAAAAGAAAGGAAGCAGAATGGAGAAAAGTAACAACAAAAATAGCAAAAAGACAGAGGACCCTAATTATTAGCGGGACGCTCCTCATCAACCACAGCCGCAGTATACGTATCCTTCTGGTCTACTATATCCTCTGCAAAGCCCTCAAGAGAAGACAACCGATGCCCGGGAAATGGCCCCATCATTTATAGTATTCCTCACCAGTATGCGAAAGGCATGCCAAGGATTGGCTCCCCAGGTTCCACCTCAAAGAGATTTGGCATCTCACCATCAATATCTTCCACGATACCAATCCTCCATTGAATCCCCAATAAGGCCTCTTATATTCTCCTGACCCTCACTGCCGTTTGGTCTTCTTGAATGGGTATGTTTGCTACCATCTTGATCTGAACAAATTCGAGAAGAGATGAGAAGAGAATGTTTGAAGAACGATGAAGAAATCCCCTCAAACATAGTTCCTTTTACATCTTTTTTTTTCTTTTCGCAAATAGGTTTTTTTACTTATGTAGAGAAGAAACAAAACAAGAGGGGGGCTTAAAGCCTGACCTCCAAAAATTACAAATGCATCAGTGCCTAATCGCAGCAACCCCTAATTTCCTGAGAAAATAGGAGGCTCTTATATGTTTAGGTAGCGTGGTAGCAGACCAGAAGAAGATGTTCTGTTCTGCACTTCCCAAATTGGAGAGACCATCAACGGACCCATTTCCTTCTCTGTACGTATGTACCATGGCGATTTGTAGTTCCTGGCTGAGTTTGAGGACCATCTATCAGACTGCTTGAAACTTGCCAGGGCATTGGCTTGTCTGTTTGAACCTGTTAGCTATGACTGCGGCATCCATCTCTATCACAAGTGGAAACCAGTCTTTTTTTTTGCAAAGACGGAGGCGATGCAAGAGCCCATATAGTTCAGCTGCCATGTTTGTACAATTTCCTAATGCCACACTGTAACCGAGATTCATCCTTGTGAGTTGCGAATGATACCTCCTACCCAAGAGAGACCATTTCGTTGAGAGGATCCATCATTGTTCATTTTAAGCCACCCTGCCGATGGTGCTTGCCATTTGACCCATGTGCTTGCTTTATGTTTGATTCGAAGATTGTGTACTCGGAGTACTTGGAGGGACAACATATCTTTGAAGTTGCAGCCATGAGTTATTGAAGTTTCGATCATGAGTTCTTGGAGCCATTTGATAGTTTTATTGTCAATTGATTGTGCGTTCATGGGTACTTCATCAAAACGATGTTTGCATCTTGCGTTCCATATATCCCAGCTTATTATGGCCGGAAGGACCCCCTTAAAAATGCCCATTTGTAAACACTTGTTTGCTGCCAATAACCTGACCCCTTGTCTTGCCTAAAGAATTTCAGCTTGAACGTTGCGTATACCACATGTAGCGCAAAATACTGTCAAACTTGTTGTGCTATTTCTCCATTTACGAGTAAATGGTTCAATGTATCGAGGTTTCCTAAGCAGCAACAGCTGCATCATGATGCAAATGGTAACCGGTTTTGAATAACTGCGTGTACCGTGATTATATTCTTCCATATTTTCAAGCTGAAAACGTAAATTTTTGTAGGATGAATTTAAACCAAATCTAGTCCATCCGGTTTAGTACTTCTGCAGTCCCTCTCCAAAACTGTCATGCTGATTTCACAATGAAACTACCACTTTCAGAAGGTCTGCATAGCAGCTTGTCGTGGCCTTCATTGATAAAAAACATGTTGGCGAGTGTGGTCTTCCAATGCACAGGCAGTTCTTGTTGTAGTCGGTGCCAGTTCCAGTTCATTCCGTTCACGATAATATCTTTTGCCACGATAGTTTGTGTACAGTTGATGTTTAGCAGATTAACAAGGTTACCCTCCCCTGTCCTGCCGTCTAACCCGAAGTTGTAATTACCTGTTCCTAAACTCCAAACTGTATTGTCTTTAACTGTTGTTATCAAGTTGCGAATAATTTTCCACGTAGAAGTGGTGTTTGATCAAAGCTGAGAAAAGTTGTCTTGTATGAGGTATTTTATTTTCAGAAAGCGAGTCCATAGAGTGTCGGTATATACCACATTCCAACATTTTTTTAGTTGAAAACTATGTTTGATGTCGTCTAGTTTTCGGATGCAGAGTCTGCCATCTGCTTTTGGTTGACATATGTCATCCCATGATACCCAGTGTCATTTGTTTCTACCCTCAAACAGTCCCCAGAAGAAATTTGAGAACATTCTTTCAAGTTTTCGAAGAACCAATTTTGGGACGTTGATGCATGCGAGGAGGGGTATAGGCATGGAATTCAAAAGGTGGTTAATCAGAATAAGTTTCCCCCCTGAGATAGGAGCTTACCGTGCCATCCTTCTATTCGCTGTTGTATTTTCGTGAGGAGTGTCTCAAAATGAGAATGTTGAACCTTTCCATAGCTGATAGGCACTCCCAAATATATCATTGGAAATATCTTGTGCTAAAAACCACTCTTGGTTTGTATGAGTTGCTTCCGAGCTGTTGTCGTATTATGATGCATATAGACACCACTTTTCGCATTATTGACAATTGCCCAGAGAATGTTTCATATCTTTTCATAAACTTCAGCAGCCCTAGGAAAGAGGATTGACATCTATTAAGAAATACAAGAAAGTCTTCCAGGTACAGCAGATGTGTGATCGGCAAATAACCCCTAAATGATTGAAAGTATCCAATTTTCCCGTCTTCGAAACATCTCATTTAGAGAGTACTTCTTTTGTAATGATAAATAGTAAAGGTGAGTGGGGACTCCTTGCCGTAAGCCTCTAGTCGACTTGAAAAATCTTTTAAATACTCCCTAAAACACCACCGAAAACCATGGGGTTTCAAAACATTGTGAAAAGAGGTTTTGGCAGGTACTGCTAGAGCCAAATTCGCCAAGAACCCTCCTGAGGAATCTCCAGTCCAGCTGGTCATACGCCTTGGCCATGTCCACCTTTATCATAACGAAATTACCCCAAGTTTTTCTATGTAAATCCCCCACCAATTCTTGGGTGAGGGTGATAGTATCGCTGATGTCCTTACCTTGTAAATATGTTCCCTGATTACCTAAGATTATCTTGTACTGCAGTGAGCTCAATCGGGTAGCAATTATTTTAGAGAAAATCTTATAAACCACTGAACATAAACTGATTGGCCGAAAGTCGCCCAATGCTGTAAGCGTCATAAATTTTGGGATAAAGGTCAGGAAGGAGGTGCTCCATTGAAAAATTCTTTAGCAGCTCCATGTAAGTCGTCTATGATGATATCCCAACATGTAGTGAAAAATGTAGTGGAGAAACTGTAACTTCCGGGTGCGTTGTCAATAGGTATACTAAAAGTACTAGCTTTTAACTCTTCCAAAGTTGGTGTGGCCGTAATACCGCTACTCTCGTCTTTTGTAATAACAGTTTGGATGCAGTTGAGTAGTTCTTGTTCGGTTTTAGTTGGGGATGCAGTAAACACTTCCTTGTAGTATGCAATAGCTACTTCGGGGATCATCCCAGTGCCTTGGGTGTGGGTGCCATCAGGCATTATTAAATTTGAAAGAAAAGATTTTTTATGGTTGATCAGAGTGACTGTGTGAAAGAATTGGGTATTTTCATCCCCAGCCTGAATTAATTTTACTCTGGACTGTTCTCTCCAAAATATCTCCTTTTTATGTAACATATCTGCGTGTTTTCTCTGCCCATTGCTAAGTTCGGCGCTAACCTGTTCGTCCCATCCACAATGTATTTGGAAGTCCAGCTCTGTAATTTTGTCTCCAAGCAGCTTGATGTTTTCGGTGACATTTCTAAAAATTGTTGCATTCCATTCCTGTAATGTTGTCTTTACCAATTTCATCTTGTACGCAAAAGAAGAGAAATAGCTTCCAAACACACCCGATGGCCTAGTATCTTTGACGAGCTTGATGAACGTGGTGTGGGTCGTCGACATTTTTATAAATTTTAATTGTCATGGGCCTTGATAAATATTTCTCGTAAACGATAGTAAAAGTGGTGCATGATATGAACAAACCTGTGTAAGATGGTGAATTTTATGTACTGGAAACTCAGTTATGAACGCCACATTGATGAGTGTTCTGTCCAGTCTGGCCCAGTGTCGTGATCTGCCTTGATGATTGTTGTACAACGTATACGCTGAACCTAAAAACCCAGTATCCATTAACCCCGCCGCTTGTATCATATCTTCAAATTTTGTACCTCTCTGTGGCGTATTCTCCGACCACCGAGTCTTTCAGATTCGTACCGGATAGTGTTAAAGTCCCCTAACATACACCAAGGTGTTGCAATGGTCTAGGCTAATAGACAAACGTCATCCCAAAGAGATTATCATTCTGTGCTCATGTACTTAGCAAAAACTAGAGCTACAAGTGCACTCCAGTTGTTGTTTAGTGTGATCTTGTAGTTGATATACTGATTTGTAGAAGATATAAAAGTCACATAATAATCTTGATCCCAGAAAATCAAAATTTTGCCGTTCTTGTTTTGATTGGACAGAAAAGAATTGCACTTTATTTATCTACATATGTTACCAATATGCGAGACATCTAATAGAGGTTCTAAGAGTACCACAATCGTAATTTTGTGTTGATGTATGAGCCTTTTGAGATGATTTATTGTCTTAGCGTTGCCAATGCCCCTGCAACTCCAAACGAGTAGCGGTCTATCAATAATAGAACAAGTTTGGGGGCTGTCGAGCACTCTTGCTCCTTGCGATCATGCTCAGAGGCATCCACTGCTGCCTTGATCTTACATTCTTCATCAGAGTCCAATCCCTGTCAATTGTCCCATCTATAACAGAGTGAAAACCACGTTCAAACTCATTGTCATAGCCTCCTACAAGCTCGCCGCCAGACACAAGGCTGTCAACATCCACATTCTTGAGCTTGGTTACTTCATTTGGACTGCCAGCAGTGAAGTTGTTCATTGATGTTTCTAACATTTGCACCTTCTCTATAGCATGTGTACTTTTGGTCGTAGTTTGCGTAGAGGTAGGTTGTGGTTGCAGTTAAACTGTATGTAGCAGTTGTTCCTCTTCAGAGAGTGGCTCGTTGCTGTTATCAGTAACACCCAACTCAGGTACATCGCTATTCAGTTTTGTGGTACTTCCATTTACTGTTTGTTTTGGTATGTTGATGTTCTCCCCACCATTAGCAGGCGCTGATCTTCCCATGGATGTTTTGCCCTTGCGAACCTCGTCCCTTTAATCTGTTAGAACAATCGAATTGGTCTTCAAGAAATTTGATTTGTTATG
This sequence comes from Kingdonia uniflora, assembly GCA_014058105.1. NCBI lineage: Eukaryota > Viridiplantae > Streptophyta > Magnoliopsida > Ranunculales > Circaeasteraceae > Kingdonia > Kingdonia uniflora. The sequence goes on along the minus strand of JACGCM010000698.1, from coordinate 650,751 downwards.
GCCTTGCAGGCAGCAGTGCAAACATAACATAGGCAGCCGTTCATATATCACTGATTGTTCCAAGATGAAGGATTTTGTGAGAGCTAGCCCCACTTTCACCGAAAGTTCTTTCGTGAGATTAACCTCGACACAAACCCTTGCAGTACAAGGTCGACTCAGGCTTAGTGTTGTTGTATCCGTCATAAGGTATTTACCAATGAGGCCAGCCAGTTCCTTGACTATCGCATTGTTTTGAAAATATAGCTTAAGACCTGGGAACTGAACCCAAACCATAGCAATCGGCGAGTCTTTCTTTCGATCAAAATCAATCGTCCAGCAAGCCAACTTGAAGAAGAAACCTTTGATTTGTCTCGACTCTCTAGAGAGCGCTCTTGTGACATCTATTTCAGATGTCATTCGCACATAAATGTGCTTAAAATCAAGCACTGCGACCTTAGGAACTTCAAGGAGACCCCAATTGGACACGATGCTCTTTTTAATGACATCAAATTGGGGTTTTCCGGCCAGAAAACTCATAATGAGTGTTGTGTAGAAAACAACTGCTGCTTTAGTCTGATCTGAGGGTGAAAACGATATCACGGGCATCCCATCTTTTGATGATATCCAAGTGTCAGGTTTGAACTCCTCAAACGCGGGTTTTAACGCTTTCGAGGCAACACTAGCAAAAGAGGGTTGTGTAGTGACAGCCAAAATAGAGTCGACTTGCACAGGTGGTAACAGCAAAGGTATAGAAGAGCCAGCCGGTAGGGAGAGAGGCTGATCGGTGGTGACTGTTGGAGGGATTGCATGATTGCTCAAAGAGGAGCTCAAAGCCATCGAAAGGGATAAGCAAGGTGGAGAGATATGGTAAAAAAATGATAAAACGAAAACAAAAGAAGAATGAAACAACCATAAAGGAGGGGAATTAAATAGAAGATTTAATTTCCAAAACAAGAGAAAAGAAGAAACCCTAGCAAGGAATGGCTATGGTTAGGGTTTCAAGAAGAGAGACGACTCTCATTTCTTTTCTTATTGAGTCGGAACAAACAAAGGAAGGTGCTCCGCTAACTTTCAAGCCTGGATAATTCTTTTTTGTGAATGTTTAACCCACTCTAGTCAATATTATCCCTCGTGGTTCCTCTTACACCTGGAGAACAAATTCTAACTTTCCCTCTTCCCCAGCCGCATTAATTGTGATCTTTAATTCCCGACCTTGAAAACTCAACAACCAACCTCTCCAACTTCCTTGACGTAACCAATTCATCTGTACCTTATTCCCGAGGACACATAGTCAAGAAAACCTCCAACATCGAACATTCGACCATCATTATACTTCGATCATATCATAATCTTCGATAATATCATTATACCTCGATCATATCATAACCTTCGATCATATCATTATACTTTGATCATATCATAATCTTCGGTCATACCATTATATACTTTGATACCATTAACAATTCGATGACATGCATGTGCTAAGTGCGCCTATGAGACTATTCGTCAACATTATCAAATAGACACTGTAACACAAGGTTTCTGGAAATAATGTTTCCATTCAATTACCCGATTGACATGACAGATTACATTGCCAGTACTACCCCAAACAAAAAAAGAAAAAAAAAACCCAGAAATTACAAAGGTACAAATGTTTAACACATCAAACAGTAGCCCTATCTCCAGAAGGTCCAGCTCCACTCACTGCGCTCTGTTCCTTCATCTTCTCCTCTGCACAAACAAGACATTCGGCCAGCGTCGACAAAAAATGATAGCATTTCTCTGCAGTAGTAAAATCATAATTAAGACGATCCCAAAGATAGGCGTAAGGCTCCCCATTGATGGATTTTTAGCTTCTACCTCCACCAACTCAAGCATATCCCAGTCCAGATCGTGATGCTCAAAGAATTTTATATGAAGCTCACCAGTCTACAGCCCTACGCGACGGTCCCGGGCGAACCCCATCCACTTTTGATATCGTGTATTGGGCATGGTATCCATGAAGATTTCAAAATTTGCAAAGAAAAAAGAGAAGAATGGAAAAAAGTAAGTTACTCAATATCCTGACTCAATAACCCATACTTATAGCTTTCACTTCATTTATTATCCTATAATCACCTTTACCTCTTAATTACTCTATTTTATTACTTACCCGAAAACCAACAGTCAAACCGCTTAGATTCCAAGACCAAACAGTTTTCCTAGTGAACGCCTCTTCACCTGGCTTCGAGACCCTCGCTGAGAGGGGCTGAATGCAGTAGCCTACTCGCAGCCTTCGAACCCCGCAAGCACTCGAAGTCTACTTTGCAACCAACTCGAATATATTGAAGTTTATTCAACCCCCAAAAGAAGCCTTCCAGGGATCTCCTGAAGAAGAAGCTTCGACTCCAGACAAGCCTTGAGGATGGATTAACACATCGCAGAAGAAGCCCTTCGACCGTAGCTACACACGGCCGAAATATGATGGGATAGGCAGCCAGCTCACCAGACGAGCTAGCACAATTATTGGTACTTATAGCTATAGTGACAGGCCCAGCCACTGCGATACAGCACTTGAGTGTAGAGACACCTCCAATAGCTGTCATAGTGACAGTACAAACATGTTCGACGCCCATACCCTGTCGGGATATCCTGACTGTAATCATATAATCTGCTTCCTATGGTTCAATAAATAGGAGAGATGGGAAGCCAATGAGGGGTTAAAAAAATTATTTCCAGCCCTCCTGCAGTTTACCTTCGACCACCCTGTAAAGCCGAACTTACGAACCTTTGAATTACTCATCAGTAATAGAATACTTCTTAAAAATTCTTATTAGGGGTCATAGAGTGTCACATTCGAGCCTCTATGCAACTATTTATCTCTAGTTTATTCACACTTTAGGTCATTTACTTGTTATCCTTTGTTAAAACATCAACCAAGTGTTGTAAGAGCCAACTTCCCTTTGAAAAGATGTTAGGCCCCTACAGAGATGGCTTCGAATTTGCTCTTATACTATTGTTCATGTGACAAAAACTAAAATAAGAAATAACATAGGTGATTTATCGTGGAAAACCTCTGAATAGGTAAAAAAACCACAACCTCAATTTGAGGATTTTTGTAGTAGTAACTTTTATTGCTTGAGGCTGATTTATTAATACAAGTGATCTCTTAACTTATAAATAGTTGAATCTTGTGAATAAAAGTTTTAGATATTTTCTGAATCAAGAAAATGTAGTTTTCTTGGAAACTTCTCGTGTATTTTTCTGGTCCATGTCTCTTCTAGAACTTTTTCTTTATATAGGCCACTATGCAAATTTAAGAAATTTTTGACTGAAATTGCGACTGATTTTTTAAGTCACATAATTGGGACGGCCAAAAGTGTCAAAATAGGGTCGTTTTTCTTGCATAGATAGACATAGAGCTCAATCTCTTAATTCCACCTGCCATTTTCCCTCTCTCTAACACTAAGTTTTAGGGTTTCTCTTTATCCCGCCATCTCCCCATCTAAAAATCTTCTAATTTCCCTTTAAAATTTAAAGATCATGATTTTCTCTGATTTTATGCTCATCAACTTCCAAGATGAATAAAACCCTCTCCATAATTTGTGACCCTTCTTACTTGTTAGGTTTTTAAACTTAAGAAGCCGCCAACCCGGTGAAAAATTTGAGTATGACTCTGAACATTAATTCTATTCTGCAATCCTATTCTATTCTATAATCTGAACTTTAATCTTATTCTATAATCTGAAATTTGAGTCGTTAGGTTTTTTAATCCTATTCTATAACTCTGAAATTTGAGTTCTTTTATTTTTTAATACTATTCTCTGATATGTAATTGCAGTATAATATTTTTGAGTTTGATTCATTGGTTTTTGATTTTCTATTTTAGATTCATAGGCTTGTGAAATTGATGTAAAAGTTCTAAACTTTGTTTTTGATTTTGTTTCTTGATTCAACCTTAATTTTTTATTCATCGATATTTATTTCAAAAGTTGCTGTAAAATCTCAGGTCTAAAATTGGTATGCTTAATTTATTTATACTTGCAATTACTTAATGATTTTAATATTGGTTATTAGTGTGTTTGATTTAATGTAATTACTATATGATAATTATGATTTACTTGACTTCTCTTTCTCTTTTTCTGTATATAATTGTTGTTTCCATGATTAAAATCTCCAGACCAAATCTTATAAAAACTTAATAGAATTGCTGAAAAATAATGGATATCACAAAATAGTTATTATCCCTGCTGGTAGTATTGATAGTAACTCTATGGTTATGGTCATGTATCGAAGGGACTCGAGCGACGTTTAATATTCTTCTTGATGGGTTTGCAAACCAAGGTCAATATACTGACGTAAGAAACCTTCTTAGTCAAGTAGCCTAGAATTTCTTAGTCAAGTAGCTAGAAATTCTTCTTTGGAAACAGACCAAGATTTCCTCTGGGAAGAGGTCCTTCTTTGTAAACACAACCAGTATAGATTCCAAATTATGCGATTGATGCCAACTTCTGTAGTTCACTTCAACCCACTTAACAAATATCCAGTATGGTCACCATGAGAGCATCACGATGATATTACATAATTAGCCTGCAGTGAGAGCGCCACTGGTACATTAAAAATAAGTCATGCCTAACTATATATAGACCTTGTAGGTGAAACTCCTGCAATCTGCAAAATGATTTTAATTCAGAATAAGGAAAGTTAATCGATTACTTATATGGTTTTAGCTCGAGCGGTTACTATGAGCTCTGGTAGTGGATTGCTGATATATTATGCCCTGGAAGTTGCCACTAGTGTCATAAGAAATATTGTCAGGCCTGGTTTGTTTGAAAATTTTGTCTAATTTCAGCAAAACTTCATTTATCTATTCTCCACTTTTGGGTAGGTTATCCCGAGTTAAAGGGCAGTGGTAACTTGAATGCTACTAGGGGAATTGGTCATTTATCACTGTTTACAACTCCTATACCTTAATAGCTAATATTGCCCCTATTTGTTCATTCATCTCTCATTTATCACTAAACTATCTGTAAATATTCCAAAAAACACATCTAAGAGACATGTACGAGATTGATGATGCAAAAACAAACAAACAAAACTATTATTGTTGTTTTAATGTATTAAGTTGTCCATAATGCAATGCAAGATACGGCAACAAGGCATAATGAAGGGCATAAAATGTAGTTATGTGAGAGGTACACTGTCCATAGTTGTTGCATGTTTGGGTATGTAATAAACATCCTAAGAAAACAGCAAATGTCAGTGATGGGTGCCCAGGAAGCTAGATCATAGGAATGAATTTGTAATCAAATATGAGCTCTGACTATTGATTTTAATTAGATTTTGATTAGACTTGTAGATCCAGGGAAGACGTAAAACTATTCGAGCTTGTAAGTGATTTTAATTATACTCCTGTTTTACATTTAGCTTGATTTCCAGGCAGATCTAGAGGTTACAAGAAAACAAAGATAACAACTATCATGTTAAGGGGCTGCACCAATCTTTGTTTAAACTTAAAATGTCCTGGTCGTAAAAATTGAAAGAAGGATGAAGAATGGTACCTTCTTTGCATGATTCTTTGTTTATTCTAGCTGGTCTTAAGCTCCTTTTAACTGTCTTTTGTACTTGATATATCATTGATCAAATAAAACCTACTATATGATTCTAATGGACAGAAAATTGAGACCATTGTCATGTTAATATGATGCAGAGATGCAAGGGTTATGTGAGATAAGAAGACTGGCCATTCATGAGGGTTTGGTTTTGTTTCTTTTAGGAATCAACAGGTGATTGCAATACCCATTTACTGGTTTTAATGATATATTGTGTTTCTTGCTAGGATTGGTTTGGTGCCATATCATGATTTCCTTTTTTGTCTTTCTCATTTGATGCTTAAAGTGCAATTAATGATTTGACAGGTATGAGACTAAGTTGCTTACATCTTACTTGGATTATTTACAATCCCATCAACTATCTAAAGCTTCCATTAGTAATGACCGGCTGCAGTGTATAGTCCTTTTTCATGTTCCTAGTAGCAGTCTTCTTTGGTTTAATCGTCATTTGATTGTTGCGATGTCTTAATTATTTGAGCAGGAAAGTAGCTTGGAAGTAGACAAACAGGGTGCAACTCAGCGATAAAAGGTGTTGGTAACAACGTGGATAAGAAAAACATGGATAACAATGTGGAGATGATTGGTGGAACATCAGGTGTGCATACTTACATTGTAATTGCTAGTTGAGCTGAGCCCTGATGGTGGAAAAAATTTGTTCTCTATAGTACAAATGATATGGTCTTTCTCCACTTTTAAGTTTTATGTCCTCTTTCTCCTACTCTCTAACCCACCACCAAGACAATCATAATCTCAATCACTGCTATTTCAAGAAAATAGAAGCCATCATAGCGCCACAACCACATCAGCTACGTAAGCTACATAAGCTACGTCAGAATGTAGAAGAGAATCATAATTTCAATACTTCTAAGTTTATGATACTGTTCAGATCCTTAGAATGCTTGTGTGAAATTATGCTTTTGGTTAATTTTTTTCTTTTTTCTTTCATGTATATTCATGAATATGTACAAATAATCATTACCTTCGGATTCCTTGCATTTCTTGATCTTTTCTCTAATGATCTGGTGAGTGTTGGTGGATGCATTGAAGCTCAAATATGAATCTATCTGGTCTCCATTATGTATGTAGTTATTTATTATTTATGCTTTTGTACTTTGTTGTTGGTGTTTAGGTCACTAGGTTTCGATTGATCGAACGTGCAATTGTGTATACTTGCTGGTGCAACAAAGACAAAGAGATATTGAGTTGAGGGAGTCTTCAAATGGGGAACGACAGAGGTTAATTTTCTTTAAACATTTTAACGCTCTTAATTAAGATTAGTTTAGGTAGTTTACGAGTGTTGCATGATAATGTTGGCAAGCACGTCGTAACTATTTCTTAGTAGTAGATTGTGGAGAAAAACCATTTATGCATTAGATTCATTTCACTTGTAATGTCTAAAGTAGATAGCCATATGAGCCGAAATTATCCTTTTGAACGTTGTGAAATGTACCATTGGAGCAAGGTTTATTTCGGTATAAATGCATTAAGGGGCACTTTTCAAAGATCTATTGTTTCCTGAAGGCACCTAACGGTTAGGCATTTGCCTGACATCAATCTAAATTAGGTAGTGATTTTCATGACTGAAATTTTGGTAATCAAAGCACTAGAATATACAAAGCAATGATCATGTAATTGTGTTCATCACACTCTAAAGTATAATTTCTAAATCTACTGTGACTTATGATCGTTGTTGCTCTAAGAACTGTATTACCTTAAAATATATATGTTCACAAGAATAACTGATATCGATGTTCATGTTACAGACTTGTATCTGGCATGTCGAGGATAGAAATAAAAGTTGAGAGTCTTGATGCACAATTAACAGCGAAAGATCGGGAATTGGCCACAATCACTCTAAAGGTTTGACTTTTATACTAATTTTTTTATATAATGATTTTGCTATATGAATAATAAAATGGAAACTAAAATCTATAGATTTTGATGATCATGAAGCTAAAGTAGCAGTAGCTTTTAAGGTAAAGATTGAAAAGCTGCAACAGGAACGAGATGAATTTTAAAGAATGCCTATAAGAAATCAGGCTTGTGCTATTTTTCTTATAATATGTTACATTTTGTATACCACGTTGATCGTATGTTTCTTGGCATTCACGAGTTTAGCTTTTTGATAAATTAACAGCAAGTGTTAACTAAACGAATACATGAGATGAAGAAAAAAGTGAAGGAATACATAAAACTTTAGTTTAGGCCGATTCCACATACCTTTATAGCTTAAGTGAAAAAAATAGAGGTGTTGTACTTGTTGTGATGATAATAAAATTAAGGATCCATGATTTCATGCATTATGGGAAAAACTAAATGAAGTGTTGATGGAGAAAATGGAGTCCAAGCCAGGCATGTAGATACGTAATTTAATTTAGGTATTCATCAGTTAACTTGCATTTTTTCATACATAGTGGAAGGCATTTAAAGTTATATTTTCTAATAATTAAATGATATGTAAAAATATAAAGAAGGGCGCCTGCGTAGAACTTGGAAAGGAAAGAAAGCTGACAGTGACTTCTACAAAATGATTGTAAGAAGGACGTGTATCTTATTCATGTTTCAACATTTCGTTAGTGTGTGAAAAATTCCTTAGATTACTATTTAATGTATGTATACCTTTTAGAACATACAGGTGGATGCTTATGAGGTTAAGAAGAAAGAGCTCATGACTGAAGGGTTTAACGGGTAGTTGTTGCTAACGATTATTTTAAGTTCAATTTGGAGGAACTATATATAAAATTTTGAATGAATATGTTGCATGTACTTCATCATTTTTATAATAAAATTGAATTTATTTTCTTTCATATGGTATTTTCTTTTTATGCTATTCAGTTTTAAACAATGCAATTGTCGTAAATCAAGGACATTGAATATGACAAATTTATTTTAGTTGTTTCATAAATAGACTTTCCAGGAGAATTAGCCGCAAATATACAGCAAAATTTCCAACCAACCAAAGCCGTCGTAATAGCTATTTTGGGGTACTCTATTTAAGCAAGTTTTCGACGGTTTTGAATTGACGCAAATTATCGACGAGGAGAGACCGCCACAAATTTTATATCTTTACGGCAAGACTTTTTTATTGAAATATATAAACAACGGCTCGCTAGTGATGGGAATCGCGACGGTTAAAAACCGTCACAAAAAAGGCTTAACGACGGCTTTGGACTGTTAAAAAATATAGTCATTAGAATAGTGGGCCTTCTCCGTAGTTCTTCATCATGCTTAAACACGTTCTCCAAACAATGTGGTTTGTGGCAGTTGACTGAGTAAGTATTGAGTTCGTGAGAGATAGGTGTCTTTGACTTGTTCAGGTTTTTCTGTTTGAGCTTGACCCACGTTCTTCCTCAAATCATAGAGTAGGTGGCAATGTTGTCTGTTGAAGTCATGTGTTGAATGCGTAAGTTTCAGATGAAGGCAATGGAGGAAATTCAAACTGGAAACAACTAGATTTGGGTAAGATCGAGGGGTAGGCCCCTAATCCATAATACGAATAGAGAAGCCCTAATTAGCAAAAAAGTACAAAGAATACCAAATTGGATGGGAGAAATCCCTTTAAAACTTCAATTGCTTCAACAAAATTAATTATAATAGAATTACTCTCAAGCCCTAAGCTTCTCTCTCTGAACTTTTATAGAACCAACATAAGATAAAAAAATAACCTAAGTCTCCTTTATATAAGGGAACCAAAATTACCCGTAGAACGGATCTCGAGGCAAACCCATCATTTCAAAATAAAATCTAAAGAAAGCCTACGCCAAGCCCATTCCAACGACATCCATGCCCGATCGAGCAACTTTTCGATAATTGGACGTCCACTCTAAAAACACGACAACTCGTTCGAATGGTATCAAAGCTCGTTCGAACGACTTTGACGAACAAAGTCCAAAACCATGAAAATAGAGTTCTCGGTCCAATGGCATCCAAGCCAATTGGAATGACTTTATGATAATTGGTCATTAGCCTTAGAAACAAGACCACTCATTCGAACGGCATCCAAGCTCATTCAAACGACTTCGACAATATTAGTCTTCGACAATTCCATTCTTCACATTCAAGTTCACATTAAAACATCCCTAGATTCTCCTGCACCATGGCCCTCCCCATTAGAAGACTTAAGTTCCTGCTTAAGCTAGAACTGGAGATGTGAGAATGCGGCGCTGCCTATTTTCCTGCTGTACCACTTCGACCTGCTAGGTAGCTGACCCTCCTTCCCAACTCAGAACGATTCAATACCACCCCGTCTTATAGTATGAACTTTCCTCTCTGGAATACCATCCTTCTGTAATGGATCTTCTCTTTCCATCAATAAATAATCAGCTGACGGTAGACGAGTGTTGATTGTAGAGTCTTCATCTAAAAGAGACGGCTCAAACTGCTTCAAATGCTCGGTATTAGTCACCGAATACATTTTCATGAAAGTATCATAAATGGACCATAACGGATAGGTTTTTGAGCTTATTACCTTCCCCGATAAGCCGTTCCTTACCCAAATGCAACCAAACAAGGTCACCCTCTTGAATAGTATACCCAACCCGATGCTTATCGTGGCAAGCCTTATACTTTGCTTGAGTCTTATTTAATTATGCTTTAATCGCCACATAAATCTTGCATATCTTCTCAATGAAATGCTAAGCTTTAAGTTGTTCATTTTCCTCCTTCCCTAAAACTGCCTTGTCCCCAAGACTAAAAGCCAAATCAAAAATGCTTTGGGGTAATTACCCTAAACAAATTTCTAATGGAGACTTCAAAGTGGAATTAGAAATCCCCCGGTTAAACACAAACTGCAGATACGGTGAATTCTCATCCCAAGTTTCAGGATGCTGAGAATGGAATCCCTGTAGTAAATGTGCCAAAGTACGATTAACTACCTCCATTTTCCTGTCCGTCTGCAGATGTAAAGCGGTACTTCTCTTCAACATAGTGTCCATCATCCCCCATAATGATCTCCAGATATGCCCCAAAAAGTGGCTATCCCTATCGAAAGTAATAGAAGTAGGGATCCCAAAATTCTTCCAGACATCTCTAAAAAATAATCGCGCTGCTCCTTCCCCGGTGGCCGTCTTCTGGCATGGAATAAGAACAATCATCTTGATAAATCGATCCACCACCATAAATATATTGTCATTCTTACACTTGGTCATGGGCCAACCACCCATTAAATTCATCGAAAAGCTCTCCCAAGGTTGATTAGGCACTGACAATGGTAAGTATAGTCCTATCTACCGATTGGAAGGCTTCGATGTAATACATAGCATGCAACCACAAACCACATGAGAAACATCCACCTGCACCTTTTCCCAATAGACTTAACACCGCAAATTCAAAAGTGTCTTCTCAACCATGAAATGGCCTACCTCCATGGAATAATGTGCCTCTTGAATCCAATGAAAATGGTCTCTACCCTCTGGAATACATAGTAGACTGCCCCTATAAATCAAACCATTCATCAAAATATACTCGAATATCTTGCCTTGAGACAACTTCACGTGAATCACACTGAACTCATTGTCGTCGTCATACCCCAAAATGTACTCTGAAGGAATAATAGGTTGTATCTCCATAGCTACCAACAAAGCGGAAATAGTTGGTAATGGGGTCGAAATAACATATTAGCCATTAAATTATCCACTCCTTTCTTATACTTGATCAATAAGGTAAATTGCTAAAGGTGCTATACCTGCTTCATATGGTGAGCTTGTTGTAGCTCAGACTGTGTAGATAAGAACTGTAATGGTTTGTGATTGGAATATACCCCAACCTTCTTTCCCTAATAAGTAACTCTGCCAATGTTTTACTAATTGATATAACGTATAAAACTCCTTATCGTAGGTAGGATAGTTGCGCACTTCTCCTATAAACATCTCAGAGTGGTAAACAACCGGCTTCCCATCATGTAAAAGGATTGCCCCCAATCTATAGTTTAACTCATATTTCTTGTCCTCATCCTGTAAAATAGACTAGCTCCCGCATCGCAAACTCGTACTTTATCCCATTTAGAAAAAGTTGTTGTGATCGCAAAATGCCCAACACTTTGCGTAAATGCCCAAGGTGTTCCTCCTATGTACGACTATATATTAAGATATCACCCAAATACATAATCACAAAATCATAAAAAAAAACATGAAGTACCACATTCATTAAACGCATAAACATCGCCGGAGCATTGCATAACCCAAAGTACATCACCAACGACTCAAATAGGCCCTATTTAGTCTTGAACACTGTCTTCCAAATATCTTCTTCTCGGATTCTAACTTGATAGTAACCCGACTTAAGATCTAACTTGGGCGAAAACTAAGCCATCAGTAACTCATCCAAAAGCTCATTAATCCGTGGAAGCGGATAACGATTCTTCAAAGTAATCTTGTTCTGCGGCAGATAATCCACGCACATCCTCCAAGATCCATCCTTATTCGGCACCAATAGCACCGGTGAACCATATGGTGAGCAACTTTGATTAATAACTCCTTGCTCTTAGAGCTCCAATACCTATTTCGTGATCTCATCAGACTCAGTGATAGAAGTCTGATATAACCAAATATTGGGTAGTGGCTCACGATTCACCAATGTGATATCATGTCCCACATCCCTCTTAAGCGGCATCCCTTCTATGCCCAAAAACATGTCTTCATATTCTTCTTGCAACTTCCCCATATTGGTTTGTTGCTTAGGAGACATTGCCAAAGTAGAAAAGACCTTAGCTGACGGACCCTTTTGAACCTGTCATACCAACAATAATGCAAGTTTGCCGCTCGAATAAACCAACCTCTTCACCTGAGTTGCCGTTACTAAATTAGTGGTAGTACTATGTTCCTTGCACGTAATGATATAAAACTCTGTCATCTCCTTCACAAGACTATACTTGCGAGCTTTACTGTAAAAGATTGCATCTCGGTCCCAAAGATAAGGGCTACCCAAGATTACTTGACACATGTCGAGCGGAACAACCTTACATGTCACCTCATCAATAAACTTATCAGTAATTGCAAACTTGAACGTATACTGCTTAGTGATCTTTAAATCTGCGTCTTTCTGAATCCAACCCAAACCATACGACTTAAGATAAGCCACAATAGTCAAACCCATCTTCTTCACCACCACCTTAAAAATTAAATTCTTATGACTACCTGAATCAATGATAGCCTCGACTAAGCTCTGCTTCACTTAAATGTTGACATAAAAAGTTATTCCCGACTCGCCTCATCAATAGCTATAGGTTGCTTGAACATTTGAGTAAGCTTAAGATTTGGCTTATCTAAATTTGGAAGATCCAGAATCGCTGCGGCTAGTGCACGTTTATCTTTCTTGCCTCTCTCCTCCTTCTGCCGAAGCCCTGGGTAAAGTTTCTAACATTTATCTTAAATGTACCCGTTAGCCTTTGAATGACTACAGGTATTCCCCTTGGATAAAAAACTCTCTCCTTTAGCCTCCCCTTTCTGATCATAGTTCCAATTAGACTTGTAACCCGACTTGATCTTATCGTCTTTCCTTTTAATCTTCAAGTACTTGCCTTCAATGGAAATTACTTTAACGGTAGCATCTTCTATATTTTCCACATTAAAGAGCTTTAATTCTCATCTAATGGACTGCGACAAACCTCCCGTATATTTCATGAATACCTCATACTCATCCATATCAATATCCAAAGCCAACGCTTGGTTATGAAACTCTGTAGTAAATTATTGTATGGAATTTCCAAACCTTTGGCGCAAATTATGCCATTTGTGCCATCGCTCCTAGTCATACCCAATTGGATAGAATTGCTTCCTCATAAAAATCTTAAATTCTTTCAAACTCAAGCTTCCTACTTCGTGGCATTTTCGATTGGATTTATACCACGTTAGTGAATGACTTGCAAATTTCAAAGTAGTAAAATAAAATTTAAGAGCGTTAGAATATTCATAAAAGAAAAAAATAAGTCTCTAACCTCTCTAACAAATTATCCAAGTTCTCAACATCGACTGAATCGTCGAATACCAGAATTTGAATCATAAAGTCAATATGAAGATTACGCGTAAAATTCATTGACTAACCAATACCCTAGCACTTCTTGATGGATTTGACATCACTAGAATAATTATCTATCTCTGTATTATCCTCTTCACCATCCACTTCCATAACCCTTTTCTTCTTCGAGTGCCCTCGCCATTTCACCAAAGCGGAAGCCTTCCCGAGGTTCATGAGATGTAATTGTTCAACCAACTCCCCTACAGTAGAAGTTAGCTCGGAAACTGTATTTTCTAAAGTAATTAATCGATCGTTAGAATCGTCCATCTCCAAATTCTCCTTCTTCTTCGAATTAGGCTTTTGATGAATCTTCAATGGACTTACTAGCTTCTCCTTCATTTGCTTGAGACGGTCACGTGTAGAGACCATAAACCATAATCACCCCCAAGAAATGTAACTGGAAATCTGATACTACTTAATTCATAATACGAATATAGAAACCCTAATAAGCAGAATAGTTTGAAGAACACCAAATTGGTTGGGAGAAATCCATTTAAGAGCTTCAATTGCTTAAACGAAGTTAATTACACTGGAATTACTCTCAAGCCTTAAACTTCACTCTTAAAACTTTTATTGAACCATCATAAGATAAAAAATATAACCAAATTCTCCTTTATTTAAGGAAATCTAAAATGCCAGTAGAACGGATCTCGAGACAAGCCCAACGTCTCATAATAACATCTAAAGCAAACCTGCGCCAAGCTTGTTCGAATGGCATCAAAGCCTATTAAAGCGATTTTACAATAATTGGTCTTCATCCTTAAAAACATAACAACTCGTTCGAATGACTTTGACGAACAATGTCCAAAACGTAGAAAATAGAGTTCTCATTTGAACAGTATCCAAGTCCGTTCGAACGAATTTATAAAAATTGGTCTTCAGCCCTGGAAACATGACCACTCGTTCGAGTGGCATCCAAGTTCATTCAAACAACTTCGACAATATCAGTCTTCGACAATTCCATTCATCATATTCGAGCTTACATAAAAACATCCCTAGATCCTCCTGGATCAGTACTTGCAATCGCCCCCTCACAACTGAAGTCACGAGTGGCTTCAGTTGGGAAAGAATATATATGGATATATGGGTATCCGGGTTTGAATTTATGAATATGAAGGAAGAAATGATGCGTATTTGACTGTATGGAAAAAAATTATGTTTTAGGGTGACATTACTGAATTAAATGATGATAGGAATACTGATGTACGCGTCGGTTAGGGCTTGTAGAGTTTCATCTTTATTTAATGATGATGCCTGGGAAAATATACCTCTTCATTTAATGTAGGGTTATATAAATAGTACTTGTATCGTGGTTTGTGGAAAAGTACGCTTGTTTGTTGCCAAATTCTCAGAAAGTTTTGACGATGGTGAAGACCTAGAGAATGGTTCTTCAAGGGAAAATTGCGATTGAGATCCAGAAGCTGAAGTTCAAATATTTTGAGGACTAGTCCTTGGAGATGACTACTCCCATTCCCGTTCCTCCGGCGTATTAAGGTATGTCAGAAAATTAGGCGGCTAAAACTGAGGAAGATTTTTAATATATGTAGAGATTTTACTCCGCTGTCTTGACAGACGAGCAACGTTGGGTTTGTCTTCATATCCTTATGGATGAAAAGGTTGGGGAAATAGATACGAGGACCGGTGTAACTGCGACGCAGTTGCGCCGATGTGATACGCAGGACTTGATTCTAAGGCTGGGCCATCTTCATCTCTACCAACTCTTTGGAGGTGGTGGTTATAGAAGAGGCGACGATATTAGTTGAGGAGGAAGATGGAAAATGGTAATCTGCTTTTGTACTTCCATCGTTTCTTTGCGCTGAGAAGACTTTATATTTGTAGAGTGGGATCAAGCCCTGAGTATTTTTCTTTAATACCTAGACTTCATCCAAATATAGTTTTTGGTCTGAGTAAGATGGTATATAGGATGAAGGACCAATGGTGACTTCTAATGCCAGCTTTTAACCTGAGGATTCTTGGAGTGTGTAGGGGACTAACTTAATAAGGAGGGGAAGTTAACTCTTACAGCATGGGGTTAAATCTCAAAGTAAAGGAAGACAAGTACATTATCTAGAATTACAAAGATCAATAGACAATATACTTATGTGGAGGCCTGAAATGTGATTCATTACGAGCTCTGATGATGATTTCTAAGAGTGTTTATATTTTTATCGAGTAGTCGAAGATTTGAGTACTGGGTTTTTACAGGGTTATTGAAGGTAAACTATAAAGGGAATGGGAAGAATTTTGGTAACCTCTCCTTGGTTCCCCATCTCTCCTATTTATATAACATATGAAGCTGAGTAGCAAAGGTTTGGTCAGATTCAAGGGTACCATCTGGATATTCCGGCGGAGGTATGGGCGCCGAAAATGTTGGTACTATCACTGTAATAGTTGTTGGGTCAGTCTTTGTACTTTAACACTGTGGTACTGGTTGGGCTAGTCACTGCAGCTGCAAAGACTAACCACTGTACTATCTTATCTTGTAAGCTGGCTGCCTGTCATGTCATACTTCGACCATGTACGGATATGGTCAAAGTGTTTCTGATGTCATCTGGAGTCCATCCACGTGGCTTCATCTTCAGATGATCTTTGGGCGGATTGTTTTTTGATTTGACTGGACTTCGAGATGCTTGAGTAGGCTTCGAAGTAGCCTTCGAGTATTTGTTTGGGGTTGAAGGCTGCGAGTAGGCTACTACATTCGCCTCCTCTCAGCGAAGGTCTCGAAAGCAGGAGTAGAGGCGTTTGCTGAGAAAACTTTTTGACCAAGGAAGTTAAGCGGTTTGACTGCTGGTTTTCTGGTAGGTAATAATAGAGGGTAATAAAGAAATGTTTGTAGCTATAGGGCAATAAATAAAATGAGGCTATAAGTATGAGTTATCAGGGTAGGGATGTTGCATGATATTTTTCTATTCCCTTCTCTTTCTTCAATAATTTTTTGAAAAATTCTATGGGTAGCACGCCCAATACGCGCTATCAGAAAAGGATGAGATTCGCCTGGGATTGTCGCGTAGGGTAGAAGACTGCTGAATTGCATATAAAGTTCTTTGGGCATCATGATCTTGACTAGGACATGCCCGATTTGGTGGAGGTAGAGGCTGGAGAGCTCATTAACGGGGAGCCTTTATGCCTATCTTTGAAAGCAACTGAAGTGCAACTTTACAGCTTTGGAGAAACGGTACCTCTTTTTGTCGGCTTTAGCTGAGTGCCTCGCTTGTGCAGAAGAGGAGATGGAGGAACAAAACTTAGTGAGTAGAACTGGACCTTCTGGGAATAGGGCTGCTGTTTGATTAAGTGGTGAAGGTGATCATGATAGTGCAGGTTTTTTATTGTAGGGTTGTATTTGAAGGTTAATATTTTGGCTGGAATCTGAAGGTATTTTGTTATGTAAATTTGATGGTTTGGTAGTTGTAATTTGGATAATGGAATGAGAATAATATTTTGCTGCACATTTGAAAGATTATAACTGGTAGGCATTAGAAACGAGTGTACTTGGAGGCGTGAAAGTAAATTTATCTCATTGAATGTTAACGGGTAGTACTGAGTAATGCTGGAAATGATGACCTCGAATTGAAGTGATGTGGTCGAAGGTAATTGACTGTGTGTTAGTTGAGACTTGGCAAAAAAGATTGGTGTCGAAGTGTGAAAATGGTCGATGGTTCGATGCTGGAGATTTTTTTGGCTGCAAGACCTCGTTAATGGTGTTTCCATGCGCATGCAGATGAAACTGTAATGTATGGGAAGTTGTAGAGGTTGAACTGTTGTGATTTTGAGGGAAACTGAAGACAACAATTAATTCGGCTTGGGAAGACGGAAAGGTGAAATCTTTCTTTATGTACAAAAGAGGCTGTTGTGAAGGGAATTTCTCATCTGTCTTCATCTTTCTTCATATTTCTACTTACTTGTTCGGATCAGAATGGCTTCTTCTTCTACTAAAAATGGCATTGCATTTCCAGTACCCTCACAAAAGATCCAGGCAGCAGTAAGGGTCAGGCGAGTACGGGAGGCAACGTTGTGGTTACAACGAAGATTTTGTATCGAACAAGACATTGATGCAGAGATGCCGGATCATTTTGAGTCGGAACCTGGGGTACTTATTGCTGACATGCCCATCGCATATTGGCGGGGAATATTACAGATATTGGGACCATTACCCGATCACCGGTTGTCCCAGCTTGAGTCGTTTATAGAGGAAATGGTAGACTAAGAAGGCACTGGTACCGCGGCTGTGGTCGAGGAGGAGCATCCAGCTGATAATTAGGGTCCACTGTCTATTCTGGTAAATATTTTAGATATTGTGGTATGTAGGGTACTTGTATGAACTGTTGAAATTGTACTGTGTTGTTTCAAAATTTAATGAAATTAGGTGTTGGTAGTATAATCTGTCAAATTATGCTTTAGTACTGTGTCCAATAGAATTGTGAATGTTCGAAGTAAAATTTTGATCTTTCGAAGTAACACGCTTGAACTATTAAAGCGAAAAAGGTGTTAATCTGTCGAAGTAGAAGTTAGATCTGTCAAAGGATAATTGTGGTATATAAGTGGAATTCTGAACTGTTGAAGTAAAAAACTATAATCTATCAAAGTGGGCAATGTTATTGTCTAGGTAGAAGTATAATTAGTCGAGGTAAAAAATTGTGACCTGCCGAAGTAATAAAGTAATAAAATTTTGAACTAGCGAATATACTGGAGATCGAATGTTCAATGTACTAGAGAATCAAATTTAAGGTTATCTGTTGCTGAATTTTCGAGAAGCAGTATAGTCAATAACTCGTATGTGACAAGTTTGTCGATGGTTTTGATGGATTTAACTGGTCGTACCGATAGCCCGAACAGCTGGTCTGTCAGGACGGTACGTACATCTAGGGCAGTGTACCGCACGGGTAATCATGATTTTTGTCCTCATTTCGTGGAAAAGTTGTTAATTGATGTTGGGATTTAACTGGTTAACTTCGAGTGTGGGTGAAAAGGTTCGAGAGGCATTAATTTTATGGGTAATTCGAAGTGAGAGTGCAGTTCGCACGTGAGGGATATGAGGGGTAAATTGGTCAAAGTACATTGCTTCCAAAAAGCTAGGGTAGTAGGGGCATGGTAATGATAGTGGTTAGAAAATTGTGGCCGTATTGATTTTCTGATAAGGTATATAAATGCGAAAGATGTAACCATTGTACTATTTATTTAGGAAAACCAGAGAGAGTGAGAGGAAGAGAACATATGCCATTAGTGCTCGTGCTTGAGAGAAGTTGTTGCATTGGTCTTGCTATTTCAAGTATACTTCTTCTATCATAGGTATGTTACTTGATCTCTATCTATTCTTGTTTTTGCCCTTCTTGCTACATCTGTTAGTGGAATCTTCTAGGTTTGGAGTTTAGAGGTTATCTCCGAGGGTAGTGGAATTCATGAGTCCAGGTTCTGACCCATTTGAGTTTTTTAAGGGTTTTGAAGGATGGACTGGGTTTGGGATCAAGGTTTTGATTGTGTTTGAATATGTTGGAGGGGGTAGATTGGATATGGGTTATTGACACGTAATTATCGAATGTATCGATCTGATTGTGTACCTCGTCTTCTGTAGGATAAGATGTGAACCCGTCGAGCTTTGAGGCAGAGGCTGATAGACAAGAAAATCGAAGCATTCGAAGCTAGTATTTCTTATTATGCTCCAATGGCTGAAGGCAGCGACTTAGAAGTGTTAGATGTCGTAGTTGATGTCCCTTTGACCATGGTGCTACCAGCTGCTGGGGTTCCGATGACTAGACGTCGTAAGACGGTAGTTTCTGAGAATAATGATGAGGAGATGATTGGGGGGAGGGAGAGAGGTGAGGGCAATACTGGGCCTTCTGGTGTTGAGAAGGGAGAAGAGGGGCAGAGTGATCAAAGTAGGGATTCGACTGAGTTGGATAAAGCTGAAGGTTCAATCTGGGTTAGGAATAAAATAAGATTGGATCGATTTACTGACAAACTAGAGCTATCGAAGGTAGGGGTGCTGATGAGTGTTGTGGGAGCAGGGTTAACTTTTAAATCGAACCCTAGATAAGGGATAATGGCTTATAGAGGCCAGATTTGATTGCGAATGGAACTTCCTCTTTGAGGCCGGGTGAAAGAGGTGTTAAATTTTTGGGAGGTTGCCCTAGTTAAAATAAATGGAAATTTTTACGAGATGATGAGGGTAATTGAGGGCATGAATGCAAAATTTAGTAGTGCGTGGTGGGGTTTAATTAAGTGGTTTGATGTTGTGCCTTTCAACTCGAAGATGACGAGCCAAAATACAGGTACATACCATATCCAGTGTCACCCGGAGAAGCCCTGGTTTTTTAATCTGTGTTCAACGAGTCGAGGGTGGAATAAGGACTTAGTTATGGTACGAGGTAACTACGATAATGTTGAAGGGGAAGACCTTTATAAGTTGCATCATAGAGTATATGATCAGAGTAAGTTTAAAGTCGAAGAACTTTTTTTATGCATTTCTCGAATAAGCGGTAATCATATTTGGTTTATTCTGCAGGTCCTAAGAATATGTCTTGGAACAACCAGAGGAACTATATTGACGCCTTGCTCGAAGCTAGTAAGGATTGGGTGAACTCTATTTTCAGAAGTCTTGGTATCAAGAAGAAGAGAAGAAAGATGACGGACTCCCTGCTTTGAACGTACCCGTTACGCCGAAGCCATCAAAGAGGAGGTGAGGCAAAGGTGGCTCGAAAGTATCCAAAGAAATGGGAAAGGATGATTTGACGAGGATAGTTCAGTTTGTGATGAAGGCAAAAAGGGCCTCGAGGCAAGCAGCGCCGGTATCTGAAGGGGCTAGTGATACTTCGAGACTGAGGCCATGGCAGGTACCAACGCAAGCTGAGAAAGGGAAAGGCAAGGTCGCTCTAGAGGCTTTGAAGGTATAACAGTTTAAGGATGTTCAGTGCAAAAGGCGCAGGGCACTGGGGGATGAAGATGCAGTGGATGAGGATGAAGAGATGACGGAGGCTGAGCGATGAGATCATGTACTAGCCAGGTATGCTTCGATGGCTGAGCTCAATGAAGATGACACAAATGAGGCTTCAAAGGAAATGAAGAGGTGTATGTATGAGGTAACTGTCTATTAATTTCTTCTTTGAGATTCTGAGATTTCTTTTAAGTTATTCATGCCTCGAGGGGTACTGATGGCTCGATTATTCTAGTAGACGGATGCTTGGGCACAGTCTTACAACAGGGCGATGAGATCAGTAAAGAGAAAGTTGTAACAAGCGGTAAAAACACTGGATCATGCTTAAGAGACTGAGGCGTCGTTGTTATCCGAGGTCAAAGTGTTGAAGCGAGATCTGGCGGCGATCACTGATCCCTTCGATAAGAGGTTCGAGGCTCAGTGCTCTAACCTAGAGCGGGTGTGTATGGCGAAGCTTATTGCGAAGGCTAAGGAAAAGGCAGAACTGAATCTGCGCTATCAGGCGATGTTTGATGGTGAATGTAAAGTTGTTGTTAGGCTAAAGGTGTTTATAGAGGGTAAGGGGTATGACCCCAATACTTTGGAACCCGCCCTGTTACCCCAGAACTAGTTGCCGGGGGCGATTTGTAGGCGATAGAAGGAGAGGTAGATATTGTTTATAGAGACGATGGTATTACTGGAGGTGGCGTGGAGGCTCCTGTGTTTAAAGTGACCAGCGGTGGAACTGTTAATAATGTGGTTGCCGATGGTGCGGGGTTGAAGCCTTCGACTGAAAGTGCTATGGGTGTTTGCTGGTGAGCCTGCTTGGGAAGAGGATACAGCCGCACCGATATGAGGTATTTATATTGGATATCCATTCCTGCTTATTTTTATTTATTGGTTGCGGAGTTGTAATATTTGAACTATGTTATTGCTTTGAGTTGTTGTGGAAAAACTGACTGGTATTGTACTGATTCTGCTCTGTTGTCGAATGTTGAGACTGCTTTGTATGAACTTGATTTTTATTATATTTTTTTATAATACTTGCATTGTACTAGATTGCTAAGATATTGAGGCTGAGTTTGTTAGCTCAATCTTGTACTGAATTCTGGATGCATGACTTGAGTTGAGTTGTGTTGAAACTGCTTTCCTGATGTATGATGTTTTGAATCATCTTTCCTTTGGTAGGGCTGTAAATATTCTGCTATAATAGTATCTGCATGTGTTGTTTCTGTCGGATGACTGGAAAGTGATCAGACTCGGGAGAGCTTCGTGGTGATTGTAATACTTATTTTGAAATCGAGGAATCTGCTGGACATCGAAGGCCTAAGACATAGCGATGTAAGACATGTTCACCCCTAACGCATTCTCGAGGGTCCGGTCGGTCGACCATTCGTGCCCCTCGAGTCTGCCCGAATGTTGGGAGCTTGAAAATTTTCATGGTCGCCCCCGGGTATCAGTCGGGCCGAGGTTGACGTAATACCTGGAGGAAACCCATAAATTAACTGGATTTCAAAGGCCTAAACAATAGCAGAGCAAGACGTGTTCACCCCCAACGCATTCTCGAGGGTCCAGTCTTTTGACCATTCGTGCCCCTCGAGTTTGCACGAATGTTGAAAACTTGAAAATTTTAGGGTCTTAGTCGAGGCAAAGGTTGACATGGCACTCTGAGTAAACCAGAAAATCGACTGGACTTTGATAGTTTTGAACCTGATCGAAGCATATTTGTTCGCCCCCAATACATCCCCGAGGGTCCGGCTTGTCGACCATCTTTGCCCCTCGAGTTTGTTCAAAATTTAAAGCATGAAAATTTTAAGGTCACCCCTAAGTATCAGTTGGGTCGAAGGGTTGACTTGATACTTAGAAGAAACTAAGAAATGGACTGGACTTTGAGGGCCTTTGCCATAACGAAGCATAACTGTTCACCCCTAATGCATTCTCGAAGGTCCGGTCTTTCGATCATCTTTGCCCCTTGAGTTTGTTCGAATTTGGAGGTTTGAAAAATCACAAGGCCGCTCCTAAGTATCAGTCGGGCCGATGGGTTGACATGATACCTAAGTTAAACAAAAAAGAGAGACGAACTAAAGGTATAAAGATTGTTTAATGATTATTTTATGTTATATCAGTTTTACAAGGGTGAGGCCGTGGCCTGCTATAGGAGACCAGCTGAATTGTGTTCCATGGATTTGGTAGAGGCTCTTCGTCTTCTGTCATCAGATAGTATGAACCCTTATCAATTTTTTCATACACGACATAAGGTCCTTCCCAGAATTTAGCAAGCTTGCCGGCATTTCGAGGCCACGAGGATTGGTTGACACGTCAAAGCACCAGATCTCTGATATTAAACTTCATGATCGAACTCCCTTGTTGCTGGACTTCAGAAGTAATGAGTGATAGTAGATTTTTCGAGAAAACGGTTTTGAATAAGTTAGAAATCTGTGAAGACTACAAGTTTGGGAATACCGAGATCGAGAGCGAGGTCAAGGACGTAGATCAAGGCTTTGTACTCAGCTTCGTTATTTGAACATTCGAAGGTAAGCTTGACGGCTTTCTCTATTCAATCATTAGTGGGTGTGACCAGGACAATACAAATTTGTGAGCCATTAGGTCCAGCGGATCCATCTGTGAAAAAACGCTAGCAAGTGTTAGGGTTCCAGGGATCTATTGCTTCGGGTTGGTCTTCTGTTAAGTCATCTTTGTGATCATCCCAATCGATATCTTCGACCGGGAAATTAGCAAGGAAGTCAGTTATTACTTGGCCTTTCAGGGATATTTGCCTCTCAAATGTAATATCATGTGTGCCAAAGTAGACAGACCACTATTGTATGCATCTGGATTTCTCTTTCTTACTGAGTACTTCTCGAAGGGGGTAGCTTGAAAATATGGATTGAGTTTGCTGGCTAAATAGACAAGGCTGAGGAGTAAACGCTCCAGCTTCGAATATCGAGTTTATGCGGGTATTAGAGTTTTATTGATAAAATATACAAGTTTCTCGATGTTTGGGTCGAGTCGAAGAAATACTAAACTGATAGTGGTGTCTGCAACAGTGAGGATTGCTTCGCCTTCGATAGGGGTACTAATAATGGGTGGTCTGCCAAGATATGTTTTGAGTTCGAGGAAGGCATGTTCACATATGGGTGCCTAGTTGATCTTGGGGCTGTTTTTCTATTTTGCTTTGTGGACTCGTTGGTCGTGTAAGAGGAAAAAGAGCCAAGCACATCTGTCTGAGGATTTGGAAATGAAATTGTTGAGGATTGCTATCTTACCAGCTACTTTTTGGACTTCTTTTTTCGTTTGGGGTAAAAGCATATCGATGAAGGCTCGAATATGGGTGGGGTCAATCTCGTTACTTCGTTTACTGATAAGGTTACCTAAAAAATTTCTAGACGAAACACCAAATAGGTATTTGTCTGGGTTGAGTTTCATGTTCTATGTTCGAAGTATCAAAAAGACTTCAGTTCGGTCCTGGATGTTGGTCTGTTTCTGGTGGCTCTTGCATAACATGTTGTCGATATCAAAGGTGCTGGTAAGTGGCTCAGGTATTTTTAAGGCTGAATGGCATGACGTTAAAACAGAAAAGGCATTATTCTGTAATAAAGGAAATTTTAAGTTGGTCTTCGAGGAGGAGGGGTACCTAATTGCAACCCGAAGCCGCGTCTATCATTGATAGACGCTCATGTCCAGCAGTTGTATCGAGGAGTGCTGAGATGATCGGGAGGGGAAAATTGTCCTTTGGTGTGTACATGTTGAGGTTTTTGAAGTTAACGTAGATTTTGATCTTGCCGTTCTTCTTGGAAACTGCCATAATATTTGATATCCAGTCAGTGTACTTTACTTCTTTGATAAAACTAGTGGCTATGAGCTTGTCTACTTCAATGTTTACTGCTTCTCGAAGTTGTGGTGCGAGATTACGATTCATCTGTTTTACTGCTGAAGAATAGGGAATGAGGTCGAGGCAATAACACGGTAGACTGTTATCGACACCAGGCATCTCCTGAAACATCCATGCAAAGACATCTTTATTTGCTAGAAGCAAATCTATAAGCTCGAGGTGTTCTACTTTGTCTAGAGAAGTTCCGATGAATGTACCTCGACCAAGACCATCGAGTTTGATATAAACAGTGGGTTCGATTGGTGAGGTTGCATCTGTCAAAGTTTTAGGGATAGAAAGAGACATTGATTGCTACGGGCGGCTGACGAGTTTCCAGGTTTGATCGATCTCTGGGTGCTCGCATGAACGGGCGAGGCATTGTGAGTCTTTTAAGTTCCAAGTACCTTCGGGGGTGGTAAAACAAAGGGTGTGATGGTAGGTCAATGGTATGGCACGCATGGTGTTGAGCCAGTCGCACCTGTGGATACGGAGGTATTCAAACTTCTTGTCGATGATAAGAAAGCTAGTTTGAAGTGGAACAGGGCCTGTGGTGACCGGTAGGCTGATTCGGCCAACAACGACATCTGTGTCCTCATTGAAACCTTCCAATTTGACATTGGCAGCAGTAATGAGTTATGCCTTCTTTATTGTTTGAGCAGTCTGAAGTAAAAGTACATCGGCTGCACTCCCTGTATCGATTAGCATGGTGTGGAGGACTAGGTTTTCGACCTTAATCATGATGACTAAAGGGTCTGAGTCAAAAAATTAAACATGGGAAGTATCGCAGTCGATGAAAGAGATGTTTTTGGGTTGAGGGGAGAGGCTTAATCCTGGCAGGAGGGCAGTTAACTTCTCCTGATAATTGAGCTTATGACATTCTTCGACACGCTTACGCTTGCTCATGGAACGCCCGCTGTCTATATTGTCGACCTCAGTGAAATTTATTCGGTAGATATGTACCTCGCCCGGGTCAACAATAGGGGTAGGTTGAGACTTGAGGTATGACCCATCATGGTAGTTAGAAAGGTTGGCAACATGCTGATGTAGATGACCTACTATGGGGATGATCTCGAGGGAGTGCTGGAGGGCAAAACATTTTTTGGAATGGTGACAGTTACATTTGTGATTGGCACAATATTGTTTTCCTCGTCTGACTTTGATAGGGAAAGGGATATGCCAGATGGGGTCTTCTAGTATATTTGGTAGAAGGGTGCGGAGAGGGGCAATAAGTGTGTGCAAAACACGCTTCAGTCGCTTCTTGCAGGCTTCAGAATTGATATCGCCGTTGGGGCGTTTGCGGCTCTTAGTCTCCAGTGAGACAAGAACGATCAGGAGTGTTGGAGTAGAAGGTGGGTTTTGTCGAGGTTTATTGGAGTTTGTGGTTGAAGTTTGGCTCTGTTTACGTGATACGTGGAGGCGCTCAAGGTTGATAAAGCCATTGAACTTTGAGAGCATCTTCTCGAGGGTTTGTTGTTTATGGAGAATCAGGTATTCATTCTCACGGCTGTGATCTGGTAGGGCATTTAAGTACTCGAGCACAGCATTCGCGTAGTCAAGGTTATCGACATTCCGTGATTCATCGAGAAACATTTTGGTGAAGGCTTCGAGTGTCTCATTACTGGAATTTATAAAGTTAAACAGGGCATCGACTCTGACTTTTGTATTTATTGAAGAAAAACTGGGTGATGAAAAGCTATAATAGTTGCTCAATGCTTCGTATCGATCCATTTGGAAGATTATGATACCATCGAAGGGGGCTGTAAGTAAGGCTGGTTGGAAAAAGGGAACATAACAGGTAGTCGGCTATGGAATAGAGGCTCTGGGCATTTTGGAAATCAAGAATGTGCGATTGAGGGTCTGCGTTGCACTATTTGCTGAGTTTGGGAGCATAGAAATTGGGGGGTATCTCGATAGTGAGATGTTTGGGGGAAATGGGCTCGTTAAGGTGACCCTGAGTATTGGAAGTGGGGCTCGCGCTGACGCGATAACAGGTTAGATTTTATAGCCGAAGTCCCGCTGTGCAGCATATGCAGGATGAGGGGTAGATCGAGCGATTAGAGGATGGTGAGGTCGAGTGGGTGGAACGTGTTTGGCACTACACTCCCCGAGACGTTCTCATGCATTACGGCGCTTTGGGTGTCGGGATGATCGGAGGGTGGAGTCAGAGGATTTTTTTGTGGGGTGAATGCCGAGATGGATGGAGCCAGTAAGGGGAATAGTGTGGGGAACACCTTCTGCACCGATATGGACTAAGGGAATCTGGAGATTTGGTAGGTGTCCTAGATGGGTGCGGGCAGACACGCGCGATGGGTCTGGTGCCTCTAAAGGTCGATAGCT
The DNA here is from genome assembly GCA_014058105.1 of Kingdonia uniflora. Lineage (NCBI taxonomy): Eukaryota > Viridiplantae > Streptophyta > Magnoliopsida > Ranunculales > Circaeasteraceae > Kingdonia > Kingdonia uniflora. The sequence continues at coordinate 624,053 of JACGCM010000698.1, read as the reverse complement.
CGTTGCAGACACGCACGATATAGTCTCTGTAACTCTTGGATGGTATTTCGAAACTCATCGATAGCTCGATTTTGTCTGTCAGCATCGTCCAGGGGACAATTCCGCTCGGCTTCAAACTCTAACCGGGTCTTTTAACGCTCCAGGTGAAGTTGTGCATTGTGGCTCTCCTTAGCTTGAATGAATTGGTGAGAAAGTATGGCTACTTGGGCGGCCACTCCATCGACGGAGTTGCCGGCGTTGGCTGAACTGGAACGGAGGGTGGGTATAATTGAGGAGAGTCTGTGGAGGTTGAAAAAAAAAGGGAGGAAAGGAGAAAGAGAGATTGGCAGGGAGGGAAGCACAGGCGACGCCAAATATAGGGGACTCACTTCATAAGGAGGGGAAGTTGGCTTTTACACCACGGGGTAAAATCTTCTAGCAAAGGAATACAAGTACGTAAACTAGAATTGGAATGATCAATAGACCATATACTTGCGTGGAGGCCTGGAATGTGACTTTCCATGACCCCTGATGACGATTTTTAAGAGTGTTTATATTTTTGTCGAGTAGTCGATAGTTCGAGTACTTGGTTTTTATAGGGTGATTGAAGGAAAACAGCAAAGGGACTGGGGAAATTTTTTTGTAACCTCTCCTTGGTTCTCCATCTCTCCTATTTATAGAACATAGGAGGGGCTAAGTCACCTTAGTTAGGTCTGATTACAAGGGTACCATCCAGATATTCTTGCGGGGGTATGGGAGCAAGAAATGTCGGTCTGTCGCTATAACAATTGTTTGGTCTGTCTCTTTACTTTGACACTGTGGCAGTGGTTGGGCCTGTTACTATAGCTGAAAGGACCAACCACTGCACCGTTTAGTATTATGAGCTGGCTGTCTGTCTTGTCAAACATTGACCATGTACGAATATGGTCGTAGTGTTTCTGCAGCGATGTGGAGTTCGTCCTCGAGGTTCCATCTTTGGATGATATTTTGGAGGCTTGTTTGCGGATTTGATTGGACTTCGAGATGTTCAAGTAGACTTCAAAGTAGCCTTCGAGTATCTATTTGGGGTTGAAGGCAGCGAGTAGGCTACTACAGTGTGAAATATTACTGAAGTCAGATGAACAGAAGAATTTGTTGTTTTGGAGTGCTTGAAAGACCAGTAATCTGTAAAGAACAAGAAAAACTTATTATTTGTAAAGTACCTGATTTCAGAGTTCTTGAAAGATTTGTTATCTATAAAGTACCTCAAAGATTTGTTATTTGTACAGTACCTTTAATTTTTATTCGAGATGAATAAAATTTATTATCAAAAGTTTGTGTTAGTATAGAATAAAATAACTCTAGAAATCAAGCTATGAATAATTCCAAGACTTTCGAATATAGGATGAAATAAAATGTATGAGAATAGAACTTATAACTTTTTGGAATAATAGAGCTGTTAAAAATATGTTTGTTAAATGAAATATGTACAATAAATGATGTTCGACCTGGGGGCTAAAACTTTATTGGGGGAGAGAGAAAATGTAGGAGTGCCTGAATGGAAATTCGATCTCAAGGAGGTCATTCTAGAATATTAGATTGGGAAAGAATAAACTTGATATGGAATAGGAAGAGATATGTTCAAATATCATCTCAAGTTTCAATGGTTTTTTTTTTGCGAGATAATAGGATAGGATAATATCACGAGCTGAGGGGAATTCGAAGTAAACTAATGTATAAATGGGAGGGATGAGTTTTAAATAGATGGAAGATTATAAGAATTGTGTGGACTCAATCTGAGAGAATTAGTTATGAGGTAGAGGGGCGGTTGGCAATAATAATAGCCGAAGTTCGGGGGTAAATTTTTTGAATATTGGATTACGATACTGAACCGCCAGTGTGGGAGGTTCAACTTGAAGGTTTATGTGGGATTGGGAGATAACTCGAGCATGAATGTACTTTCAATGAGGAGTTGTTCTGAGAAATCATGGTGGATCCTATAACACGAAAAGATGTTGTGAGATTTAATGCCGTAAAGGAGATTGAATTGGAAGATGTTAGGATTGCTGGAGGACAGCTGACCGGATCTGGTTCCCGAAGACATCAAGGTTGTTTTAGGTGATATTATATGTAAGGTAAATAAAGTGAATGTAAATAGGGGTGGCATGAATGTATGTAATTATATAAGTTTAAATATTTGGCAAAGAAATTTAACGATAATAAAGCTTAAATCGATATTCTATTGTTCTGAATACAGTTTATGACTATTGTAAAATAAGAATTTAAATATTTTTAAAATTTAAAAACTTTGAAAATGACATCAGTACTTCTATAAGTAGAAGAAACAATAATAAAAAATACAGGGGGATTCTGATTTTATCCCTTGTGTAAAAGTTATGAAAACTCGATGGCGTGTAAGCGTGAGTCATCATGAGTGTGGGGAGGTCAGAGTGAGATTTGAAAAATAGAGATAAAAATAGAATAAATTATATGGCAAAAGGTAACGATGGGAAAGAATATTTATCTAAAAGGTGCAAGACGTCTGACATTAATAGTCGAAGGGATGCCTTGGTTCCAACACTTAGAGAGAAAAAATATAAGTAATACTACATCTTTATTATTCAAATATTTTTCAACTTCTAAAAACTTGAAGAACAGTATGAGATGAAGGAGAAGAAATTATAGAGAATCTTGTGAGAAATTAATTAAGAGTGATTAATAGTCAACGCGTGAGAGAGTTTCACGGACTGAGTTACGAAGGTGGGTAAACAGCAGCGTTATGAGGGAGTGATTTGGAACGGCGTCAGACTCATATTCCGACATAGAAGGTTAGTAGAAGATTTATGATGTTGTCCTTTTGGAGATAATATTCTATGTTTAGGCAAATCTAAAAATTATAATTTCTTGTAATCTATAAAAGCCTATTTGTTATATGAAAGATATATGTATATGGACGATGTATATGTAAAAGATAATTATAGATACCTTGACATGAATGTAGGTCGATCATGAGGAGCGTTTCAGGCATTAGATGAATCGATATTGAGGCATTAGATGTGCACTTGCTGTAGATCTGTAGTTAATATGGATACTTCACCTGTTATTGAGGCATTAGATGAATTAATCTCTATGGAGTACTTTTAGAGGGACGTCCAGGGCGACCAGGTGGAAGGTTTTCTGTGTTACCTATCTCAGTTTGAGTATGGGTTGAGTCTTTCCCTGGGAAATCTTGTGGAATTACAAGGTTGAATTACGAACATTATCAGGCCATGTCCTATTCAGTTGAATTGGAACATATGGGAGGCGATAAATGCTTGTGAATTTCTGAATAAGCTGTGGGAGGAGGATGAGAGTGAGAAGAGAATATCTCTTGAGGATATTTTACAGTTTAATAGGATAACAAACTTTTCTGCAAGTGGAGGGGCATATTTTTTGTGAACTCGACTCGGCCTCATTTCTTCGATCTGAACTTAGCAGGTTGACCAAGGAATGATAATGTCATATGGGTAAAGCATGATTTCCTTCAGGGAGATGACGAAGAACTCATGGAACTTTTGTATATAACTGTAAAACTAAGTAAGTATAACAATGCAAAATGTATAAGATTGATATGTTCACATTGTATGTTGCTCTGCTGATGACCATGTGTTGTTATTGACATGCTCTAAATCCAAGGTCACGAGGAAGGAGTCTCTATTTGATATAGTTGCTCAAGAAGGGACAGAACTTAAAGCTATGTTGAAAGAAATTTGCATTAGCCAAAATGAAACGTGCTAACAGCCGATTCAAGAAAGTTTAAAAATCTCATTAGACGAGGCTAATGATCGGTGCTGATGGTAGTGTGTAGAAGGAAGCTGATGGGGAGGGGCAAGTGAACTTTCCCAAGGCCTTTAAAGTAGACTTTGCGTCGGTATCAGAGTCTACTATCTCGAGAAAGCTAGCTCGATTGATTTCCTAGATGCAGATGCTAAAGCGTGCTCCGACCTCTGGAACCACGAGAAGTGGTAATGTCACAGGAAAGATGAAAAAGAGAAGTGTTGAACCTTTTGAAACGCTGTGGGTAAAGGTCATAGTGGATTGGCCTGCTGTAGAAGACGAGCTTAAAGAGATGGAGGAAAAGGCAAGGCTGGCAGCTCAAATAGGGGAGGAGGAGATGAGCAAATTGGTAAGCTCATTTGCTTAAATATGATATGAATTTCTGGTATTACGATTCAAGCTAACAATGAGGTCGATTTTGTTTATTTTGTAGGCTGCTCAGTTGATGAAAGGGATATGCCTCAGGGTTGAGGAGGAGAAAGTTGAGCTGAGGAAGGGGAAAGTCGAACTTGAGAAGAACGTAACTCGATTGAGAACTAACTCGATCAATGAGGGGAAGTGGTTGGAGGCCCTGGAGAATTCTCAAGTGGTAGAGATCAATAATCTGTCTGCGGAAGCGAGGGTAAATTTGGAGGTGGTGGCAACTGAGCGTGACACACTCGAGCGCCATCCTATATTAAAGGGATATTCCAAAGATGAGGTAAATGCCATCATGTCAGACAACTATGTTAAAGAAGAGGGAGATGATAAGGCAGAAGATGTTGATGTTGGAGTTGTGGACAGTGGAAGGTGTCTCTCACCAAATGGTGAGAGACAACCAAGGGGATTACAATGAAGGTCCGAAGGAAGAATACGAAAAGGTAGATTAGAATGTATGATTATGTAATCTTACAAATGGCACGATATTGCTAGTCAGATAGAATTCTGTAGGCTAAGCTGCTCTTGAAAACCTTGTTGTGGGAACATAAGGGCATGTGCCTCAGAATAAAAGATTTAGTGACTAAGCTAGCTAAGGAGAGAGAGGCCTCAGCGTCCCTACCATTTTCTGAAGTAGAGCTGCAGGTTAGAACAATTCAAGGAATATTTGACTTGTATGCATCATTAGTATTGAGTTACAAAGTAATAAATAGAGTGTAGAGATAAACAAAAAACCTGTTATCGGTTTTGGGGCAATGGTACAAAAATGGTGCACAGGAAATATCAAACTATTGAAAAATTAAAATATAGAGAATATATACCTTAGACTTGGAAGTATATGTTACTAATCATCCATCCGAGATTATACTTCAACCTTAAGATCAGAAGTTGTTTCACTCAGTAGATGTCAAAAAATAAATATTTTACTAGAAATAAGATATATGTCTTGAGTGATTATTCTGAATCGAACGTGATATATTGTATTTGTAATGTCTAGGTAAAATTGGAGTCAGCTCGCTCGAGCGAGGATGAGCCACACCGATATAGCCAAGAATTTCTAGAGGATTTTGATAGGATGAAAGAGACAAATAAAGACCGAGAAGATCAACATGTTAAGGTACACTTTAAATTTGTGAAGGCAGCTCAAACTGCTGTCAACTTATCTCAGATGATTCAAGAAAAGGATGGCAAAGTCAATAAAGGGCAAAAAGAGCTCGTTAAGATAAAAGAATACGCAACGAAGCTCAAAAGTCAGAATGATGCTCTGATGGCAAATAGTATGAATGTTGACATGGCTCGATACCGTATACAGACCCTAGAAAGATATGAGGAAGGGCTAAATCATTTTATAGCTAGCCTGAAGGACCAAATTATTAGCAAAACGAATGATAAAGAGCTAACTTGAGCTGATCTAGTGAATACTAGAAATGAGCAAGGGCGATTGAACAAGAAAATGGTTGAAAAATATAGCGAGCTAAAGAAAGCTTGAGATGATCTATATACCTCTGAAGTTGCAGCTGAGCAGTTGTCTACAGCCATACCAGCTTAAGATATGGAGCTTCGGACGGTGCTGCGGAAGTGTGATGAGTTGAATGTAAGGGTGGATAATTGAAGACCGAATTGGTGCAGACCAATTTGTGTGCCAGAAACGTCGAGGCTGGGGAGCGCTCAAAGAAGAATAAATGTGATGCCAGGTTTTCCCTTATTTAAGGGGATGTAGTTAGCCCATTAGCTCTAATATGGGAGCTGGAGGGATTTGTGGCTCGATCTCAAGGTAAATTTTACCATAGAAATGAGTGGTTAAAGGAGTGTCAAAGCAAGTTTGATGCTGCTCTTTACAGGGAATTAGGGTTAGAATGGGTTACCAGAGGGAAAGAGATTTTGATAAAGAAAAAAGATGAATTGTTAATGAAAACTCTGACTTGAGATGATTTGAACAGGGAGTTCGAGAAACTTCATGCTCAGGTGATAGATTTGAGGGCGATTAATTAGGCTGAATAAGATAAAGCTGATAATAAGAAGTCGGAAGAGAAGATCGCACTTACGGCTCGAATATGCTGCGAAATGAAATATCAAAAAATTGGTATAAAAGGATGCATGAACACCTTCAGACGGCGAGAATAAATTTCTCTAAGGTGGTTATAACTGAAACTTTGTGCCCAGAATTGATAATGGCGGTGATCGCCTATTTTATAGAAGAGGCAAAAAGGCTTGAGTTAGAGAGAGATACTTCACTTGAGTATTTTTCAGACAGGGAATGTATTTGCAAAGCAGATATAGATCCAGGAAATTATATGAACTCCAAGGAAACGAATTTAGGCCTTCGACCTGCTGAATTTATAGAGTAGGGTACGGATGTATTTGCAGGATTGCTGTGATAGCTCGAGCTCATGAATTTATGGCTGGTCAACCTCCTGTTGTAGGGGAAAGCATAGTTGACATTCCAACAGCAAGAATGGATCCATTGAAGTGGTTGTATATGTTACCTAAAAAAAATAGCTGTCGCTGACATATTGGGAGAAGAAAGATAGTTTTACCTTTACTTTATCTTATATCTATTTTACTCTTTAATTGAAAAATAGTACCTTCATTTTAATTGTAGAGATATAGTAGAGTTAGTCAAAACAAGTATTATCCTTGTTTCAACTAGAATAATGTCGTAGCCATATTGAGTGAGATGAAAGCTAGTTTTGCCATTGCTTTATCTTATGTCTAGTAGAGTCTTTTATTGAAATCTAGTATTACCTTCATTTTAATCACAGAGATTTAGAAGAGTCAGTCAAGCTAGGTGTTGTCCTTGTTTCAATTAGTATAATATCGCAGCCATATTGAGTGAGATGAAAGCTAGTTTTACCTTTACTTTATCTTATGTTTGGTAGTGTCTTTCATTAAAAACAAGTATTAACTTCGTTTAAATCGCAGAGATTTAGCAATGTCAATCAAACCAAGTGTTATCCTTGTTTTAACTGGTATAATACCGCAACCATATAGTGTGAGATGAAAGCTAGCTTTACCTTTGCCTTATCGTATGTTTGGCAGAGTCTTTGATTGAAAGCTAGTATTACTTTCATTTTAATCACAGCGATTTAGTAGAGTCAGTCAAATCAAGTGTTATCCTTGCTTTAACTGGTATAGAGGTCGATTGGAGGCTAGTATTACCTATGTTTTAATCTATGTATTCTCTACGATGTAGAGAGATATGTGGGAGAAAATAAACTTGGAAATTTTTTGAATATAAAAAGATGTACATTAGATGGAGATGAAAATCTCACTTTTGGAATGAAAAAAAGTGAGAAATTGATAAGGAATAGTAAGGGACTTAACGATAGTCCCGCTTTAGTCCCCTAGTATTTCAAGAATTTAAGACGTGAACTCCCTTTTTCTGTCATAAGGTAATATCATCTCTGACCTGAGAGACCTCTGATATGGAATGGACACTCAAAATTTTATGCTAGTTTTCCGGCATGAGGCTCTATTTTATTTTGAGGGATTTTTTTGAGAATGAGATCGTGGATTTGGAAGGTATGGCTTCTGACTTGTTTGTTGTACGAACTCGCCAGCATATGGTGATATCAACCGAGGATAGTGATGCCACATTCCCTGGTCTCATTGATCCAATTGAGGTTGCAGGCCAATTCAAACTCATTTTCCTTGTTCGTTAATACTGAGGGAATGATTATTTTGGTGCCATAGGAAAGGAGGAATGGAGTTCAACCATTTGATTAATGTGGAGTGGTACGATATGCCCATAAGACATGAGGATGTTCTCGAACCCAATTCCTTTTTTTCTGAGAATGAACCCTTTTCTTTAGCCCATCCACGATAGTTTTGCAGGAAATTTCAGTTTGGCCATTGCCTTGAGGGTAGAAGGGATTGGATGGTGAGTGCATGATATTGTGTTGGTTGAGAAAAGCTATATTTTTTTCTCTAACAAATTGTGGCCCATTATCGATACAAATTAGGTAGGGGTACCCAAACCGAGTAATGATGTATTCCCAGATAAAAGAGATGACTTCTTCTTCCCTAGCTCGACAGAGTAGAACTGCCTATACACATTTTGTAAATTAATCTGTAGCTGCGAGTAGTTGTCCGTGGTTACCTAGAGAATTAGGAAATTTATCGACAATATCGAGTACCCATCTTTTGAATGGCCAGAATACCTTGTTGCATGTAGTTTGAGCACAGGGACATAGATCATTTGTCAATATCGTTAACATGTATCACATTTACGTGAGTACTCTTCTGCTTGCTTACGCATGCCTTACCAGAATACTACATATATAATTTCGCTGTTTGCCATTGATTGACCTGCAGCGTGGGAGCCACAAGTCCCTTAATGTAACCTACGAAGCATCTCTTCCGCTTTCTTTCTGGAGAGGCACTTGTGGTAAGGCCCAGTGACTGAACGGCAGTACAAGGTACCGTTTTGATTTGTGTAGCGCATTAAGTTATCGATCAGCTATCGGCACTCCTTTCGATCTGCAAGAAGTATTTCATTGCATCTGTTTTAAGACTGAGATAGGCTAAGAAAGGTTCTCGCCAATCATCATCTTCTACTTTATTTCCCCCACTGTTGATCTTGCACTCAAAAATGCAATTAATGCTGGGGGTTGAAATTATTTTAATCTGGAGATAACGAGCTTCTGTTCTCAATACCTCTGTAAGATATATCAAGGAATCGGCGTATCTACTTTCACCTCGATAAAGATAATTGAGAGGTTCTTGTGTAAACTTTCTCATCCTATCTAAAATGAGGGATACATATTCGATCATCTTCTCATTCTTCATGTATTGCTTCAATAAATAAAGGACGGTGAGTACTGAATCTATGTAAACTGAGAGTTCTAGGATGCCGAGCTTAAGTGCATGGTCAAGAACATGAATGAGAGCTTCGCATTCGGTGATATTTATTGTGGCCTCAAAATCAAAGCGGATTGATTTCTCAATTCTGTCGTTGGAAGGGGTAATCAATACGATTCCAATTCCTGACTCTGCGGGACCTGCTGATCCATCTATAATAAGTCCCTACTTTTTCCTTGTAATCCATTTAGCTCGCTCATCAAATGTTTTGGGGGGTGGATCAACTGTAATTTTCTATCCATGGCCAGGATCGTGTTCCTCCCACTCGGGATCATCCACTAGAAAATTTACGAGAAAATCAGCAACGGCCTAACCCTTTTCAGAATGGCATTGTTCGAACTTGAAATCATGTTCTCCCAAACCGACTGACCATTATTGCCCTCTCCTTGATTTTTCTTTTATGGACAGAACCTCCCGAAGTAGGTAGTTCGTCATGACTTTGACTGAAGGAGCTTGGAAGTAGTGTTTAAATTTTTGCGAAGTATAAACAAGAGTAGGAAAAAGTTTCTTAATTTAGTATACCTCGTTTCTGCCAGAGTGAGGGCTTTGCTGATGAAGTAGACTGGCTTATAAATTTTAATTTTAAGTCAAAAAAGAACCGACCTGATTAAAGTATCTATAGCTGCGAGGTAGATAATCAGTTCCTCATTATCAATGTGCGTGCTCATTATGGGAGACCTCCCCAAATAGGTTTTGAGATCTTGAAAAGCTGCTTCATATTCTGATGTCCATTGGGACCCCTGTATTTTGCTGAATTTTTCCTCATTTGATAAAACCGTGGAGTAATTGGAAAAGCAGACGATAGCGGTCTGAAGTGTAGCAGCCTACTCGCAGCCTTCAACCCTAGTCAAACACTCGAAGGCTACCTCAACGCCTACTCAAAAATCTCAGAGCCCTCTCAGCCCATGAACAAGCCTCCTAAAGATTATCGGATGATGAAGCTTCGATCCAGAACAAAGTCTCAAAGACAAACTCCAAATCAGCATCAAAAACATTTCGACCATATCCGCACATGGTTGAAGTGTGACAAGGCAGACAACCAGCTCATTAGACAAGACAGCGGCGTTGTTGGTCCTTATAGCTACAGTGACAGACCCAACAACTGCTATAGTGTCAGAGTACTGAAATAGACCCAACAACTGCCACAGTAGCAGGTTTGAAATTTCAAGCGATAATACTAACTCTGGGTTATCCGCTCGATATCCGAATGGTACCCATGTAATGAGAACTAACCTTGGTGACTCAGCCCTTCCAATATTCTATAAATACGAAAGATGGTAAACAAAGGAGGGGTTAGAAAATCACTCCCCTGAGCCCTTACAATTTACCTTTGATCACCCTGTAAAACCCAATACAGGAACCAAGGAGGGGTTGTAACCCTTCTCCCAGAATATCAACTTAAAACTTTTTTCATTACTGAACAAGGCCTTTACTATTTTTAGGTCATGCCCTTTGGCCCTAAAAATACGGGTACTACCTATCAATGCCATGTCGCAACCATGTTTAAACCCCTACTTGGTAAGTCGGTCGAAGTTTACATCGGCGACATGATATGCAAGAGCCTCCAAAAATAGACCCATATCCAAGACCTAACCGATGTCTTTTCGATACTTTGAACATACAACATGAAATTTAACCTAGAAAAATGCCAATTTTGTGTTTTGTCTGGTAAATTTTTAGGCCATCTTATCAATAAACGAGGTATCAAGATCGACCCTACCCATATTCGAGCCCTCATCAACATACCTTCACCCCGAACCAAAAAAGATGTCGAAAGAGTGGCAGACAAATTGGCAGCCCTCAACCATTTCATTTCCAAATCATCAGACCGTTGTGCTTAGCTTTTTTCTCTCTTATGCGACCAAGGCCTCTACAAAGCAAAAAAGAAAAATAACCATGAAATTAACTGGACACCCGAATGTGAACAAGCCTTCCTCGAACTCAAAACTTTCCTTGGACGACCACCCATTATTACCATCTCTATCGAAGGCGAGACACTCTCTTTATACCTCGAGGTCACAGATGCCTCCATCAGTTCAGTTCTCATTCGACTAGAATCAAACATCAAAAAACCTATAAATTTCGTCAGCAAAACTTTAGCACCCGCTGAAACTTTATACACCAAACTCGAGCGTTTGCTCCTTACCCTTGTTTACTCAGCCAGTAAAATCAAAAAAATTTCAAGATCACCCTACCCTCGTTTGTCGGGAACAAAGTCTAAAATTTTCTCAAAAAACCCAATATCATCCACTTACCCTTAATACCTTACTACCCCCAAGGGAATGGTCAGGTTAAAGTAATCAACAATACCATGGTTGACGGTTTCAAGAAACGTGTTGATGCAAAGAAAGGATGATGGGTTTAAGAGTTACAGCATGTCCACTAAGCCTATCGAGCAACACCAAGAAAATCTACAGGCTGAACCCCTTTCATTCTAGCCAATGGTACTGAAGCAGTGCTCCATACTCAATTTGAAGTACCCACACGAGATCCCAATCTCCCATACGAAGATAATGAGTTTAAGCTCGGATGTAACATGTTATGATCAAGGAGACTAGAGACCGGGCATTCGCCAACCTTCATCGTTACCATACAACACTTCAGAAGTCATAAAACAAGTGAGTTCGACCACAAAGTTTCAGCATCGGAGATCTTATACTTCGGTGTGTCAACCAATCTTCGAATACTCAAAATGCTGGCATGCTTGCCGAATCCTGGGAAGATTCATATGTTGTTTATGACAAAACCGACAAGGGTTCATACTACCTAATGACAGAAGATGAAGAGCCTCTACCAAATCCATGGAACACAATGCAGTGGGCCTCATACAATAGGCCACAGCCTCTACCTTGTACGCCAATTGCAAATATAAAATAATCAATAAATAGTTTTCCATCCCCACTTTGTCTTTTGTTTTTCCAGTTAATTTCATTGTTAAGCCTTAGTGTCATATCGAACCTTCAACCCGACTGATACCTGTGGGCGACCTTAAAAATTTTCAAATCTCCAATTTCGAGCAAACTTGAGGGGTAAGGATGGTCCAAAGGCCGGACCCTCAGGAATACATTGGGGGCCCACACGACTTACTTTGCTGTGGCTCAGGCCTTCGAAGTCCAGTAAATTTCTTGGTTTCCTCTATGTATCATGTCAACCTTCGACCCGACTGATACTTGGGGGTGACCTTGAACTTTTTCAAACCTCCAATTTTGTGCAAACTCGAGTGGCAAAGATGGTTGAAAGACCATACCTTTTGGAATTCATTGGGGGCAAATAAGTTCTACTTCGATCAGGCCCTAAGCCATCGAAGCCCAATGAATTTCTTAGTTAAGCCTGAGTATCATGCCAACCCTTCGACCCGACAAATACTTGAGGGTGTCCTTAAAAACTTTCAAGCTTCCAACATTCGAGCAAACTTGAGAGGTACGAATGGTGGAAAGACTGCACTCTCGGGAATGTGTTGGCGGTGAACACATCATACTTCACTGTGGCTCAGGCCTTGGAATTCCAGTGAATTTCTAGGATTCTTCTTAAAATTATGTCACCCTCGGCCCGATTGATACTTAGGGGCGATCTCAAAATATTTCAAACTCCCAACATTCGAGTCAACTAGAGGAGCACGAATGGTTGAAAAAGTAGACCATCGAGAATGCGTTGGGGGTGACCACGCCTTACTTTGCTGTGGCTCAGGCTTTCGAAGTCCAGTAAATCTCTTGGATCAAACCAAGTATCATAACTATCTCGAAGCCCTCCTAGGTTTGACAACTCTACAATCACCTGACATTTACAGCATATGCAGGTATAATCAATTAGGAATATCTAGAAGACACTCCAACACATTGTCAGAGAAGCATTTTTAATACAAATCAAGTAAAATCATGTTCAGAGTATACATGAAGTATTTATCACAGCAATTCAATACAATTCAAGATTAATACAAATCAGTTTTAGAGTAGTCTACAAGTTAGTTCCCGTGCAGCAATTCGAACGAAGCACAAGTTCAAGATCAAGCATGCCAAGAGCTTAACGTTGTTCAAATATCATAACCCAACAGAATAATCAGAAGAACAGGCATGGTACTTCAGTACAAATTCCTCATTTCGGTATAGCTCCACCATCTCCCCCAGCAGGCTCTTCAGCGCCAACATCCTTAGCGCCTCCAGTAGAACATTTCAAACCTGTACCTTCAACGACCACATCAATTGTACTCCCAGTAACAGTACCGTAGAGCACAAAAGCCTCCACAACACCACCACCATCTCCATTAGCAACACTAACCTTCCTTTCCTTCGTCTGCAAAGTATCTTCAACAACAGGATCTTGGGTATCAGGCGTTGCAGAGTTATAGGATCAAACCCCATAACCTCTATGAGCTCCTTCATCCAAACATTATCTGAAACTTCAACATCAAATTATGCTTGGTAGCACTCTTTTAGTGCTTTCTTTTCTTACTCATGATCAACAAACATTAACCTCATCACCTGATAATGATTAATAAGTAGACCCTCCAGTCCCTTCACCAATGCATCATTGATAGCCTCCAAATCTCGCTGCAAAACATTATTCTCAGACAACAACGACACTTCTATTACCCGAGCAAGATCCAGACTGTCAATCGCCTCCCGTAACCTCCTTTCTCTACATTCACTGCCTTGCTGAATGACTGCTCCCAAGCATCCATCTGCTATAATATTCGAGCCGCTAGTATTCCCCAAAGAATGAAACACTTAAGAAAATTTCTAAATTTCAGAAACAATAATAGATAGTTACCTAATACATACTCCTCTTTATCCACCTTGAAGCCTCGTCTGGGTCAGCATTGCAGAGTTTCGTTATCGAAGCAACCTTGGCTAGAATATGCTCTTCTCACTCTGCCTCCGTCATCTCTTCTCCCCCATCCTCAGCATCATCTTCCATCAGGGCCCTATACCTTTTGCGCTACGTTAACTTCATCTGTTCTATCTTCAGAGACTCAGGAATGGCCCTGCCCTTCCCTTTCTCAGTCTGTATTGGTACTTGCCTCGGCCACAGTCTCAAAGTATCACTAACCACTTCGGGTACTCCTGTTTCACCACCCTCTTCGCCTTCAGAACATACTGAACCATCCTCGCCAAATTATCATCCTCCATGCCTTTGACTACCTTCGAAACACCTTCGCCTCCCTTCTTCTCTGATGGCTTCGTCGTAATGAGTACGTTTTGAAGCTAGGAATTTTTCTTCTTCTGCTTCTTCCTCTTGATAACTAGACACTTGATAACGGAATTTACCCACTCCTCGTCTAAATCGATTTGGGCGACAATATAATCCCTAAGATTCACCCAATTCCAGTTTTTAGGACCTATAGAACAAACAGAAATGCGATCACAGTTTATTTGTACAATATATCAAAAAATCTTCAACAACAAACTTACTCGAATTGTAGACCTTATGCTCTAACTTATAAGGGTCCTCCCCTTCGACATCCTCATAATTCCCCCGAACTATAACCAAATCTCTGTTCCACCCATGACCCGTCGAGTACAGATTGAACAACCAGGGCTTGTCAATATGGTATTGGATATAATATGTGCCCATATTCTGATTCACCTTCCTCGAATGGAATGATACCACATCATACCACTCAATTAAATTCTTCCTCTCACTCCTCAATTTGGCATTCATGACCTCGACTACCTTCATCATCTCATAAAATTTTCCATTCATCTGAACTGGGGCCACTTCCCAGAAGTTCAACACCTACTTCACCAGCCTTCGAAGGGGCAGTCGCATCCCGAATAAAACTTGACCTCTATATGCCATGATACCATCTCGAGGCTTCGATTTAAAGTTGTTCTCTAACCCTGCAGAATACAATATAACTCCTACCTTCGACAGCCCATGTTTAGCCAAAATTGATCTAGCTTCTCCTTTACCTTATCTAAAACAGATCCAACGGCCTCATCCAACTCAGTCGAATCCTCATCTTGGTCACCTTTCTCTCCCTCACCCCTTTTACCACCCGATGGTTCAGCCTGACATTTGCCTCTCTTCCTCTCTCCTCCACCATATCTTCCTCACCACTACCCTTAGTCACTACCATCTTACAGCACCTACTACTCAAAACCCCAGTCTCAAGAACTACCACTGCCAGTGGGATATATTTTCCTATGACTTGTTCTTTTATGTCGCTGCCTTCATCCATTGGAGCACGACCAGACACACTAGCCTCATTATCTTCGACCTCCTCATCTATCAGCCTCAGTCATGAAGCTCGACGGGTATGCATTTTATCCTACAGAAGAAGAGGCGCACAATTAGATCGATACATTCGATGATTTCGTGTCAGTAACCCATTTTTCATCAACCCTCTTCAACAGATACAAACACAGTCGAAAACTTGATCCTAAATCTAGTCCCTTCGTTAATACCCTATAAATCCTAAAATAGGCTAGAACCCAGACTCGTGAATTCCCCCTGTCCTCGATTATAACCTCTAAACTATAAAACTTGATGGGCCCACTTGCAGATACAGAAGACATACTAAAAAAAAAAAGATGGAGATCAATCAACATACCTGTGTTAGCAGAAGTACAATAGATAAAGCAAATCAGTCGGTATCCAGAAACATCTTCAGTAATCTCTCCCAAGCTTCACGTAATAATTGTGTACGTCCTCTTCCTCTCAATCACTAGTTTCTCTCTATGAACAATACTTTTTGTTATTTCCCCCTCATATATAAACCTCCTCGAAATAACTATACCGCTTCGATTTCCAAACCACTATCATTGCCATGCCCCCACTACCCTGGCTTTTGGGCTGAGATGGATTTTGACTAATTTACCTCACATTCCCCTCACGGTTGAATCGCACACTCACTCTGAATTAGTTGTAATCTCAAAGCCATTCGAACGTTCTAATCCTCATTCAATGCAGTCCTGTCAAATACCAACATTAAATCATACTTTTCCGTAAAACGAGTAAAAAATCATGATTACCTGCATGGCACATTGCCTCAGGAACACATGCCATTCTGACAGACCAGCTGTCTGGGATGTCAGTCCGTCCAGTAAAATCCAACAAACCTTCGACACGCCTACTTCTCGTATACGAGTAATCGACTTTACCGTGTCTTAATCATTCATCCACAGATAACCCCACATTTAATTTCCAAATATATCAAGCATTCGATCTACAACACATTCGATAAATCAGAATATTACTTCGACAAATTAGACTTTTCACTTTGAGAGATCTGACCTTCTACTTTTATAGATCAGATATTCACTTTGACAGATCAGAATGTCACATCGATTGTTCAGACATGTTATTCTGACAGATCAAAATTTTACTACGAGCATTCAAAATTCTACTGGCAAACAGTACTTAAAAATAATTTGACAGTTATATTACCAACTCCCAATTTCATTCATTACAAATCAAATTTGTTCAATTCAAACAGAAAATACAAATACCCTTCTATACCCATCTTTGATACTCAACAAACCAGTAAGAAGTAACTATTTATCGTTAGGGAACCTCACCTCGCTCCCAGCCTCAGCAGTAGAATCCTCCTGGTCCATCATCACCTCCACAAATGTCTCCTGCAGGGACAACCGATGGCCAAGAAACGGTCCCATCATTTGTAGCGCCCCCTACCAATGGGCATTCCAGTAATGGGCTCCCTAGGCTCAGCTTCAAACAAGTCTGGGATCTCCGAGTCCAGGTCTTGATCACCGACAAATCTCCATTTCAGCTACAGCATGGTTTCCCATACTCGAAAAACATTTGCCACAATTCGGTCCTGATACTTTTTCTTGGAAGAATTTTTGTAATTTTGGGACGAAGAAGCAGACATTATGTTCAGAAGAAGAAAGAAGATATATGAAAAATTCTCCTCATAAGACCCTATTATGTACATGAAGATACATTTAAACATTCCCTAATCCTAAGTTACATTCATTACAGTCTTCAATTCCTCTCCATGAAAATTAACAGTCTGAAGTTTCCAACATCCTAGACATAACCGTTTCATCTGTATATGCACTCGACCAAACCCCCAGTGTCCGACCCACGACCCCTTTCACCGTATTTCGACTAATACAGCGTTAACTATCTTCGACCATATCATTATAAATCGAAACAAGTTTTATCCAACAATAATCATTGCTACCTGTTAACGCTCGATGAGACATAGTTGCTACCGCGCATACAAGTCTATCCGTCTTCAATGCCTTCCTGATACAAGTACACAAAATTACCGTAAATACCATTCCCATTTCACTACGCAAATTACAACAACAGAAACAAAAAATTTACAAGTCCTAATATACAAAACCACAGCAGCAACGAATACCTTCAAAATATAGTCCTACAAATAAAAAACCTCATCGCCACCACCTCGCCCTGACTTTAAGAAGATGCTGCCTTATTTTCAGACGGGCCAGTTCTGCTCGTTGAGCCTTGTTCCTCCAACAGCTGTTATGCCTAAATAAGACATTCGGCAAAAGCCATCAGTTAGAGGTGAGGTGCTTCAGCAGTAGTAAAGCAAAACTTTATCTGCCTCCAGATGTAAGAATAGGATTCCCCATTAATGGGCCCCCCAGTATCTAACTCTACCAGGTCAGGTATGTCCCAGTCAAGCTCATGTTTACCGAAGAACATCAACTTCAGCAACGCAGTTTTCTACCCTGTACGACAGTCTTTGCCAAATCCCATCCTCTGCAGGTAGCGAGTGTTATGCATGGTATCCATAACATTTTTTAAGAAAAATAGAAGAAGGAGAAGAGAAGTGGAGAGCAAATGTAGAGTATACAGTGTTACTACCTTCATAACCCATACTTATAGCCCCATCAAACCTCATTTATTATTCCATAACCAACAATATTTCTTTATTACCCTCCTTTATTACCTCCTGCGAAAAACAATAATCAGCTGTTCAACTTATGACTACAAACAGTTTTTATCAGCAAACGCCTCTACATAAATTTATGTGACCCTTGCAGAGTGGGGCGAATGTTGTAGCCTACTCGCAGCCTTCTACCCCAGTCAAATACTCAGAAGCTACCTCAATGCCTACCCGAACATCTCGAAGCCCACTTAACCCATGAACAAGCGTCCTAAAGATTATCAGAAGACGAGGTTTCGATTCTGAACAAATTCTCAAAGACAAAAACTACATCAACATTAGAAATACTTTGACCATATCCGTACATGGTCGAAGTACGACAAGACAGACAGCCAGCTTATTAGACAAGACGGCGGCATGGTTGGTCCTTACAGCTACAGTGACAGACCTAACAACTGCAACAGTGTCAAAGTGCAGAAATAGATCCAACTCCGGGATATCCGTTCGATAGTAATACAACAGTGTCAAAGGCTTCAACAGTAATACAAGCATGTTGGACCTGCCACTGCAGAAATAGATCCAACGGTGTCAAAGGCTTCGACAGTAATACAAGCATTCTTAAAAATCTTCATCAGAGGTCGTGGGGAGTCACATTCTAGGTCTCCACTCAAGTATATTGTCAGTAGATTAGTTAACCTATAGATTATATACTTGATTTCCTTTGATAAAGGATTAACCCCGTGGTGTAAGAGTCGACTTCCCCATCTTAAGAAGTTAGGCCCCTGCAAGAAGATTTTGAAACGAATCGGTTGACAGTGGTAATCTGGCCGTCAAGTTTCTGTACGTCTTTCATCATTTTTAGAGATAGCATATTGATGTGGGCCCGAATCTGGTCTAGATCGGCCTCAATCCCTTTTTTGGTAATGAGATGTTCGAGAAATTGACCTGAATGTACTCCAAATTGACACTTATCTTGATTGAGGCGTATCCTATAAGATCGAATAATGTTGAATATTATGCTGAGATCTGAAATATGGTTAGTGGTCTGTATGCTCTTGCCCAAGTGATTGTCACTGTAGACTTCTACAACATTCCCAAGATGTACTCTAAATATAGTAGTCATCAATCGCTGATAAGTCGCACCTGCATTTTAGAGTCTGAAGGGCATGACTTTGTAGCAATAAAGTCCTCTTTTTGTGATGAAAGTGGTCTTTTCTTGATCTTCTTCCAAGAGTTGAATCTGATAGAATCCAAAAGTAGTGTCAGTCATAGATAGGAGTTCGTGACCTGCTGTAGAATCTAGGATTTGATGAATGTTGGGAAGAGGGAAACTGTCCTTTAGAGTATGCTTGTTTAGATCGGTAAAATCATCAAAAACTCGGACTTTTCAATTCTTCTTTAGGACCGCGACGATGTTGGATATTTAATCTGGGTATTTGGCTTCTCTAATGAATCCTACTTTGATTAATTTCTCGATCTCTATGATAATTTAATCTTGATGACGAGGAACTAGTCTTCGTTATTTCTGTCTGGCCGCCGAGGTAAGGAGGTTGATGGCCAATTTGTAACATGCCTTGGTCGGATTAACCCTAGGCATCTCTTCGAAAGTCTAAGCAAAAATGTCCTGATTTAGTCACAAGAATTGAATAAGAGCATCTTTTTTGTACTGAACCAACTAAGTACCGATGAGAGTACTTCTATTAGGTCCATAAATATTGATGCATTTTGTGGGCTCCTTCGTGGAAGACTGATCATCAAGGTGATCAGCTTTCCATAATTGCTAAGCGGCGTATCTATCTGAGGTATCAATAATTGCTAAGAAGGTATTTTGGCAAGCTCGAGAAAGCTTTTTATAGGGACCTAACTCCGTCCGGAAGGGGAGTCGGTTCTTACAAAGTAAACTCAATCCTCAATCAAAAGGAATAAACAATTGGCCAATGATAAGATAAAACTAAAGGAAAATACTTGTGTAGAGGCCCGAATGTGACTCTCTATAACCTCTAATGTGGACTTTAAGGCGGATTATATTATTGAACAGGAAATTAGAGGGTTTGAGTGCAGGTTATATGGGTGGTCAAAGGTGAAGATGCAAAGGCCGGATGAGATTACTCTAACCCCTTTCTGGTTTACCCTTTAGTCTATTTATAGAAGCATAGGGAGCTGAGTCACCAGGCGTGGGACTGGTTTGCATGATTATGTTGTCAGAAAATCCTAGCAAATGATGGACGCCGGTCTTATCGGTACTGTTACTGCTGTATTTATTGGTGATGGCTCTGAACGGCGCGATGGTTAGGCTTGTCACTGTAGATGCACGGGCCAATCAAGGCGTTGTCTTAACTGATGAGGTAGTTGTCTGCCTCATCTCGCTTCGACCGCGTGATAGTGAGGTTGAAGGATATCTGCTGCGGGAACGTTAATTCGTTCTCTAAGTTCTGTCCGGCGAGCTGGCTCTCTATCTTATCATACTTCGACCGTATATAGATATTGTCGAAGGATATCTGCTGAAATGAACTGATCCGTTTTCAAAGTTCTGTCTGCTGTTGAATGTTCGTCACTGGGGGGCTTTGAGGAGCTTTGTTAGGGTTTGAGAAGGCTTTGATATATTCGAGTAGGCTATAAAGTGGGCTTCGGCTGTCTGTTCGAAGGCTACGAGTAGGCTACTACATTGGCCCCCTCTCAGTGAAGGTCTCGAAGCTAGGTGGAGAGGTGTTCGCCGTGAAAACTATTCGGTCTTAGAATCTGAGCCGTTTAACAGTCTTATTTTTTGGGAAAGTTGTAAAAGGGGGTTTTCAAGGGATGCAATTTGTTATAGGGTAATAAATACATTGAAGCCTATAAATATGGGCTATTGTGGAGGTACGCTATATCTTCTTTCATCTGTAATAGTCTTCTGCCCTGTTCTACATATTCTTAACAGTTGGATGGATACAATGCCGGACAAGCGTTACCAGAAGAGTATGGGGTTTGCTCAGGACTGTCGAGTGGGGCAAAAAATGGCGGAACTACAAGTAAAGTTTTTTGGCGAATATGACCTGACCTGGGACATGTCGGACCTTGTGGAAGTAGGGCCTGAGGAGTTCTTCAATGGTGACCCATTTTCTTATCTTTGGGAATAGTTGAGGTTTCAAAACACGACTGCTGAACGGCGCTATCTCTTTCTGATGGCACTGGCTGAAAGTCTCGTTTGTGCGGAGGAGATCATCGAGGAGCAGAATGTGGAAAGCGGGGCTGGTCCTTCCGGAAGTAGGACTTTGGGTTATGGGGGGAATGTTTTGAGTGTCTGTTTTGCTATGTTTGGAGGGGGTTGCTTCTGTTGTGTAGGGTTGATAGTTGAATTGTAATTTGTCTGCTGAATTTACAAATTGGAATGGACAGAGTATTTTCTCCATACTTATATTACTATGTCTGATTGATATTGTAGACGAATATAAGCGAATACTCTTATAGGTGCGAGGTACAGTGATGAGCTCGAAGGTAATGATGATCGAAGGTTAGTGTTATCTAGTTATGATGGTCAGAATGAATTATAGTCGATGGTATAATGAAATGCTGCTTTGTAATAAACGATGGCTGTGATGGTTGAATGCTCGATGTGGGTGATGTGCTCATATTGAGGTCCACGGGAATGTGGTTTTCATGCATGCACTAATGAATCAATTACATCTAGGAAGTTGTAGAGGTTGCATGTTGACTTTTCGACGTTGGAAATGAAAGATTGTCATTAATTTGGTTACTGAAGAGGTAAAGTTGTGGTGAGCTTGCAAGTTTAAAAGGAACTGTTGTAGAGAATAATTCTCACTTTTCTGCATGTTTTTCTTTTTGTTCTTCTTCATTGCTTGTATTGAAATGGCGGCAGATATTCCCGTTCAAGAGGACCTGGCTGCTGCGAGAGTTAGGCCATACTGGAGGCCTTGCTGGAGCTGCCACGGCAGTTTGGCCAGGAAGAGGACATTAATGCAGGAATGCCGAATATTTTTTAGGTGGAACCTGGAGCTCCAATTCTTGAGATGCGATTTGCATACTTGTCGGGGATACTGCTGATGATATGGCCATTCCCCAGTCATTGGATGTCTCCCCTCGAGGGCTTTGCAGTGCATATTGTTGACCAAGAGGATCCGGATGCTGCGGCTGTTGTCGAAGAGGAGCAGCCTGCTAATAACTAGGGTCCTCTGAAATATGATTGTGTTATTGTTTTCTTTTTCTTTCTTTTTGATGTCCCTTGTTTGCTGTTTTGTGAGAGGGTTGGAATGTTAACATCTTTTTGAATGAAAAATGATTTCTTTGAATAACTTGTATTTTTGAACTGTGGGTGATAATAATAAAGTATCATATGGAATGGATGATACAGTTTGTCGAAATATGTAGTTTTTGTTGTTCGAAGAAAAAAATTGTTTTGCCGAAGGGAAAAGTAAACTATGGCGAAGCTAAAAAATTTATCTGCAGTCCTGAGGTTTTTGCCTGGTCAAACTTACGACTGTATTTGGTTGAGGGTTTAAAACTTTTGAGTTATGGGGCGTGCTGAATGTCGAAGGCCAATATATTGAAATGAATTTTGTTGAGGCTAGATGCTGATGATTGTTCGAGGCGTGAAATAGTCGAGTACTCGAGTGCAGGAATGTGTCAAAGATTGAGTTTGATTTGACTAGCTGCTCTGACAGCCCAGACGACTAGTCGGTCAGACTGGTACGAACGCCTGGGGTAGTATGCAAAAGGTTATGATGTTGTTTTTATCGTATGACGAAAAAAGGTTATGATTGGCTATTTGGACTGGACTATTTGGCTTTGAGTAAGGGTGTTGTGCGCACGTGGGCAGGGTACAGGATAAATTTGTCAAATGAAATTGGAGCCAAAAAGAAAGGGTAGTGGGGTCGTGGTAATGATAGTTATGAGTTAATCGAGGTGATTAAATTTTTTTGAAAGATATATAAGCGAGAGAAGAGTGATTACTGTGCTATCTTGCTGTGATAATTAAAAGATTGGGAGAAGAGAACATACGTTATTTCGAATGTGAGGGTTGCTGCTTCTTTTGCAGATTTGATCTTGCTCATTCGAGGAGAGGACTGCTAACCACTGGTAAGTCACATGATCTTTGCCATGTTTACTCTGTTTGAGGGGGTGGTTAGGTGATTTTGCATTTGGAGTGAAGAGGTTACTTTCGGGAGTATGAAGGCTTGTTAGAGCAGGGTTTCGACCCAGTCAAAAATTTGGTAAGGGTTTTTTGTTTTAGAGGAGTTATTGTGTCTAATATTTGCGGTAGGAGAAATATCTGGAGGGGATAGATTGGATAAGGGTGATAGACACGGGATTGCTGAATTGTTTACCCTAATTGCGTGCCTCATCTTCTGTAGGCAAAAAATGCATAACCGTCAGGCTTCGAGGCGGGGACTGGTAGATGAAGAGGTTGACTAGGTCGAAGCTAGTACGTCTGGTCGAGACCCAATGGGCAAGGGTAGCGATTTAGAGGTTTTAGATGTGGTGACCGAGGCCCCGTTGTCGGTGATTCTTCCGGCTGGAGATGATGCGGTCACAAAACGACGAAGGACGATAGTGGCCGAAGATAGTGATGAAGAGGAAACAGTATAGGGGAAGGGATGTTGTGTAGATCCTTTGGGCAGTGGGGAAGGATAAAAGGTGCTGGGGGGGGATAACGAGGATTCGACTGTGTCGGTTGAGATCAAGGATGCCATTTTAAAAAAAATAGGGTTAGGCTAGATCGGTTTGCCGCAAAATTAGAACTCTCAAAGGTGGGGGTGCAACTGTGTGTGGTGGGGGAAGAGTGGGATAAGGGTGATAGACACGGGAATGCAGAATTATTTACCCTAATTGCCTGCCTCTTCTTCTGTAGGCAAAAAATGCATAACCGTCGGATTTCAAGGCGGGGACTGGTAGATGAAGTGGTTGACTAGGTCGAAGCTAGTACGTCTGGTTGAGACCCAATGGGCAAGGGTAGTGATTTAGAGGTCTTAGATGTGGTGACCGAGGCCCCATTGTGGATAATTCTTCTGGATGGAGATGATGCGGTCACGAAACGTCGAAGGACGATAGTGACCGAAGATAGTATGGGGGAAGGGATGTGTTGTAGATCCTTCTGGTAGTGGGGAAGGAGATAAGATGCAGGGGGGTGATAACGAGGATTCGACTGAGTCGGATGAGATCGAGGATGCCGTTTTGGTAAAAAATA
>JACGCM010001060.1:0-16341 GCA_014058105.1 Kingdonia uniflora | reverse complement strand
GGGGTTTGTTTGTTTGAGGTATTTGGGGTTCATGTTCTTTGCAGGTTCCGGATCAGAGAAATCTAAAGAGAGGGATATGGCCCCAAGCTTAGATATTTCAGTATTATGGGCGAAGGATACTATGAAGGGAACTCCTGTCATTATGACTATGAAGAACCCCACTATTCCTTAGTAAAATTGATGATCCAGAAACCACATTTCGACCAGTTGAGAAGATCGTGGAAAAAATACGAAGCAATACCGTGGGTTCGCTTCTTAAGGCTCATCGAGTCATGGGGCTGTCCTCTGTACATTGCTTGGATCTATCAAGAAAGGTTTATTTTCAGACAAGAGTCTTAATGTGAATGAGAAGTCCGTAAGGGAAGTTGCGGTTGAGATTTATTTGCGGCTTCTAATTGGTCTCTTTAGGTCTTTTAGTTTTTGAAGTTTTCACTCACTTGAACAGTTGGCAGTATTTTCAAAACCCAACTTACACATTCACAACCTCTGAGATCCAGGGTGGCTGCATATGGTTTTGTTGCGTGGTTGACAATCCGAGCCGACTACATGCCTCCGCTGATTTAGGGCTTTCAACCTTTTTGTGTTGCTCCAATCATAACTAAATCTTTGGATTGAATGGTCCTCTGTATTGATTGTTTTCTGGCTCAAGTACAAGAGATTAAACTGAGTTTTGATAAAGATTTATTCAATGTGGATGTGGAGGGTTCGGTCTATGAGTACTCTATGGTTCTCATCCAGATTCTAATGTGTAATGAAAAGGAGATGAGAAACTCCTAACATTTCCACATTTTTTTTTGTTTTCAATTCATTCCTAGCTAATTTATTTAGTTACTATTCTTCTATCAGTATTACTGATATGCTCACATATCCAAAACTAAGATTATGTAACAGAAGTAAGAAAATAGTGTAAAGTATAACTACTTCTAAATCGATGTGTTTCCAGTTTTGGTAATTACTTTGATATGACCCCACTTTAGGTATACGAGCAATCTATATCTGCTATTTGTCAAATAGATTGGCCTAAATCATTTTTTGGCTCAAGTTCTAGACGACTCCGATAATGAGAGCATCAAGTGGTTAATCAAGGCTGAGGTATCCAAGTGGAGTCAACGGGTATCATATTATCTATAGGCATCATTTAGTTAGAACTAGTTACAAAGCTGGAAATCTCAAGTCTTGCTATGAGCTGTGATATGTTAGAGGTATGAGTTTGTAGCAATTTTTTATGCAGATTTTCAACCAAATCTCATTTTTCAACCAAATCACAATTTTTTTAAGCAAACAGTTACCCACTTCAAGGTTGATAAACTTAACTCATCTTATAAAAAAAAGCCCGAATATTTCTTAGTGCTTTTATTTATTGTGTCAGTTTTTGGTTTGCACTATAGGACAATTCTGAACTGGGGTTGGTTCAGGCTCGATGGTCTTTAGTGAACAAGGATGTGAATTTATTGACTCGCCTGTAAAATGCCAATATTTGCTTCCATTTTGAGGTGGAGCAACAGGTTAATGGGGTCTTCTTAAACTTATTTGGATTTAATGGGACTGCGGGCGTTTGGCGAATCAAAACTTTGGAGGACTCTGGAGGCTGGTTAGAGAGAAAAATTGTAGAGGATATGGATATAGCAGTCCGTGCCCATATAAATGGTTGGAAATTCATTTATCTCAATGATGTCAAGGAACACTAACCATTTATTTTTACTAAGCCTTAGTGAACCATTTCTGATGTAATTGATTTTTTAAAACACATATTTTACGTATCATCCGAAAAGATATACAATTTCATATTTTTCAGCAATAAGTAAGTTATAGATTGGGCACTTATCCATACACAGTGCAATACTTAGTTTTTTCATCTATTCACATATTATTCAGAATAATTAGTTTCTTACTTTAAACACATGAAAAGTTTATTAAGCTTTAGATTTAGAAAAGCGGTATCCGTGACGTGACACGGGTATTCGCTAGCCTGAGCTAGGTAAAAATTAGTTTACCATTTAAGGGAATGATGCATGAATGAGATGGCCTACTACGTATTAAAATGTGCATAATTCCGATTGCAAACATATCTACAAAGAATAAGCATTTTCCTGCAAAATTCACGTATTCTGCAGATTATGTTGAAGATTCCTAACTAATTTTTAAGATGTGTATAACAAACTAGAATAATATGCGTATTGTAATGCTATAGTTAACAAATATTGTTCTACTTTAGTCATCCGCTTAACCTTGCTTTAACCTACATAAAGCTTTTCGCATAATTTGGAACTGTTGCAGTTCATAGTGGGTTGGGGTCAATAGAGCGTCTCTTCTCTGCATTAGCGCTATGCATAACTGTGATCTAGCTTACATGCTCTGGCTACACCGTATGTATTTGTACTTCATTACAATGTAACCATATTTTGAACTAATACCACCACTTTATACGTTAGTGGAAACAATCTGGCGGATTTATTCTTCCATCTCTAGCAAATGCGTCACGGTTTGAACTATTGATCTTTCTATTAACAATTTTGGTGGAGAAATCCCATTATTGAACAGTTTTGCCAAGTCTACAAGTTATAATCCTAGGGAGTAATCTGTTGCATAGAACGTGAGGTTGGCATGGATTTTTTTACCTCTGCGTTAAATTCTACTAACCTTGAACTGTTTTCTTTTGCAACAAATAAGCCATTGGTGAGCTTCCATCTTCTATTGGGAACCTATCGCGTCACCTTTAGATATAGAGATGGGAGATATAATCAGTTCGAAGGAAAAGTACCTGCATAAATTCGTACTTGGTACGCCTAGCCAAGTTGTCTTTGGAAAATAATTTCTTTACTGGAGGTATTCCCTATTCACTGGAGAGCTGCCCAACTTGCAGATCCTCTACTTCCACGAAAAAATTCTCAAGAAATACCTGAGTTGCTCGGGAATCTAACTAACTTTATATGAAATGAGATTAAATGGTACAACTTAACGAGAACTATACCTTCAAGCCAAGGAACTTTCACCACCTTTAAGCCTTAGACCTTTCCGTCAACAGACTTAATGAGAAATACCAAGAGAGATTTTTAACTTACCCAGCCTTAGTAAGGTCTTGAACATATCTCAAAACTCTTTAACTGTCTCAGTCTCTATAGAAATTGGGTTATTGAAAATTGTTCAAGGAATAGATTTTTCAGATAATCATTTTTCAGTAAGTTGGGTGTTCTACAAAGGTTGCGGCTTCACAAATTTTCAAGTATATGATACTTTTCTTTATTGCTTTCTTTTGATGCATGTGCAACTTGCTAGAGCATATACATTACTAGCGATGTACTGTGTAGTGTAGTGCAGTGCAGTGCAGTGCAGTGTAGTATCTATTCTTCCTTACCTCATTGGACTTTGTTTTTTCCCTGATATGCTTTTTTTTTTGCTTTTTGTATTGGAGCTTACCCTGATATGATTTTGCAGGTACTGTATATTGGTGAACGTTATTGGATTTGTGAACTCTGGATTCCAAGCATTTGATTTGGCCTACTATTGGTCAAGAAAAACATGTCATTTCCTACCACCTCCGATATTACTTTGATTTCTCAATGGATCAGGCAAGTCTTATTGATACGTAAAAGGTTTATCATTTTATTTTATTTTTTTGCTTACTAATCACATTAGAAAAAGTCTTGAATAAATGTCTGGGTATCATAGAAGTTACCATTTTGGAGCTACATCATACCTCAAGAAGATACTCTGATAGAATTCCAATGCATCCAGCAGATAGTTCCACTTTTGTGTTTTTCCAGCTCGGTTGTTTATTTTGTAGTCTACTGCAACACGAGACATGGAAAGTCACTTTGTTTCATCGTCAATACTATTTTTTGGAGTCTTGAATAAATCCCTGCAATACAAACTAATAGGATGGATCTCTTTTCTTAGCTTGAGTAGTTTATCATGAGGAGATCTCGATAATCTCCTTTACATTTCTTTGCATGTCAAGTTTTCCTACATTTTGTCACATTCTTCAAGGGTGAAGTGCCCAACTTTCTTAATCCAAGGTCTTTTTTCTTTCTTTTTGAGGCTGTATTCTAACATTTGGGTACTTCTAATTTGTTTTAGTTTTTGATGATTGATTGTAAATGAGATTTTCCGCGATTGGGTTGTAGATGGGATCCGTCTGTTGAGGTTCAGATGAGAGTCGAGATGAATCTCAAATGGCAAAGTCTTTGGCTATGGAAGCGCTTACGGAGGGTATGGGTCAATGGATTATGTTTATTATGTGATAATTGTGTGTTAATTTTTTGTGGAACTTGATTGTTACATATTGTTTAGGTGAACTTGAGAAAGAGATTGAGCGTCTTACAGAGGCAATTTACTTAATTTGACATCGGCTATTATGCATGGACCAGAGGTAATATTTTTTGTTGGCAACGTATGTTTGGAGCTTGATTATGTATGGGATTTGGGTTTGTTGATTTTCTTTCTTTTGGTGTGTCATATGTGCAGCTAGCGTATACATTAAAATGAAGAAATTGAATACTGCCATTCGGATGCCAATGCAGCTTTAAAGGCTTTTCTATACCCATTTAGCATTTACCTAAAAGTATAATGTTGTAGTTGAATCGTTTTTGTGGTGACAATTTGGGTTTACTGGGAATTTGGTGGTATGATATTGGGAATCTTGTTATTGTATTTACGAAGATGAGAATACCATTTAATATTTGGTTAATTTTTTTTATTTTATTTGGAAGGCAAACCGATTTTATATAGGGATCTGTACCCCTGATTTTCCAACCCCATAAGGTTCGAACCCACGTCCTCTCTCTAGGTGGAGAGGTACAACCACCACTGGGCCAAGAACCCAATGGTAATATTTGGTTGAATTAAGATATATGATAGAATTTTTTTGAGAAGTTGAGCATCACTTAGTAACATCTGGTTGAATGGAATAAGATACTAACAGTAATGGCCTGATGGTAATGTGTTTGGGAGCATAACCCAATTGCTTTTGATTGAATTAAGAACTATGATGGTAGCAACATTATATTAATGTGTTTAGGAGAGATGGGTTTTTTTATTTTGGCTTTTGCTTTTTCAAAATATTATATTTGGAAGTAGTAGAATTGGGCTAGGAATACTGAGAAACCCATGTAACCTTATGATGTTTCCAACTTAGTCATCATTCCTACTCATGAATAGGCTGGAAGACCTAAAACCATATAGGTCTTAAGGTGATATTGCAAATGTAGAACTCATGTTCTTATATCATTCCAAATAAGATATACAGGTCACAATTCCACGTTTTTGAATCGAGCCTTTAACACCCACCCAAATTGACCATGAGACGAATGATGTCGTGGTGTGCCACGAGTACAACTAGTCTATATTACATTACACAATGGTATTTTTCAAATAGACAAGTTTACCATTGTCTCAAAGAAAAAGAGGGGCTGAGATTTATGGGAAAGAAAGAGATGGACGGCCTAGATTCGTTTTATTCTTATACTTATGGATACTTTAGACATAACACATAAAAAGGGTAGTTTAGTCTTATTACTTCTCATTATCTCTCCCCAACTAACCCCAACTCTTCATCTCTCCCAATTCATCTCTCCCAATTCATTCATAGCAATCAACCCCCAAACTCTTTTCTCCTTCATTTCTTACAACAACAAAAAATCTCTCTCTCTCTCTCACAATGGAAGCTAAGATTGGCAAATTGTTGGACTTGGTGAGCTCCTTCTTCAGTGACAGTGATCAGATCCCTTGGTGCGATCGCGATATCATCCTAATTTTCTCTACTATATCTTTCCCATCGATTGAAATGTAATCTAGGGTTTCTCCTCTACTGATTTGATTTGATTTGATTATGTTTTCGTAGAGTTAGGTTTAATCGATTATAAACAAGATGTCTGATGATGATACCAAGGAAGAAAAGGAGCTCGATCTCTCATCACCTGAAGTCGTCACCAAGTACAAGAGCGCCGCAGAGATCGTTAACAGTAACTATTTTCCTCTATCTTCATTTGTGTGTGTGTGTGATTACTAGAGAGAGATCTATTATTTTGTTAACTAATTTTGTTATGGGTTTGGGTTTGTATAGAGACGTTACACTTGGCTTTGTCAGAATGCAAACCTGGTGTGAAGATCGTAGATATTTGTGGGAAAGGGGATTCTTATATCAAAGAGTAAGTGTTTTTAGATACCGAAGTTCAAATTTTTATTGGGTTTGGTCAAATTATTAGGGCTTTATTTTATGTATGAAAGATGTTATCTTTGTATTGGTAGAGACTTCAAGACCGTTATTGTTGTTACTAATTTATAGGCAAATTGGGAATATGTACAAGAATGTTAAGCGAAAGATTGAAAAAGGCGTTGCATTTCCTACTTGTGTCTCAATAAACAACACCATATGCCATTTCTCCCCACTTGCAAGTGATGAATCTATTCTAGAGACTGGAGATATCTTAAAGATGTGAGTCTTTTGTTAGTAAGTTTGATTTTCTTTGTTTATTTTATATTGAAATGTATGTGAAATACTGATGGTGTTTTATTGGTTGCAGTGATATGGGGTGTCATATAGATGGGTTTATTGCGGTTGTTGCACATACACATGTTCCTCAAGATGGGCCAGTAACAGGTAGGGCAGCTGATGTTATAGCTGCAGTAAATACGGCCGCAAAAGTTACTTTGAGGCTTGTGAGATCTGGAAAAAAGGTAATATACTAATACTGATATTTGATGTTTGTGTTGTAAGAATTATTTGGGTTATGTAAGTTGTACCAATGATTATTACTTTATATTGTTTTTGTATAATCCTAGATTTAGAAGCCATTAATTATAATTTCTTTCTCTAAGTGATGTTAATGCTCATAGCAATGGATGAATTTCCAAGTGATGTTTTTTGTCATAGTTACCCTTATAGAGAATTCAACTATGATTGTAAATTGTCAGCTGTTGAATTATTCTAATAAAATTTTGATTGTTTTGGACTTTTTCTTAAGTTCTTTGTTAATGTTGATATTTTTTCAAGCATAAGCATCTTGATGGTGTTAAATGAATGATTTTCTCATTTAGTTGGTGCTGATTTTTAAGTGCTTCTATGATAGCAATTTAGTGTTTTCAGTACAATTTATATTAAGGATTCATAATTACCATTTGAAGTGCAAAAGCAACACCAAAGACTTTACTACGGGCAATGGTGTGAAGAAATTACTCTTTTTCACTTAAAGAATCATCTGCTAAGGATGGTATGTTTTTCATGAAATTTTCTCTCTTATTATACCATTAGAGTATCTTTGTCCTGATAAATTTCTAAATGGGAAAGTTAGCCTTTGTCCATGAATAGTCTTTTCGCATATGACATGCTTACTCTGAACCCCAAAGCTAATAATAACATAAACTGGTTTAGTTACCCAAAATGGATCTATGGAAAGAGTGAATATCGATTAAAATCACCTTATTCTGATTTTGGCTTTGAAATGAAGGAACTCGGTTCCTGCCTTTGGATAGCCCAAAATGGATCCATGGCACGTGCTGCTTTTTCTGACAAGGTGCAAGGCTAACTCAAAGGCAACTCTTGGTACCTATAAGGGAGATGCTGGAAAGGGAGAAGGCACTTCTGAGAGCCTTCATGTGAAGGATTACAAGTACTGATGTAAGTTTTATGATGTTTTAGCTAAAACTATTTAACAAAGAAGCTTTATTATGGATTAATGTCTTCTCCGCGGAGAGTCTATTAGGAAAACTCTAAATTCAATAAATTCAGATGTTGTGTTCGTGGTACTTTAACTATTGTTGCTCCATTTTTATTGTAGGAGAAAATGTGTACCCCATGGGCATTCAGAAGGCTAATGAGATGGCGAGTAGAGAATGGACATCCAACGCTTTTGACCCTTTAGGTAAGATAATATATAAACTTGAAAATTGTGTTTGCACTAACAGATGAAGAACTATCTAGGAATGATTTGATTGTGTAGCAAGAAGGCAGCCTTTTACTTGAAAACCTGCAAATACCAACCATGGGTGTTATTGGTGCTAAAACTATGATACATGTGAAAGGAAAAGAGGAAATACAAAACTATTTTGACGATGTCATTGTGGAGGTTGTCCACGCTGAGTCAAAATCAAATGTCATTAGGGTATATTCTTAAGGAGACTGATAAAGAGAAATTTTGGAGTTTTACTGCTAAAATTTCGAAACAAACAGAAGCACTTTAATCTCCATTTTAATGATGTAATGAACGGATTTTTGTAATTGTTTTTGTTTAAGGATGAGATAGAGCTTGCAAATGTTCAGAAAGTTGTGCTTTTGACCTCTTCTGCTATGGAAAATTTTGAATCCCAGTGCTTAATGCTAACATATGTTACATGTCTTCATTGTCCCTTGCTCTATTAGTGGATGACACCAAGAAGGGAATACTTGAAGTCTTAAACTGAAGGTAGAAACTGTGGGCATTTGTTTCCCTCCAATCTCTCAAAGTGGACAGAAGTTGGTTGAAATGCAGGAAAGCATATGTGCAAATGCATCCTCCTTTGACTTGCCTTACGGTCTTCTTAGTACTTGCACTTCTGAAGCAAAAAAAGTGTATTGACATAGCTATTGTAAGAAAAGAAGTTGAAAAATCAAACGAGAAGATTATAAACCCAATAATTATGCTATTCTTAGAGGTATTGTAATTTGTATGGATATATTTTCTTTTGATTTTTTCTTTGTGATGTCATGCTCCATTTATTGATGTATATGTATTCCAGTTTCATTATTCTTATTGTTATGGAAACCAGGCTCACCAAACACTGAGTTGTCATGGTTTCTGTAGAAGACAGTACGAGATCTATATCTCATTAAGCAGAGATCAGAACTTAGATAGTTCGCGCTCTAAAAGTAAATAATAAGACAGTTGTTCATGTTATGAAGCTTATATTTTTGCACTGTTGCACATTAATTCCCTTTTGAATCTTATTGTGAAGGGTCAGAATATCAATGTTGGTCTTACTAAGTTGGACAATAAGCTTTCCCTAAGAGCAGGCGTTGCACGGCAATCTTGCATTACTCGGCTCTTCTCTTCTATCAATGAATGTCCATAATATATTGATAATCTTCATCATCATCTGTGTTCTATAATATCCGAAACAATCATGCCAAATCCTAAACATTTTCTCTTACAATAGAAAAAAGTTAATAATTGCATATGTTTCGACATGCCTAAAGTTATGAATAAAGCCCTAGTCATACATTGGACACCGTTCCAATATGATTTTTTAACCTTTAGGTGAATAAGTAATGCACAGAATTTACTGTCATTGACCACTATCGTTTTTACTTGATAACTGTTATTATTTATGTCCCTAAAACTGAGTAAATTCTCAAAGGATTTACTACCGTACAAAGTGGTCGTCGAAATAATTTTTTTATCTCATTGTCTTCATCTTTTCTTCTCATTTTCTTATGTTGTTTTCTCTTGCATACTTCATACTAGATTATTTTGATGGTTGTAATGCTGAAGGCACATTTTATCTAAAAAATTGTATTGTTATTAAAAAGAACGTTAATCCATCAACCACAAGAATTTAGTTTTTGCGTCAAAAGATTTGGACTTACACGAAAAGTTGGATTCCCGAAATATGATTGAGCTTTATAAGATTTTCGACATTTATTTGCCTTTGAAACCTTCCGAGGCACGACGTGTTCATCGTGGCGAGCCACGGGTATACTAGTATAACAATATACATCGATAAAAAGCCAAGTAAATTAAGTACTATATTCTCACCAAATAACTGGCTTTAATATTATCTACTGTGATTGGGAATCAAGATCACTAGCATCTTGAACACTGAGAAGTACATTTACCAGATCCTTGTCCGATTCACCTGGTATTTGTCCCCATCTTGTTTTCTTTGTGTTCTTTGATAATGGTGTTAAGAATCCTATCGATCTCTCGTTGTAACATCTTTATCTTGGCCCTTGCTCCACTAATCACATGGAGGTACTTTATTGAAGGAAATAATCAACCAAATGAAAACCAGTTGTAAAAGTAAGCACTTGCTTCATCGCCGATAGGAATTCATGTTTATCTTTGCATTTCTAACCAAAATTTGCCCTCGCATTATATCATTTGTTAATGAGAAAATTTCTTACTGAGGTTGCCAGGCATAAATCCAGCTCCAGCTCTAGAGATTGATAGGGAAATATTTCTAATGAGATTCAAAACTTCTCCTCTCTCAGTAATCTAAATGACTGGACTCGCTTTGTACTTAAAATCTCCAAATGCAAAATTTTTGCAACTGTCTCCACTAAGCACCATAGGAAGCAAAACCCTATTTGTACAATTATAGGTAATCATCTCCACAGTAAGAGGTGCAGGCCTATCTACAAATATGAGATCGCGTATCTTCATAACCTCTTCGGCCATCTTTGGCGAAGAGATGACAATAGTAGAAACCTTACCAAGTTTTAAGTGCATAAGAGGCCCATATTCTTGGCCAAGTCTTTAAGGGTCTGATAGGGTAGGCCACACATCAACTGGTGCACGATCCCTATGATAGGTAGCTTCCATGGTCCAGAAGGCAACTGAGCCTTCTTTCCTCCTTTCTTCATGAAATAAATAAGAATAAAGGATCACAAAATTGAAGATAAGAAGAGTTGGAACTCCATGTTGATTGCAAATGGAAGAAAGATAGTTTGGGTACTTTGATTTGCTACAAGTTTAATTTGTAATGTTGGGAAATAGAGTTGATTCTTCTTGGTATTTACTCAATTCAGTTTAGTATGCACCATCTTGTGTCACTTATTTGAAAACTATACCCAACGTGTGTCGGAATACTCAATTATTTTTTAGAGATTGTTAGACTTTCGTCCCACATACATTTATTTGAAAACTATTCCACCTAAAAAGACTATTATCCAACATACATTTATTTGAAAACTATATCGCAATCGTATACCCAATTATTTTTAGAAATTGTTAGATTTTGGTCCCATATACATTATTTGAAAACTATTCCAAAATCTTTAGACTATTATTCCCACAATACGTTTATTTGAAAACTATATCGGAATTCCCAATTATTTTTTAGAGATTGTTAGACTTTGATCCCACATACATTTATTTGAAAACTATTCCAACTAAAAAGATTCGCAATCTTATAGACATACAATTCCCTACATAAATATTATTTGAAAACTATCCAAAATACACCAATTATTTTTATTTTCAGACACAATTAATGAGAATAAAATACTATTTTCGTTCATCTTTTACAAAATCGATAAATTTTGCAAAGCCCATTACCACAAAATCGATACTAAATTACCAATCGATAGGTTCACCACCTACTACCACCCCAGCTCAGCACCCTAATTCTACTAACAATTAAAATGTTGATGGATGTCTACTCATACTTATAGTAATACAAATCTAACACAACAATCAACAAAGATTACTGAACAATGATAAAGCTATTAACAAAACACTGTACAAAGATACCCAAATGAAATGCCAAAGTTTCATTAAAAAAAATAAGATAAATATATAAAAAAAATGAGACACCTATCCGTAACAGACAACGTTTTGAGTATACTATCTGCTACAGTAAAATAAGAGAGGAAATTCCCCCCAAAATACACTACCAACCATTAAAAAAAATCACAGCTTACTTCTTACTTTCTTCCGTCTTCCTATTCTTCAACCTAAAAGCACATCTACAAAAAATCAAGCAATCTTCTTGATGTCTGTTTGTCCTTCTATCTGTACCAAATTCTTCAAACTAATCATTAGTGCATTCGCTAAATCCGCACAAACATGTCATTGAGAGAAGAAAAACAATTGTGTTTATCCCAATAGTTTTATTCTCAATTGCTAAAAGACCCAGTTGTGCATCCGTCTCAACTCCGATCGTTTGTGAAAGTAAAATCGATGCAGTAAATAGCATCTCTAACTCTGTAATCCATCATCTCTAACTGCGGACATACCGCATCACATGATTTGAACAGGTTTATTCGTCTATAAGAAACATGTTAGGCAAGACGATACCATTTGTACCATATCCTTCATTTCTTTTGCGACATTTAAATACATTTATCTTATGTATCTTTATATTATATTGCCGAATATTTCTGCGTGTCCAACATTTTTTAGACATTTAATCTAACTATTATAAATCACCAGAATGTTCAATAATTATATCATTATATTTCGGTAGTCCTATATCCATTGTTCGAATGATTGTACAGTTGAGTTTTAATATCATAAAATTTGTCGTTTGCTTCGTTATCATTATTTATTGTCGTTCTATATCCGTCATTTGTATTATGCTACGTTAACACTGGAATTGTATTAGTTATAATCTATTGTTTCAGGATTGATGTGGAGTATCAGTTTATATATTACCATTGTTCATTTTGGGGAATAAAACAGCTATTGTCACAAAATCGAATTCATCGTTAGATTATGTTAGAAGAATATAAAACGAAACTTACCATACACTAAACCGTATTCCGTCATAGAAAAAATTTTGTGACACTCGGAAGAAGATAAACAAACACTCTACGTCTGGTAAAGAACTGTAAGTTTACAACTGCAACGTACCAGGTTGTACATAAGGAACCCCACGCAATAATATCATTAGTTCACCAGACACTTTACCGTAATGACCAAATAGGCCACACAAAAAAGCAAATCCCGACACCACCCCTTATCACAAATACATTAGAGGTAATAAGCGTAAGTTACCTTTCCCAGAACTCCCAAACAACTTTATTTATGACCATTTAACCTATTACCTTTTTCTATCGGCAAAGGGTTTCCACAAACACCAAAGATACATTCCCAAGGGAAAGGACATGTCCCCCACAAAACGGGGTACCCCTGATAGCGTCATAAACTCTTATCTTGATAACTGCACCTGAATACAACGGGGTTTAACCCGAAATAAATGCCACAAGGTTTGGATCCAATGTAGGTTTATGGAACCTTTAGTGAATGAATGAAATGATAGTTCCTCAGCAAATGAATATCTTTTAAAACAATATCCTTCTTATGCACTATAAAAAAATTTTATTAAGGGACCATCATTAAGAAGCACAGACGTAATTTCGTCTCTATAAATCAACTTTTGGACCGTTTTTTTTGATTCCTTCCCTTATTATTTTTTGTATTTTGGGACCGAAAAAACTAACATCCCGTCCTATAATCAGTATAGTTTACGGGATGTTGGACACTACCCAAAAATCACCATACATTTATAGATTTAGGATGGTGGATACAGGCCGTGACCCCTATAGTTATGTTTAGGGACTGCAGGAAAAAATAGTCACGCAATTTATGTATACTCAATCACCGCAAAAAACAAAACAATAAAAGTTATTAACACTTAAATTTATCTACCATCAAATGTCCCACTCTTGCAGTCCCTTAAAAGTAAAACCAGCAGATCCTTATTTATTCAGTACCAACCAACTCAATCAATAGTCATCTCACCAAGCAATCCTAATGCCCCTCAACGCTTTCGATGGCGCTCAAACTTCTCAAACACCCAATCACAACAACTTGATTTGTTGTTTATGTTGCTCTACTCCACAGGGTTTGCTGGATTTGTTATTTATTACTCTTTGCTAATCTCTATTTACTAAGTTCGACAAAGAGGTTGCTAGAATTTTTAGGTTGATCCAATAGAATGTGATCTCTATTGATACTCCTAGACGGTTAGTCGTGGATTATCAAACCTTTTTTATTGTTTCCTTCTAGAAATGATTAAGGTTTAATGTGGACAGTATTAATTTTACCAATTTTCGGTTGGCGATTAGCTAACAATTCCTAATCTCCATGATGTTTGATTATCCTAAAAACACGTTAACAAGGTATAGAATACATTTTAGACTTTTTCTCACGATAGTACAGCAACCGCGTAGCGAACATACATCAAGTACAAAGTTCCCTTAACCCAAGAGCAGGATCAGGTATTTTTTACAAACGAATCCTTGTAAGTTTTAACTTCCCATATGTCCCTCTACAAAAAACCCCGCCGAATAGATAAGTTTATCAGTAAGTGTTAGCAATTTTCTAAAAGGTGATGTAAATTATACTCAAACGGAACGAAATTCCGCCACTACTAAATAAACCGGGGACAAATCTAACATATCGAAACAAAGAGCGCAGTTTCATATCACATCTTAACCAACCATAAGGAATAAATTCACAGCCACTTCTCGATCTCAGCCGTTCGTTACCTATTTCTATGGTGGCAAGATTATTTAGGCCGCTCGGATCTTTTTTTCTTTAAAATTAAGTCCCACCGTCCGTATCCACAGAAATTTTACAGTTTAGTATGCCCAACTCAAAACTGAAACAATTATCTACCGATTAAGCCTCCTATTTTAAGTCAAACCCTTTGTGAATTATTTGCCTAAATGCAAAAATCGTAGGCAACAAATTCTCTGTTTCAACAAATAAAATAAAACGCTACTACTCCAAGACAATCCCCCAAACCCTAAGTCACAAGACAGATAGGGAATCCCTGCTACTCAATCTAGCGACTACTAATAACCCTACATCTCTTTTCCTCTCTCTCACTCTCCCCAATCTAACAACTCACTTCCCTTTTGTCCCAAACACTAAAAGGGTTTGTTCAATTCATACGCCCAATACCCCAACATTATTAAAATCACTTACGATATACAATTACGCCGACAAACAATCTCTTAAGGAATCGAAAGACTTCGGTAAAATTTCATTTGGGAGTTTCGATACTTTTCCAGTATTTCGGTGCCACCCAAAAGCATCTCTTGAGGTTTGGGGTTACTACATTTCTTGCATTATGTCATAGTCCAGAGAATCAGATTGTGCCCAAAAGTTCTAATGTAACCCAATTGATTCAGATTGTGGGTCCGATTCAGTGGCGGCACAAGTGTGTTAAATAATACTGAGGGTGTTGGGTGCGGTATGTCAATTAGAAGAGTAATAGTGGTAAGTATAACCGGTGTAAACCTCATGATCCGACGAACTTACATAGTTAACCAGTTGTATAGAGGTAATGAGGATTATGAGAATCATGCACCTTAGATTATAGTTTGCGGATCAAAATTATTGCAAACTATGATTGCATCAATGGTCAATCAAATGTCATATCCCACGATATGTTGACTGAGAGAGATGTGTTAAGAATGACGTGAAAAATGTAAGTAAACAATGTCGGGGATTGGGACAGGAGGGAAGAAGGAAATGTGACATTCCGGATGACATAGATTAGGTGAAGCAGGACAGTTTCGAAAAAATAGTATCAAAAGAGTATCATGCCACGACTTACAGGAATTGCTTTTTCAGGACCCTCTTAATAAAGTATCACTTCCATTTTAAATGTTGTAATCTACATATATATAATAATACATATATAATATATATACATTATATATAAATAATATATAATATAATACTATAAATATATTATAATAATTCTTCATTAAACTTCATCATATCTTTTACATATCGTTGTATTCCAAAGAACTTGTATTCACAAATAAAATTCAACATAAGATCTTTTAAGCGATTAGAACATTGCCTAGAAATGTTAAAACTGTATATACTAACCTACCCCTCATTTCAAACATGTAATGCTAGATATACCAAGTATACTTTGCTATCCTACTCGACGACATCTGCTACACAAAATGAAATGAGCATAAAATCCATGTAAAAAAAATTCACATTAAATACTGAAATAATCATGCATTTTTAAATTTCCCAAAATAATTGCCAGTACGTTTAAACTGCTATTATTCTTTTCTTGTCCCATATTTCTCAAAATTTGACTATTCTAAATTCCTGACCTGAACATATTTTAGTACACATTCCAACTTTTATATTAATCTTTAGGGTCCCCAATATCTTCTGAAACATTAAAAATTTCAACCTTAGGGTAAAAAACGTTATGATGAACAATTTGGATGGATCCACGATAGCAATGGGGACTAAGCACAATTAGATGCTTCCATAATAAACAACAAACCCTGTACAAATACTTAGCTACTCCGTAGCTGGAAAAACTTAAAATTTAATGGGCACCTAATCCAGTACACATAAACACCCCAATTATTCATTTAGAATTGCTTAATGAAACTTAAACCTGTATGTCAAATAAATACAACATTAGTATTAGTAGGAACATAATATTTTCGTAGGGAGACATATTTTTTGCGGTGGATAAAATAAAACAGGGAAAGACATCAGGAGAGTTTTGTTTGGATTGAAGAGTGTCATATTTGGTCTCTGATCCATTTAGAGATACAGACACCCTATCAACAATTAGGAGCACTCCACGTAAGTATGGTAGAGCAACGCTCCCAAGGCTAGCCCGAAGTTGAAGGTCAGTATTGCCTCCCATCACATC